>CM051272.1:55020294-55075294 GCA_027921565.1 Artemia sinica
TTTAATGTATATCTTCCAATCTATTTTATTTCACAATGAAAACACTAAAGCCTATAAAAGATTTAGGGATTTCAGTTTGACCATAAAAACTGTATGTCTGAATTTATTTAACTGTAAAGCTCGTAACTAAAATTTTTAATGTATATCTCCCAGTCTATTTTGTTTCAGTCAATGAAAACTCTGAAGCCTATAAAAAATTTAGGGATGTTTGTTTGACCGTAAAAACTGTATATCTGAATTTATTTAACTGTAAAGCTCGTAACTAAAATTTTTAATGTATATCTTCCAATCTATTTTATTTCACAATGAAAACTCTAAAGCCTATAAAAGATTTAGGGATTTCAGTTTGACCATAAAAACTGTATGAATTTGTATAACTGTAAAGGCTCGTAAGCTAAAATTTGGTTATTTTTAAATGTTATATCTTCGCAATCTATTTTATTTCACATGAAAACATTGCTACGAAGCCTATTAAAAGATATTAGGGATTATCAGTGGTGACCATAAAAACTGTATGTCTGAATTTATTTAACTGTAAAACTCGTAACTAAAATGTTTAATGTATATCTCTCAGTCTATTTTACTTCAAACAATGAAAACACTGGGACCTATAAAAAATTTAGGAATTTCAGTTTGACCATAAAAACTTTATGGCTAAATATATAGAACTGTAAAACTGTATAACTAAAATTTGCAACAGATATCTCCCAGTCTATTTTTCTTGAATAGGAATAAAGCCAATGAGAAATATAGGTATTTTTGTTTAACCGATAAAGCGGCCTGTTTTACGGATCGTGTAAACCTAACATAAGCAAATTCGCGGTAACAATCACAAATATATGTATATTTTATTTCAATTTCGCTTTGTATGTGAATATAACTATTTGTTGCTTTACATTTATTTTTAATTATCAGGTTAAATTGAGAAAAAAAATAAGTACAATTATTCCAGGTCTTCATATCCGAAACCTTTTATGAGGATTTTTTTTTTTTTTTTTTTTTTTTCATTTGTGAAAATTTTACACTTTTTTTTAATAAACAAGAATCTGTATCTTGTAAATCCGAAATTGTGACTTTGTAGCTCTCTTCCTAACTCATTAGAAAAGGCTTTGATGGCCATTTCTAGACACCCCTTTTTAATATGCAGCAAATACCTTATTTTTCCTGGTTCAGATTATGTAAGAAATATTTTTTTTAAGATATTTTCTTTAATTTTTAATCGTCTGATTAAATGGATAAAATAAAACATTTTTATTAAAAACAAATATATGAATATATGCGGAGGCAGATAAAGCAGTGCGGTAGCGGTTGAGACAAAGCAGTAGCGCTGTGGCCTATTTCAGCGCTGCAAATAACGCCCAAAAAGAGACAAAAGTCGCCTCAAATTAACTCATCTGACGAAAAAAAAAATAAATACAAACAGAGTAAGCCTCTTAAAATCCTGACTGCCCATAGCTAAAGAGCCCTTCTTGATTTGCAACGCCATCTTCATTTTTGGTTCAGATTATATACATGATAAAATGAAAGAAATCTGTATATATATATTTATTAAGACCGCACCTTCCTCTCCTTACATATCAACAGTCATTCCAAGCCTATAACCGGCTATTACTAAGATGAATAAGAAGAAAAAACGGTGTTTTCTTAAAGCGTTATCATCGCTATTTAGCTTATTCGTGTTATTATCATTAAATTAATCCCACATCCTGTTCACTCGGTAACATCCTGTTCACTCGGTCTGTTTTACCAGAATAATAAAAAAGAAATTCTAAATCGTATATGTTCTATTATTAATTATTTTATATTTTAATATGAACAAAAGTCTCCCATTGGGGTAGAGGGTTCAGATGTAGATGTAGAGGGTTCACAGATGTAGATGTAGAGGGTTCAGTAACAGATGTAGAGGGTTCAAAACGAATTTTGGAGGTGATTTTAATAATTATTTCCATAAAATTACCTAGTACTGTACATACAGTAGTAAATCACTACTTTTTTATTGCCTGGAAGAGGGTGGGAGATCCATCTTCAAAGGAATGGGTTGAGAATGGGTCGAAATCCACCTGGAAATCGGTTGAGAATGGGCATGGCTGGAAATGCATGTGAGCAGGATTCATCAAAGTCACTGAATTTAGACATTTTCTATTTAAAATGTTTTCATTTTATTCAAATATATTCTTGAATTAATCTTTCTATTTTTAATGTTTGGAGGGAATAGGCATTTATGGACTGAACCTAGACTCAATTACGTGATTTTGCCCTTAATAATAATAAAAATAATTTTTAAATATTCTATCTAAAATATATGGTTCCAGTATTTTGCATGTTGTCAAATCACTCAAATACCCTACTAAATGGCCAAGATGTTTAGGATATAAACACCAATAGGATGAGTAGCTCGCGTACATTACGTAGTATTGCTGTATCAACAGGATGTGTCATAGTTGATTAATGTAGGCAAAAATTTAATTTTCGTTCATTTTTTAAATAACATTTTTATTTAAATGTTTTAAATAAGATATATGTATATGTGTGGTTGTAAAGTTAAGCAGTGTTGTCAAATACTTGCCGTATGGCGGAAAACGTCCTACTAAATGGGAATTAGCTCTATTGTAGTTATAAATGCAAAGCTGTAAACCACTGTCATATTTTGGCTATATTTATTACTAGTTAATGTAGCCAAATATAGTAAAAAATGACCAAAAAAATGAAGAGGCTGACAATAAGCACAATCAAAATTTTTGCAAGAAAAGAGTTTGATAACACTGCTCCTGCGATTAGCTCCGTAGACAGTTTGACTATAATTTCTTGCCGAGCACATTGTCTGATAACTCGATATAAGTACCTGAATTCAATACCTACACAAACAGTTTCCATACTTCCCCGCCCCCTTAGTAAGCAGTGATGTTATTTCCATGTAAAAAAGAATTTTGCAAATCTATTATTTCATTTGCTTTTTTCGTTGTGTTACGAAGGGTATACATATTTAAATAAAATTGTTTTTATCCGTACGTTGTTCTGGTTTTCTCGTATAAGTCATCATGCCCCAAACCATTTCGTAAAATGTGCATTCACTAGTTTTTGGGAAAGGTTTGATGGCATTTCGTTCCGCGAAGATCTTGAAAAATCGTGATGAAAAATCATATTCCATAATGAGGGTTTCATTCGACATTTATGGTACAGACAGTGGCTTCAACAGGGAAGGGCTCTGTCTTCCCTTAGACTCCCCCTAGATTAAAAAATTGCGGGGGGAGGGGACCTTTTAATTGCCCCCTCTTTTTTAATGACTTTTTAATGAATGCACACTCCTACTTATATATCTGGTTCGTTAAAAATTATATTAAGGAGACAGGTAACGTAAATAAAATCGTAGAAAAAAATAAAAAAGATTGAAGTGTGTCTCAAAAGGCTTTACGTATACAGGGCTCTATTTAAAGAAGACAAATGACACATTTAAGAAGGGTACTGTCATCAGATGGGTACCATAGGTACCCAGGGACCAGGAAGGCAATAAACGAAATAAGAAGTAGGCTGACATAATATAAATAATAATGAAAGATATTATAAGATTCGATAAAAGAAATTGTTAGAGCAAAATTAGTGGAAATCCACCTTCAAGTCTGTTGAAGTATCACCATTAAACAAACATAGGTTCACCGTAAAGTCCCTAAGGCAGTGCTTTCAAAGACTCTTAGCAGAGAGTCTAATGTTTGTGGCATTTTTATTGAAAAAATGGAACAACCGACAAACTTGTCCCCATTAGAGATTGGAACCACATTTTGCCCCCTCCTCCTTAAATCTTTCTCAATTACCACTGTATGCCACTGGATACTGTTTATGCCTAAATTTATAAGTACAATAGTGAGTAGTGAAGCCTCAGCTGAAGGATCCTCAATCCATGGGAAATACTCATTATGCTAAGTTCTTCTATGGCTTAGGAGAGAGAGGAGGAAAGGGCATAGTTGTGCCCGTAACAAAAGAGCATATCTGACAATTCTAAAATGAGCTTGAATCATGATAACAAAAATAAAACAACTTTCTCGCGCAAAGGTTAGATCAGGCAAGATAAAACTAGGACGATTGGTCAATTCGTACTTTCCAAGTTTGGCTTAGATCCAATAACTCATTCCAATAATTTTATTGATGAAAAGAATTCAGGGCCTTCCTTCTGCTAAGGTAGAACTGTGCCTACGTACCTAGAAACGTAACTAGGAAACTCATGCTTTCAACTTTGATTGTGATCTAGGGCCCTTTTCTGGTAGACGTGGCAATGACATAAATGGATCAGAACATGCCTGACTTCCCGAACAGGCACTTTTTATATCTCACTACATAGTTTGGTTGTGATCCGACGATCCCGTCTGTTAAAATTCTTGATGGCCAGAGATGGGGATAAGTCTGTCACACCTCCCGGGGGGGGGGGGGTATTTGATATCTACAGAGAGTTTAAAAGGCAGGCAAAGTTAACTACTTTTCAAGAAGTTATTAAACAGCTTGCCAGGTAAAATGATTAAACTTATTCTTTTTGTGGGGGGGGGGGCTTACAAAATAAACTTTAAAGATGCATCAAGAATTAGAATATACGCATTTTGTTACGTTTTTACGAGTTTGGTAAAAATTTCAGGAGTTCAACTCCAGTAACACCCACCCCCCCCCCCCCCCGCCCCCCTTGATACGGCCTTTATTATTGCTCTAACGATAATTTGCTTCTTCTTCTATTTTTTAATGCGAAATAAAATTTTACATAAACACGCCACTCTGTGATAAAAGGGCGCAAATATAATTTTGACAATTTCTTACAGTAAAGAAAAAACTGGGTTTTTAGTTTGGAGGTAACCACCTCCTTAACAATGAAGTTTAAGAACACCGTTTTCTCACATACCCTAGAATCACTTTAATACTCCCTGGGAAACATCAATAGAGTTCATGGCCCTCCCCCCTAGGCCAGCCTTTCAATACTACGTCAGGTAGCGTTTAAGAGAGTCTAGTACTAAAAAAAGAGGTTTTGGTCATCACATAAAAGGTAATTACTTTCAGGGGGCTTGATTAATTCTATATTTGAATCTACGACATATATTATTCATCCTTGACATTGGTGTCGAGCCTAAAGGATGTAAGTTGAAATCTAAAATTTAAAATGTGTTAATTTCACCAGTCTACGTCCATTTGATACAGTTTTTTTCTTGAGGTATTATTTCAAAGTGCCTTGGATAGTAAAAGACCATCTTACTTTTTGGATAGGTTATGTTAAAACGTACAAAACTAAATATTTCGTACAAGACAGGGAAAAATAGGGACTTCAATTTTTGATGAAAAATTCCGCCACATGCAAGATAAGGGATTTTTGATACTAGCGGGTATCAAATTTAAAAAAAGAAAACGTGGGTGCAAAATTAGCTAAATGCGGCACCAAGCAGCTTAAGAAGTTTTAGCTTCTCTTTGAAGGCGTAGTTGTTTTGGGATTCAACAGGTTGTTATTGTTTGAATTTTTACAACCGAAAAGTGTTACCAATTTAACTAATTAGTTTCGCTTATTTGTTTTCATGGTTCAACGTGGTAACACTGACGAAATTTGATACTACCGTAAAATTTTATTTTTTGGAAATAACCTAAAGGGAGACCTTAGCAAATCACGGTTTTCAGATGTGAATAGACCTAAGATGGGTCTAGGGACAAAAACTTTTTCTTTTGATGTTCTAGGTATTTTGAAATTGCATTAAAATTATTTTCTATAATTTTAAATTATATTTTCTATAATAATCTATAATTTTGTAATTATAATTTTTATAAATATATAATGATAATTTTTATATTATATTTTCTATAGTAATTATTTTCTCTAATTTATTTTTCAAAAAAATGTTATTTGGATCGACGCACCTCTGGAAAATTTTCCTTGGGAGGCGTCAGTTGCTACAACGATTTTTGTTGCTTTTTCTGTACAGGGTTTTGTATGAGAGTGTTTCTCATCATCCTATTTTGGTACATTTTCTTTAATATATTTTGGTTTCACAGGGAAAAGGACTGGAGATTAGATCCTATATGGATCGGTACAGACATGACAATTCATCCTCAAATTTGTGTTTGGCCGCCAACAGATGATATTTTGAAAACATATTATTTGAAAACAAATTTAAGGGAATTTCAAAAATAGCCTGAAACCCTTTAAAAAGGGTTGATATTATTTTGAAAACAAATTTAAGGGAATTTCAAAAATAGCCTGAAACCCTTTAAAAAGGCGTAAAATCGATGCAAAAAGCACACCATTGGAATCGCCTGGGCCAAAACCCATATACAGGAAACTTATAGTCCCCTGGCTTGAACAACAAGGAAAATCACTTTTTTGCATGGGTAGCACTAATGTGTCCTCTTTTTTCCATTTTTAATATAGAAAAACATTGCGCTGCACTCCCAAGTGAACAGCCACAAAGTATCTAACAAGAAGTGTGGCAACATTGGTGAATTGAAGTTATCAAGTATTTTGCAGTAGGTTGCATAAGACATGGCTAATTGTAGACAGAGAAAAGTCAAGACAGATAGTTCAAATAATTGAGGAGTAGCCCTGGCCGCCAACAGATGATATTTTCAGCCATATTGGCATCTTTCAATCTTCATGTGATTATGCAAGAGCTGTTATGGCACTAAACGCTGACGACTTAGAGAGTGTTGGGTCAAAAACTAACAACAGAAAGTAATAAAAAACTGCTGTTGCAGCTTACTACTGGCAGAACACAGAGGCAGTGTGCTGCTGTATTTGAAAAGTGTACCACTGAATGAAACTGGTAAGGTTATATATGAAACTGGTAAGGTTATACCTTACCACATATCTTGTAAAAGTCCAATATTCATAATTTAATTAATTGAAAGCAAATTTTGTAAGCAACTGCTGTTAACGTTCCTTCCAAATAGCGTGCTAAAAATAAGGCTTCCGACGTAACCAAAGTCTAATTGCTCTTTATTATGAAAGAATTCAAAAAGTAAAATAACAAAAGAGCTTTACATAAAAAAAAGTAGCTTTACATTAATGATAGTGATCAAAGTTTTTCCACGACCCTAATTTCTAAAAGATGTAAAATTATTTTGTAATATTTGGAATTACTTTGGAATATAAAACTCAAAGAGTAGAACTTTCGTGATATGTAGCCTACTGTGGGTTACTACAAAACTAAGCTTTTCAAAAAGACGCTATTTTTTTCTCAACTTATTTTGAGTCGGTTTATAGTCATTATAGAGAACAGGGGTCTCCAAATTTTCCAGCCTTAGGGCCATACTGATTACTCCAGTAAGTTTTGAGGGCCAAAACCATATTATCATTGTTGCCGGTGGTAAAAAGTGAAATAGTTTACTGATGAAAAAAAGCCCGAAAAAGTACGCAACGTTTAAAAAAGGCTGCAAATTGGATTAAAGCCCGCAAAACGGCAACACTGCATATTATTAACTTTCCTGACACGAGATCTGGTGGACACAAGCAGAAACTCACTTCTAAATGGCAGTAATTGGAATATGTAAGAAGGCTAGGGGCGCAACCACAAGTCAGTTCCTATGACATTGTTGTGAAATAAAATAGTGCGTACCTCCTTAAAACGTGTTTGTGTGTCTTTAAGTTTAAGACATCTTTTTAACGGTATTTAATTTGAATTGATGCCTTTGTGTGTGATTTAGTAGTATGGAAAAGAAGCGAAAAATTGAAAGTGAATGCAGAAAATTCAAAGATCAGTGGAACATTCAGTATTTCGTAATTGAGTCCAGTAACAAAACGCTATGTTTGATTTGCAATGAAAGCATATCCGTTCTCAAGGAATATAACATTAAACGTCATAATGAAACAAAACGTTTTCAAAATTACTCAAAATATACAGGAAGTTTGTGGACAGAAAAATTCGAAGCTATGAAGTGCGAATTGAAATCGTAGCAATCTTCACTTACAAAACTCAAAACTGAAAAAGACGCTGCAACTCGTGCCAGCTTTCGTGTGGCTCTTGAAATTGCAAAACGTGGAAAACCATTCACTTATGGAGAAATGATCAAAGAATACATAATTACAGTAGCCGAATAAATGTGCCCTGAAAAGGTAAATTTATTAAAAAACTGTCAGTATGTCAGCAAACACTGTGGCTCGAAGAGCAGAAAACATCGCTGAAAATAAATCCTCTCAACTTTCCGATAAAAATGGACACGTTGAGTGGTTTTCTTTGGCCTTGGATGAGTCAACGGATGTGTCAGATACTGCTCAGGTGTTGATTTATACTCGAGGAGTAGATAAAATCAACGAAGTGCGTGAAGAACTTCTTGATATGTATAGTATTCATGGCACAACTACTGGTACAGATATTTTTAAAGGAGTTGAAATGGGCATTAATCAATGGAAAAACTTGAAATGTATTACAACTAATGGAGGCAAAAACATGAGTGGGAAAGAAAAAGGAGTGGTCGCTCTTGTGTCAAAGGCTGTAGAAAATGACGGTGGTTCAGGACCACTAGTCTTACATTGTATCATTCATCAACAGTCTTTGTGGGGAAAATTTTTGGATATGTCTGAATTCTGAAACCAGTCATATAAACTGTTAATTTTATCAGATCTTTTGGGCTGAATCCCCGAAAATTCCAGCAATTTATTGAAGAGATTGGAGAAAATGACTTACCTTATCGTACTGCCGTACGTTGGCTTAGTTGTGGGAAAGTCCTTCAGCGCTTTTTTGAACTTCGAGCAGTAATCGAAATTTTTTGAATGTAAAGCACCGCCCTTTTACTGAATTACAAAACAACGCATGGCTGTGGAAGTTAGCATTATATGTTGATTTGACAAACATCGTGAATTTGAGATTGCAAGGAGAAAACCAGCATCTTCCTGATTTATACACTAATATCAAATAATTCGGGAAGAAATTGATACTATTTCAATGAAAACATGTGAAATATTCAGCCACACTACTGAGACTGAGTTTTTTTTTATCGATTTTCAATCGAAACTTTGAGTGCTGTGAAAATAAATTTTGATATTCGTTTCTCGGACTTTGATGCCATTGTGAATCAAATTAAGATTTTTCAGAATCCTTTTGATACTGAAATTGAAACCCTAGCCCAGGAACTTCAAATAGAAATGATCAATCTACAGTGCAGTGATATAATCATAGGCAGCGCGCTAGCGCTGCCTAAGTAAAGAACGATGTGGGCACAATGTGTTGTTTTTTTGTTTTTTTTTCTCCATACCCGGGCACTTCATATCGAAGGAGTTGTCGTAGAAAGTTCGAAAAGGGCTCATTCGATTGCAAATTGGAGTGGCTAGTGCCCTTTTTAATAGTCGAAAGTGATTAGAGGGCAACTAACCTCCCTCCCACGCCCATCATTCCCCCAAACACATCAAATTAAAATTTTAAAATAACCATTTTGGTCAGCGTAGTTGATTTCCAGATAGGAAATATCTTTTTGAGGGGGACACTCCCCACAACCCTCGGGGCAAGGGTTTTAAGTTATGCCCTGGGGGCATATAAGGTTTTTATAAATTCAAAGGTCTAGTACCCTTTTTAAAGGTCGAAAGTGATTGGAGGGCAACTAGCCCCCCCCCCCACGCCCATCATTCCCCCAAACACATCCAGTCAAAATTTTGAGATAGCCATTTTGTTCAGCGTAGTTGATTTCCAGATAGAAAATATCTTTTTGAGGAGGATACTCCCCCACAACCCTCGGGGCAAGCGTTTTTAAGTTATACCCTGGGGGCATATAAGGTTTTTATAGAAGGTGTTGTCGTAGAAACTTCAAAAAAGGCTCATTCGATTGGAAATTCAAACGGCTAGTGCCCGTTTTAATAGTCGAAAGTGATTGGAGGGCAACTAGCCCCCTCCCCCACGCCCATCATTCCCCCAAACACATCCAATCAAAATTTTGAGATAGCCATTTTGTTCAGCGTAGTTGATTTCCAGATAGAAAATATGTTTTTGAGGAGGACACTCCCCTACAACCCTCGGGGCAAGGGTTTTAACTTATGCCCTGGGGGCATATAAGGTTTTTATAGAAGGCGTTGTCGTAGAAACTTCAAAAAAGGCTCATTCGATTGGAAATTCAAACGGCTAGTGCCCGTTTTAATAGTCGAAAGTGATTGGAGGGCAACTAGCCCCCCCCCCACGCCCATCATTCCCCCAAACACATCCTATCAAAATTTTGAGATAGCCATTTTGTTCAGCGTATTTGTTTTCCAGCTAAAAAATAAATATGTTTTTGAGGACGAAACTCCCCCACAACCCTCGGGGCAAGGGTTTTAAGTTATGCCCTGGGGGCATATAAGGTTTTTATAGAAGGCGTTGTCATAGTAACTTCAAAAAAGGCTCATTTGATTGGAAATTCAAAGGGCTAGTGCCCTTTTTAATAGTTGAAAGTGATTGGACGGTAGCTAACCCCCCCCCCTCACGCCCACCTTTTCATAGGCAGCGCGCTAGCGCTGCCTAAGTAAAGAACGATGTGGGCAGAATGTGTTGTTTTTTGTTTTTTTTTCTCCATACCCGGGCACTTCCATCGAAGGAGTCGTCGTAGAAACTTCGAAAAGGGCTCATTCGACTGGAAATTGGAGTGGCTAGTGCCCTTTTTAACAGTCGAAAGTGATTGGAGGGCAACTAGTCCCCCCCCCATGCCCATCATTCCCCCAAACACATCCAATCAAAATTTTGAGATAGCCATTTGTTCAGCGTAGTTGATTTCCAGATAGAAAATATTTTTTGAGGAGGACACTCCCCCACAACCCTCAGGGCATGGGTTTTGAGTTATGCCCTGGGGGCATATAAGGTTTTTATAGAAGGCGCTGTCGTAGAAACTTCAAAACAGGCTCATTCGATTGGAAATTCAAAGGGCTAGTACCCTTTTTAATAATCAAAAGTGATTGGAGGGCAACTAGCCCCCCCCACGCCCATCATTCCCCCAAATACATCCAATTAAAATTTTGAGATAGCCATTTTGTTCAGCGTAGTTGATTTCCAGATAGAAATACGTTTTTGAGGAGGACACTCCTCAACAGCCCCCAGGGCAAGGGTTTTTAGTTATATCCTGGGGTATATAAGGTTTTTATAGAAGGCGTTGTCATTGAAACTTCAAAAGGGGCTCATTTGATTGGAAATTCAAAGGGCGAGTTCCATTCTTAACAGTCAAAAGTGATTGGAGGGGAACTATCCCCTGCCCCACGCCCATTATTCTCCCCAACACATCCAATTAAAATTTTGATATAGCCATTTTGTTCAGCGTAGTTGATTTCCAGATAGAAATACGTTTTTGAGGAGGACACTCCTCAACAGCCCCCAGGGCAAGGGTTTTTAGTTATATCCTGGGGTATATAAGGTTTTTATAGAAGGCATTGTCATAGAAACTTCAAAAGGGGCTCATTTGATTGGAAATTCAAAGGGCTAGTGCCCTTTTTAATAGTTGAAAGTGATTGGAGGGCAACTAGCCACCCCCCACGTCCATCATTCACCCAAACACATCCAATCAAAATTTTGAGATAGCCATTTTGTTCAACGTGGTTGATTTCCAGATAGAAAATATGTTTTTGAGGAGGACACTCCCCCACAACCCTCAGGGTAAGGGTTTTAAGTTATGCCCAGGGGGCCTATAATGTTTTTATAGAAGGGGTTGTCGTAGAAACTTCAAAAAAGCTCATTCGATTGGAAATTCAACGGGCTAGTGCCGTTTTCAATAGTCGAAAGTGATTGGAGGGCAACTAGCCCCCCCCCCCCCACCGCCCATCATTCCCCCAAACACATCCAATAAAAATTTTGAGATAGCCATTTTGTTCAGCGTAGTTGATTTACAGATAGAAAATATGTTTTTGAGGAGGATACTCCGCCACAGCCCTCAGGGCAAAGGTTTTAAGTTATGCCCTGGGGGCATATAAGGTTTTTATAGAAGACGTTGTCGTAGAAACTTCAGAAAAGGGCTCATTTGATTTGAAATTCAAAGGGCTAGTGCCCTTTTTAATAGCCGAAAGTGACTGGAGGGCAACTACTCCCCCATCCACTCCCACCCTCCCATTTGCCAACTATAAAGTCTTCCAACTATTAAAGTCTTTCCTTTAAAGTTTGCCAACTATAAAGTCACCCTCCCAGCAGGCCAAACTATAAAGTCTTCAAAAACGAAAAGATTTAAAGTGTTATTTTCTTTTTCCCTGAAAAGACAATGTCAATATAAAACGAACAGAAATTAATTAAAAAAACTTTTTCCACAAAATAAGTTTTTCAAAGAAAAGTAAAGAACTCCATTAAACAAAAAATGAGCAAAAATAAAATCGAATAATCTACCAAGCTCGAAACTACCACAAATCAGCATCGATAAATAAATGAAACCCAAAACGAACAGAAATTAAAATAAATAACCGAGTCAAACTCAAAACGGGCAGAAATTAACATAAGTTGGGCGCAAAACCCCTATGCCTTGCCAAGGCCAGAACAAAATTTGCACTTTACTGAAAAAATATAAATGTTTTTACTTTTATAACTTTAATAAATCAAATAATTTTAACATTTTGATTACTAAATACCAGTATATGTATATTAAACTGACAATGCACATTCATTTGTATTTTTACAAATGAATAGGGGGTACTGGCCTTTTTAACAATCGAAAGTGATTAGAGGTCATCCAGCCCCCTCCTCATACACCAATCATTTCCCCAAACACATTCAATCATAATTTTTTAGATAGCCATTTTGTTCAGTGTAGTTGAAAGGTCCAGAAATTATGTCTTTGAGGATAACTCTCCCCCCCCCCCTACAGCTTTAGGTCAAGGGTTGTAAGTTATGCCCTGGGAGCATATAAGTTTTTTTTATAGAAATGGTGGTTGTATAAACTTCAAAGAGGGCTCATTGGATTGGTAATCAGAAGTTATAGTGCTCTTTTTAAGAGTTAAGTGATCAGAAGGCAAATAACCCCCCCCCCACACACACTCACACGTCGTATTTTCCAGAAACGCATCTGATAGAAATTTTAAGATGGCCATTTGTTGTCGCAGAAACTTCAAAAAGTGCTCAGTCGGTTGGTAACTGAAAGGACTAGTACCTTCTTTAATAGTCAAAAGTGATTGGAGGGCAACCAACCCCCCCCCCCCTAAGCCCATCATTTCCCCAAGCACTTCCAGTCAAAATATCGAGATAGTTATTTTGTTTGACGTAGTTTAAAAGTCCAGAAATTATGTCTTCTAGGATGAGAACCCCCTCATGGTCCTCAGGGCAAGGGTTGTAAGGTATGCCCCAAGGGCATTTAAGGTTTTTACGGAAACGGGGTATATACTTCGGAGGGGGCTCATTGGATTGGAAATCGGAAGTTGAAGAGCTATTTTTAAGAGTCAAATTTATCAGAGGGCAGCTATACCCCCCCCCACGTTATGTTTTCCCCCAATGCATCCGATAGAAAATCTAAGATAGCCATTTGTTCAAAAATAGTCCAAAGGTCTCATAACACGGTCTTTGGGATTGAAACAACCCCCCAAAGTATGGGGATAAGGGTTTTAAGTTATGCCCCTGGGGGATGTAAGGTTTTTATAAAGAGGTGGTCTTGTGAACTTTAGAGGAGGCTCATTTGATTGGAAATGCATACTTCTAGTTTCATTTTAAGAGTCAAGCGTGATGGAGCAAAATAGCCCCCCCCCCCTCTCCCTGATATCCTCTTTTCCCCAAACACATTCGATCGAAATTGTGAGACAGCCATTTTTTAGCCAATAGTCCAAAGAGAATATAGCAATGTCTTCAGTAATCAAACATAAGAAATATTTAGGCGGACGCTGAACTAAATCAAAACAAACTATGAGCACGTGAACTTTCAAAAAGGTGACAAAGCAATATCCCGAGAACAATTTATATTATTAAGTTAGATCTTTAAGAGTAAGTTGTGGGGGATTTTGAACTAGCCAGAAAGCACTATGTGTATACTTTTAGTACTACAACTACAGTTACTGTAACTTAATGACGCTTAGAGTATTAAGGTGAAACTTCTAGGAAGTGTTTAGGGGGCGTCACAATTAAACGAAAAAAATGTATACATGCATGTTTTCAAAAAGGCATATAAGCAATATCATAGGAAGCACCACTCTATAATAGCTAGAAATATCATTGAAACATTTAAAGAAGCTAATTCGATTAAAAATTAAAAGTTCTAGGATCATTTCTAAGAGTAAAAAGAGATTGGAGGGAAATCCGCCCGTCTCTTAAGCCGATTTATTTCCCTAAGATATCTAGTCAAAATTCTGAGACAACTATTTTGTTCAGCATAGTAGAACGGTCCATCAACTATGTCTTTAGGAATATTGGGCATGTAAACCCCCACAATTATGCCAAATTATGGATTCGTATAGAAAAAAAAACCGAAAAGATATAAAATAATATTTTTTTTTTCATCAAAATGACTTTTTCAATAAAAAAACGAACCGAAATTCATCGAAAAAACTTTTTTCCACTAAACAAGCTTTTCAAAGAAAAATAAAGAGCTCCATTAAGCCAAAAATGGGCAGAAATGAGTCAGGTAATCATCCAAGCGTAAAACTACCAGAAATGACTATCAATAAATAAATGAAACTCAAAATGAACAGAAATTAGAATAAATAGCCGAGTCAAACTCGAAACGAGCAAAAATTAACATTAGCAGGGCTGATAACCCCCAAGCCTTCTCAAGACCAGAACATAATTTGCGCTTTACTGAAAACAAAATATGCATAAATGTTTTCACTTTTTTTTTACTTAAATAAGTAAAAAACCATCCACGGTCATTTGTTGTTCAGTAAAACCTAAGTTATGTTCTGGTTCTGAGAAGGCATAGGGCTCGTCAGCCCTAGTAATGTTAATTTTTGCTTGTTTTGAGTTTGACTCGGCAATTTATAATAATTTCTGTTCGTTTTGAGTTTCATTTAATTGTTGATAGTGATTTGTGGTTGTTCTACGCTTGGAAGATTATTTGACTTTATTTCTGCCCATTTTTGGCTTAAAGGAGCTCTTTACTTTTCTTTGAAAACTTATTGTGTGGTAAGCTTTTTAAATTAATGCAAATATATGACACCGTCATTCAACCAGGAGGGGGTGTCAGCCGCCCCCCCCCCCTTAAGGGCGCCCATGGGCCTTGGTACGATTTGGAAAACAATCAGAAATTATATAAGAAAAAGAGCTTTTCAACTGAAAGCAAGGAAAAGATTTGGAACCTATTTGAACAGAATATTCTTGTATGAAGGAGGCTGTCTGCTTCTTAGCTCCCTACTCTTTACTGTGAAGTTTGGCTTTTTTCTAAATTTTTAAGAAAAGATGCAATTAGAAAAAAGATTTTAAAAGCACTAAAAAACTTTCGTTTAATGAACAAAGTGTTGAGAAGGGGGCAGTCCCCTTACATACAGAGTAATTTATATATATTTTAAGTTTTAAACTTGCTCCTTACTTTAGTTGAAAAGCCTTTTCTATTTGTTTAATTACATTTCATGAAACTGTAAAATTTTATGAATACAATACTATTGGTAGCGCAGAAAAAACTATCAATATTTCAATGATCTCTATTTGGATTTGATGGATAATCAAACAGTTCGTGGTAGCGAACTGTAAGTAAGGAGCGACCCGGCTCAACAGTAACCGAAATTCAACAAACAGAATTTCGATACCAATAGATATATCAAAAGAATTGGCTTATTATGCTGATTCCAAATATATAAATTTTATTAAGTTTAGTTTTACCCATCAAAAGCTACGAGCCTGAGAAAATTTGTCTGATTTTCGAAAAAAGGGGGAAAGACCCCCTAGAAGTCAAAGAATTTTAATGAAAAACACATCATCAGATTCAGCGCAAAAAACCTACTGTAGATGTTTCAAGCTCATATTTGCAAAAATGTGGAATTTGTACTTTTTGTCAGAAGAAAAATCACGGATGCGTGTTTATTTATTTTTTTTTCCAGGGGTGATCGTGTCGACCCAGTGGGCGGGCCTAGAAGGTCGTGAGATGCTTCATTCTAGTTCTAGTACCCTTTTTGAGTGACCAAAAAATTGGAGGTCAACTAGGCCCCCTCCCACGCCACTTTTTTCTCAAAATCCGTCCAATCAAAATTTGGGATAGCTTTTTTGTTCAGCATAGTTGAAAGGCCCAATAACTATGTCTTTAGACATAAAATGACCCCCTAAAGTCCCTGGGGAAAGGTTTTTAAGCAATAAAATTTGCTCACTGTTTTATTTTTTATTGGGAAGTATGCATACATTTTTCGGGTGGGGAGGGGAGAACGAATTTTCTTCTGGGAGAATTTTCCATGGAGAGGGAAGTTTCCAAGGGGTGAACTTTTCAGGGGAAATTTTACACTGAGTGAATTTGCCAGAATTCCTATACGAAATTTCTTTATTTGTCTTGCTTTCTCTTTACCGATTCAATTTTACGTGTGGAGATATTAAGGGTAATTGTCCGGGGTAAATTTTCGCCAAAATTGAACTGTCCAGAGGATATTTCTATGGGGGGGGATTTTTTCCGTGGAGGTAGAGTCATGTATCCTGGCGTTATATAAAAAACGATCAGAAATTAAACAAAAAAAAACATTTTTTTTTCAACTGGAAATAAGGAGCAACATTAAAACTTAAAAGGAAAAGAAATTATAACGTATATGAGGGGGGTTGTCCCCTCCTCAATACCTCTCTCTTTACGCTAAATTTTAAATTTTGTCCGAATTCTTTAAAAACGGCTCCTGAAACACAAGGGTCGTTTAATTAGAACAATAAGTAACTTTTTAAAGTACCGAAAAGGATGTTTCTAAAGGCAACGGAAAAAGCATGTCAATTAAAGTAAAATATATAAAAATTAAAAAAGTAAGTAATTACAAAAATACAAAAAACAATAGCCTACTTACAAAAACTAAGATAAAAACTCCCAGCATTCAGTTCTGTTGAACAATGCCGGAGCGTTGGACAGATAATTTTTTAACAATTTCGACAGTTTTGAACTTGGTTATCAAACACCAAAATATTTAATGCCTAAGACTCAATTGTTTATAAAAGTAACTCATTATCAAAGTAGTTTGTTCAAAGTAAATAAATAAAACTAAAATTAAGAAAATAAAATAAAGAATTGTAATTCAATATTTTTAATTTAATTTTGAATACCAAAAACCAATATATTTGACACCTTTATATTTCATAACTGTAAAAAATTGAATCTTTTTCACAGTGACAACTAGATCAATACAATCACTCCGTGAAAAAAAATGATAATAAAACACAAAAAAATGTATCCGCTCAGGGGGAAAATACAGAAATTCCCTGCATTCCGTTCAGGGGAAACATTTCTGATTACAGTAGCTTCATATATCAGTTCATGGGTGCTCTTGCAATGCAAGCAAAAGTTGACGGCATACAGGGGCAGATCCAGGATTTTTTTTTTTTTTTTTTGAGGGGGGGGGGATAGGTTGATCTGATAAACTTGCGTTAGGAGCAAGTCTAATTAGCGCAATCTTGCGTTAATTAAGTAAATTACACTACTTTAGACTACGTTAGGGGGGCGCCCCCTGGATCCGCCACTGACGCCATATTTTTACCGAAATTGTCCCTTATTAAGTTGTTTACCTTGTGTTTTCTATAATTATACGAACTTTCTTGTACGTAAGTAAGTAAACTTATTCACCAACAAATACTAGTTTGAAATTCAATACTCTTATTACCCCTCGAAACGCTCCATGGCCAGGGATAGAAGGGGAATACAATAACAAAATCAATATAAGCAACAACAACAACAACAAAAAAAAAACTATACGCTGCTAAAACAATAGATTTACCTAAGAAAAATTATTTTTGGCTTATATAACGATAATGTGACTTCTAATCTACGTCAATTTAAGACATAAAGTTTATAAAGTTTCTCAAAATTTTCTAAAAAGGCTCTAAAAATTTATGAATTCTACATAAACAATTTTGCCATCTAATATCAAATCGAAAATCAATATCAAATGGAAGTAACACATTTTATGAAAGTTAGATACTTGTTATTTGCTTCAATAAATACCAAAATCATCGGTAAATTACACATAAAAATAACAAATGCTTCAATATATTCTCCCCCCAAAGGCTCTATGGCCAAGAAAAAACAGGGGAGAAACAAAACTAAAAAAAATGAATAAATAAAACAAGTACACTAATCAAACATTTTTTAAATAATAAATTCACATCACCAAACCAAACAATACCCCCCCCCCCCAGGAAAAAAAAAATCCAAGCTAGGCAGGAGAGTAGTACATGATTCTACCTACTCAAATAACAGCATCTGGAGACATCAACTGCAGGGAGAGCGGGGGAAACTTAATCATTAACAAGAAATTCCCTAATATACTTTTTGAAGATACCAAACGAGTGGCAGCCCCGCCCAGACTCCGGGAGAGTGTTCCAAATCATATTACAAGCTATCAGAGGGTTAAAGTCAGACCGTATTGATGGAGTATAGGGTATCTGTAAATTATTGGAAGGGCTGAAAAAATAATCCGATTGCTTGGAAATAAAGAATATATTATTACATAGGGCAGCAGGAAGCTGGCCATGTAGCCTCAAAAAATTAAAAGAAGCACAAGACAGAAAATAGAGAGATCTCAAGTCAAGCAAGGGTTTAAGTAAAGACCAGTCCTGTATAAGAGTCCTTGCTTTATCGTATAGTTTTGAAAGAGCCTTCATCAATGAGGGAAAAGTTGACATCCAGATAATAGAAGAGTATGAAACATAAGGCTGAACTAGGCTGTAGAATGGAGTCCAAGTACTGACCCTGGAAAAATGCGTTTCAATTTTATAAGGATCCCGAGGCTTCTGGAGACTTTCATTTTAATGAGGCTTGAAGAAGAGATTTTCATCAAGCAAGACGCCTAGGAATCGAACGCAACGATCCTTAGACCTATTAAGGGAACCGCTTGATATGCCTTGATGCATGTATTTCATTTAAACCAGAACAAGCCCTTGAAACTCTAGAGAAAATAAGAAAACATGACTTTCCAACATTTAAGGCAAGATAATTAACATCAAACCACTGAGCAACTCTTTCAAAAAGGGCAATCATGTTTGAATGGAGATCAGACTCAGTTCTACCGACTGTGCCAAGAGTACTGTCATCCGCAAAA
The DNA here is from genome assembly GCA_027921565.1 of Artemia sinica. Classification (NCBI taxonomy): domain Eukaryota; kingdom Metazoa; phylum Arthropoda; class Branchiopoda; order Anostraca; family Artemiidae; genus Artemia; species Artemia sinica. Next base: position 55,039,370 of record CM051272.1, read on the forward strand.
GCTATAAGTGTACCAGAGAAGGACAAACCCTTGTCACAATTAGTGACAGTTGCAGGTTGACAGAGACGACAGCTAGTGGTAGGTTCTAGATTTTTAACCGCATTTATAAGGTCATTAACATAAATTAAAAAGAGTATCGGCCCTACCACAGGTCCTTGTGAAACACCAAACTCTATTTCAGACGGGTTGGAAAAGAGAGGATCAACCGAGATAACTCGACCACATAATTATGATAGAAACCAAGAATAAGTACTCCGTCGTATTCCATTATGGGATAGTTTCCAAAGAAGAATCTTGTGTGTTATTAAATCAAATGCTTTTCGTACATCGAGAAAAAGAGAAGCAGCTATCAGACCAGAGTCAAGAAATGTATGTGTATAATTCAAAAATATTCACACATGCACGCTCAGGTAAGTGCTTTGCCCTAAAACCAAACTGGGAATAATGAAAAAAATGTTTAGAATTAAGAAAATCAAGAAGTCGAGAAAGCATAGCTTTTTCAAACATTTTACTAAACACTGATAAGAGAAATATAGGACGATAACTAGCAGGGTCATTCCGTGATCCACCTTTAAAAAGTATAGTAACACGAGCATGCTTTAAAGCACTTGGGAATACACCCTTTTCAAAAGACATATTGACAAGTCTCGTAAGAGCAGAAACGATGACAGGAAGAATGAACTTGACATCCCTGGTAGAAATACGGTCTGGGCCAGAAGATGAAGAACCCTTCAAACCATTAACAATTCTGGCTATTTCAACTTAATAGATAGGCTCCAAAGCCACTGATTTAAGACAAAGAGGTCCAAGATAAGACCAAAAATCATTTAGAAAAGAAGGACGGATTTCCAAGCAAATAATTGGAAATAATCTAAAATCGCCAATCATGATCTAACCACCAATCATGATCTAACCGCCAATCATGATCTAAAATCGCCAATCATGATTTACCGCCAATCATGACCTAAGAAGAGCCAACTCCTGATCATTAAATCTTAAAGACGCCAATCATGATCTAACCGCCAATCATGATTTACCGCCAATCATGATCTAAGAAGAGCCAACTCCTGATCATTAAATCTTAAAGACGCCAATCATGATCTAACCGCCAATCATGATTTACCGCCAATCATGATCTAAAATCGCCAATCATGATCTAACCGCCAATCATGATTTACCGCCAATCATGATCTAAAATCGCCAATCATGATCTAACCGCCAATCATGATCTAACCGCCAATCATGATCTAAAATCGCCAATCATGATTTACCGCCAATCATGACCTAAGAAGAGCCAACTCCTGATCATTAAATCTTAAAGACGCCAATCATGATCTAACCGCCAATCATGATCTAAAATCGCCAATCACGATTTACCGCCAATCATGATCTAAGAAGAGCCAACTCCTGATCATTAAATCTTAAAGACGCCAATCATGATCTAACCGCCAATTATGATTTACCGCCAATCATGATCTAAAATCGCCAATCATGATCTAACCGCCAATCATGATTTACCGCCAATCATGATCTAAACTCGCCAATCATGATTTACCGCCAATCATGATCTAAAATCGCCAATCATGATTTACCGCCAATCATGACCTAAGAAGAGCCAACTCCTGATCATTAAATCTTAAAGACGAAAATAGCTCCCTGGTGCCTCCTAGGTAAGGAGTCAGGAAAATCATATACAGAAAAAATAGGTAAATGGTCTGAGATATCACTGATCAATACAGAATTTTGCACCTAAGTCAACGATGAAAAAACATTATCAAGCAAAGAATCGGTAGTATCAGTTATGCGAGTTGGAATTTATGCTGAAGATAATGTGCCACTAACAAGCATAACTTGCAGTTGTGTACTAACAACTGCACTAATTACTAATAAACAAATACAAATTTAGGATCACCATAAAAAGTTGATTTTTTGATTGAATGTTATCAATAATTAAGCTCTTATACTTACGTTATTGACAAGGATCGTTATTTACTTACCATTCATTACTATAAAGAATTTGATTTTTTTTTGCTGTTCCAACCAAATCACATAGAAAGAATGTTTGTGGAAAACACGAAAGGGGTCATTCAGCCACATATTAGAACTTTTATTTTCCTTATTAATGGTCAAAATCTATTGGCAGATAGCTAACAATAGGAAAACACATATTTTTTCCATAGTTTTTCTCTATTCTGCTCTCTTTCAGTTGGTTTCGTTACCAGAAGGCCTAGTTTCTGAGAAATTAACTTTTTGAATGAAAAAATCTATCCTACCCAATTAGAATACATTATAACGTATCTTACAGGGGCAGATCCAGGATTTTCTTAGGGGGGGGGGGGGGCGCACGGGCGTAGGGAGCATATTGTCTAGGGGGGGCAGTCGATAGTGTGTTGGAGGGCCTTTTGTCAACTGCTTTCCAACCATCTGCTTTTTCAGCCATATCTAATATAAATTTGAAGGTCTAGGGGGGGGGGGGCAGCTGCCCCCCCCCCCTCCCTACGCCCATGGGGGGGGGGGCGCAAAATAGGTTAATCCGATAAAACTACGTTAGGAGCAAGTTTATTTAACGCAAACTTGCGTTAATTAAGTAAATTACACTACTTTAGACTACGTTAGGGGGGGGGGCACCCCCCTCTGGATCCGTCACTGGTATCTTAATCAGGCTTCCTCTTGGTTTTTTGTTAGTTCTATAAACCATGGATACTTTGCGAAAAAAAATAATCTTTTATTCTTATGACTATTCATTTTTGACAAAATTTTTTACTATTTTCTTGTTCTTAACCAAGAAACAAATAATCACGCTTTAGTCAATAAGCTTGGTTTTAGAGAAATCAGCGTTTTTAACGAAGGCGTTTATCCGATTAAGATAAACGTGTGGCTAAAACGTATCGCAATAAGTTAATTCAACATTTTAATGAAAACATTTATCCTAGCCAATTAAGATATATTAAAATGTATCTCATCAGATTATCTCCCGCTTTTTTTTCTTTGTTCTAACAAACATGGATACTTTACTAAAAAATGTAATTTTTAATTCCTCAGACTTCTCATTTATTAACCAAAATTCTTATGGTTTTCTTTTTTTAACCAAGAAAGAGATAATGATGCTTTTGTTAACAAGCCTGATTTTCGGGGAATCAATACATTTAATCAAGACAATTATCCTACTCAATCAAGACACTTTAAAATGTATTTTAATCAGGTCTTTACGCTTTTTCTCGGGTTTCACAACCATGGCTACTTTACGAAAAAAAGGAGTTTCAATTTCTATGACAGCATTACAGCATTATTAATGAACATTATTATGACAGTATTACAGCATTATTAATAAAGACATTTATCCTAGCCAATTAAGATATATTAAAAACACATTTTAACTCAGTTTTCCCGCTTTTTTTTAAGGTTCTAATTACCATGGAAACTTAAGAGAACAAAGCCGTTTTTAATTCTTAGATCTTTTTATTTTATTACCAAGATTTTTATGACTTTTAATTTTTTTTTACCAAAATTTTTATGATTCCTGTTTTTGACCAAAAAACAAAGCCTGAGAAACAAGTTTCACACTATTATGTTCGAAATTACAAAGTAAGATGATAAATATTGGTATATTGCAGTTGTATTTCAAAATTTGCACTGTAAGAAAATATTAATTAGCAAAAAATAAATTACCAAGTAATACAAGAAATAAGGATACATTGTAGTGGCAATTCAAAATGGTACAGTAAGAAAAATTTAATTACCAAAAAATAATTACCAAGTAATATGAGAAATAGCGGTATATTGCTGTAGTGTACAGTAAGAAAAATCATTACCATGTAATATGAGAAACAGCGGTATATTGCAGTGGTAATTTAGAAGCTGCATAGTAAGAAAAAATTAATTACCAAAGATTACCAAGTAATATGAGACATAACGACATTGCAGTGACATTCAAAAGTTGTGCTGCAAAAAAACAACTAATTTCTTGTTAGACGGGAATAATCTGAAAGATTAATAAAAGTTTTTCACAGGGGCGAATCCAGGAGGTACTTTTAGCAGCACATACCCCCGGCAAAACACCAATAAGAGAGACCAGGTTGTTTCTGGTGTACCCCAAAACATTAATTCTGCATCTGCCCCTGGTCTTTCAGATATCTGAAAATCTGTTAGGTTGAATAATAATTACCTTTTCTTGTCGTTTCACTTTTTTTACTTTTTCCTGTTTTTTTTCCATATTTAAAAAGGGCGCTTTTTGGCCAATACACATTGTCTGAGAAACTAGTTTTACAGTATTGCAACATAGTTATATATATAAAATAACCCTTGTAAAGTATAGCCTTTATTGTAGTCTATAGTATAGCCTATGCTTCCTTATTTTTCCATATTTGCTAAGGGGTTTTTCGGCCAATAAGTTTGCGCCTCATATATTTTTCATCGTTCCATTTTTAAAGATTTTAAGTAAAAGTAATAAAAAGTGTATCTGCTGTACTTTTTCCGGTTTTGTAAATATTTTCTGGGGATCCCACTATGGTTCAGAAATAGGTACATTATCCTAAAATACGGAACATTCGATATCACTGTAAAAATGGACCAATAATACGATCGATTTCTCAGGGGATCTAGAGAAAATAGAATCGATTTTCATCTTAGCTGTCTCGTTTGATGTATAAATAGTTTTGACATCATATCCTTAACAAAATTGAGCTATTTATTATGAGTGGGCTATTTATGGGCTATTGGCTATGGGCTATTTATGGGCTATTGGCTATGGGCTATTTATGGGCTATCGGCTATGGGCTATTTATTATCGTCCTTTCCTCAGAAGTATTGTTTTGTAGTTTGCAGTTTTCTTTTGGCTTATTTCCTTTAATCCTCTGTGTACATTCACGTATGCATAGAGGGTATAACATAAATAATAATTATTATTATTATTAAGTCCGAGGAACAAGTTTTTCAGCATAGCGACAAGTTACATGGAAAATAATAGTAATGCCTACAGTGGCGGATCCAGGGGGAGATGGGGGCGAAGGGAACCTGACCCCCAAGTTTTTTCTGGCGCCCTCATTCATTGTTTTTTTTTGTTTTCCATTCTTTTTTAAAGATAAAATTATCAATTATGGCACCCTTGCTACATTACCCCCCCCCCCAAGATTTTACTTATCACCACCCTTGTCACCCCCCCCCTATTTTGTTCTAAATCCGCCCCTGATAGCCTTCATCACGTTCAAGTTCTTTTAATTTTCACTAAATGACACTAAATGACTTATTTCACTAAATGACAAATTAACACTATAATACATGATACAACGAAAAAGAAAAAAATTGACAGAGGGTGTCAACAAAGGGATTTATACTCGAAAAACCGGCACACTTAAGCAAAAATAACTAATAGTATAAAACTAATGAAAAAAAAATCCCGAGATAAAAAGAAAATGAGACACCACGTTGAGCTCACAGCCCACATTCCAAATCAAATATTAGCCTTAATATAGGTAAACACCAGCAGCGGAAACCATAACTTCATACTAATTAATAATTATCAATTAGATATAGTTTCAATTTATTTTTAAAAAGCAAATAGAAAATTGTGAATTCAAATAACTTTCATAAATGTTCCAAAACTTTATTATTGAATTTTTTGTAAAAAAAATCTTTTGGAGAAACATTTCTTTTACCTAATAAATGTTCCTCCGCCAATATTGGTTTATATAAAAGTTGGTTTATAGCCAAAGTTGGCTAACAATAATGGCTAATAGCCAAAGTTTGGCTAACGTAAATGAAAAATAAATCTTAATATGAGTAAAGCCTAAATTGAATATGCAAATCAAGCTGAAAACAAACAAAATATTTTGCTATTGAAGTATAAATGAAACCCAAAACAAACAGAAGTCAAATAAACAATCATAGCAAACAAAAATACAAAAGGTACTAATATAAATTAATAAATAAATCTTAAAACGAGCGAAACATAAATTGAATATGCAAATCAAGCTTGAAACAAACACAAATCTCTACAAACAAGAATTTGTTGATAATTATTAATTGTATATTTATACATTAATTATACATTATTAATTATAATACTATTTTATAGTATATATTATATACAGTGAGAGGTAGGTACAGTGAGAGGTAGGTTTTAGACTTTTACCATTATAATTACATTAATTATATATTTATACAATTAATGTATACATTTAATTGTATATTAATTATTAATTAATAATTATTAATTATCCTTCTCTCATTGTAAAAGTCTCAAACCTACTGCGTCATTGGTGCTTCAATTTAGACTTTACTCGCTTTAAGATTTATCTATTCATTTATATTAGCACCTACTGTAAATTTTTTTTTGCTATGATTGTTTATTTAATTTCTGTTCGTTTTGGGTTTCATTTATACTTTAATAGTAATTTCTGGTCGTTCTGTGTTTGAGTTATTGTAGGTTTCTATTTCTTCTGATTTTAAGTTTAATATGGCCTTTACTTTTTTAAAAAAACCTCTTTTTCGGAGTCTAGCTAAATTAATATAAAATCAAATTCCGTAAATTATGGAGTTTCTTATAGTTTCTGCACATATGGTCACTATAAATAGTTTCTGAAAAAAATCTGAAAAAAAAAAATTTAAGTAAAAAATTGAGAAAGTACTTCTAGGCAACAATACTTTTAAACCATCGAAAAAATAGACTACAATAAACCACTACCAAAAATCAGTAAAATATTTAGAAAGTCTATTTAGAAAGTCCAATTAAAAATTTCAAACCATCGAAAAAAAAAATCTAGCATAATTTAAGTAAAAAATTGAGAAAGTACTTCAAGGCAACAATATTTTTAAACCATCAAAAAAATAGACTACGATAAACTACTATCAAAAACCAGTAAAATATTTAGAAAGTCCAGAAGACCTTTAATGTCGAGAGGCCTTTGATCAAAACGCTTTCAAACTATCGTAAAATGGACTTAATTCATTTTTACGCCGAACCTCCCAACTATTCTCCATAACAGCCATTAATAGAGAAAGCGATGAAATGAGAAAGCCCATATTTATCCAAAAGAGCTTAAATTGAACGATTATTTCTATATTTTCTTACGCTTTCTGCGAAATACAACCATTTTTTTGTATTTTTTTTCAAAGCCGCCCTTCTCCGAAGAAATACTACCAACGTGCCAGGAAGTTAATATTTTTTTTTTGTTCATTTTTAGTTTAAACGCAATGGTGAAAGCAGGAAATTTAAATTGCTCGTAACTTTATAGATTTTTCAGCGACAAATCATTCTTTTCCTTCTCACCCTTTTCCAAAAATCTTCACCCTTCACCCAAAACGTTTCACCCTTTTCCAAAAATCAGGCAAATTTTGTTAGGCATGTAATTTTTGATGTTAAAATAAAAACTAATGGATTTTATATATTTGGAATCAGCATAAAAAACCAAATATATTGATGTATTAATTGTTATCAAAAGTCCTAACCACGAACTGTTCGATAACAATTTTCAATGAGTTTAAGGTTTTCTATTTAGAATTTCAGTAAATATCTTTTCGGGACACAGGTTTTGACCAAGCTACTACTTGAGGTTTAAAAAAATTGCCTGAGGATGTTTCCAGTTAAATAAAAAAAATCATGTTGAATTTTGTTCCAAACTTCAAATAACAAAAAAAAACTGAAATCGACTTTATCAATTACTGAAAGTACCAAGGACATCAAAATAAAACATCCCCCCCAGGACCAATCTTAGGCTTCATTCCTCTTCATACCTGGAAATGGCGTTTTTCTAATATTTTTTAGACGTTTCACAATTAGAAAGTTTTAAGGAGAGTTTCACGTTTTCGTCAAAGTTACCACGTTTGGGCCTTGAAAATAAATAAGCTTAACACGAGGACGCCATAACTTATGGCAGACGCGTCACTTGCCAGGGTAAGGAATTTAAAGCGTCAAAACCCATATTGGCAAGTGTGTATTCCTCTGATGAGCCCTGATGTAAGGTGATCACTTGGGAAGATTTCATTAGACTTTATGTGCTTTGGCTTGTAGTTTTAAAACGACTTACATTTATTAATGATAACATGGCATGAATTAGGACACTTCTTTTTGGCTGATGATTGGGCTATACTGTTTTGCCCTAGGTGATTGGATAGGTGAGTCAGGTCAAGACCTTATTCAAGGGCTTTTTTCATCTTAATTGCTAAAGCAGGAAAACTTTTTTTTTAACCAATTAATTACCTTTAATCCATTATATAACTAACTAGTCAAATTCGACAACACTTTTCAAATTGTGAAAATTCTTACATTAAAACGCTGTTGGTTCTCATATATTCAATGGAAGGCTACACCTTTTTTAAGATTTTTGATGTCATATGTTTTTAGCAAAATTTTTAATTTTGCTATTTTAATTTTTAATTTTAATTTAATTTTTGCAAAATTCTTTTTTTTATTAATTTGGTACCCGTTACTACTGTATAACTGCATACAGGTATTTTTTTTTCTTCATTAAAATTAAATCCCAATTTTCCCGAAGTTTTTGAGATAACAGATTTCAACAATCGGATATTTGTTCACTTCCCCGGACTTTTTTGACGTTTTAATGGAGAAAAGCGTACTTGCATATTATCAATTGGACTATTTTAAATTTCTTAAGCAAAACTGAAATTGAGATAACACTAACTTCAGTTAAAAGAAGCTGCGGTTCTGGCCTCTCTTGCGCCCGGGGTAAAATATTGATTATAACCCCCCCCCCCCCCCGTCTCCCATAAAATTTTCAGGCCAAAATTTTAACAAAAATTCGATTTATTAAAAAGACTTTTTCAATTTATTAATTGATTAATAATTTTTTTTATTATTTAACTTGTTTAATTATTATTATTTATTAATTAATCAATAATTTATTAATTATTTTCATTTATTAACTGCCCTTCTATTTTACTAATAAAATTAATAAAATTACAAAAATGATTATAACCGTTAGATTATTTGTTTGAAATTTTGCATTTGTTTGAATTTTTTCAAATTTTCCTAAAATTTCTGCACCCGGGGCAAGTGCCCCCTCTGTCCCTCCCCTACAACCACCTTTGGTTAATATCTCTGTATTTAAAAAAAGGAAACGAAATAGAAAATTAAATAACGTGTACATAGTATATAATGTAGCAAATACGAAAAAAATTGGAGAAAATTATGACAACATAGTCTTGCTGATGCCCAATACGTCTCCGATTTCAACTCACGTCTCTACACTTCTTATTTCACTTTCTGCACCAGAGCGTGCATCTTGTTCATCAACATCCGTTGCTGCACAATGAAAATCACATACAGGGGTAGCAGATAAACTAAAAACAGGGGTAAGGCATTCTTCCTTGCCCATGCTATCAATGGCGGCAGTACAACCTCGAAATAAAAATTGCTCATTGTCCTTCAAAATATGTTTGAAACAAAATTTGCTCAGGGGTATAACCTGTTGTTGACATTTCAGCTTTCCTTCACTGTAAGTGCAGCGCATGACAGGCTGCGCCTTAAAATTTGATCCTTCCGTTACCTAGGAAATATAAATATAAATGAGATTCATATATAATATAAATGAGATCAATAGTGCAGCGCATATGTAAGCGTAAATGCAGTGCATGTGCAGCACATGACAGGCTGCGCCTTAAAATTTGATCCTTCCGTTACCTAGGAAATATAAATATAAATGAGATTCATATATAATATAAATATAAATGAGATCAATAGTGCAGCGCATATTTAAGCGTAAATGCAGTGCATGTGCAGCACATGACAGGCTGCGCCTTAAAATTTGATCCTTCCGTTACCTAGGAAATATAAATATAAATGAGATTCATATATAATATAAATATAAATGAGATCAATAGTGCAGCGCATATGTAAGCGTAAATGCAGCGCATGTGCAGCACATGACATACTGCGCCTTAAAATTTGATCCTTCTGTTACCTAGAAAATAGAAATATATCTGATTTCTAATAGCACAGTTTCTGCTTTTGTAAAGTTTTTTTGGTACCCCCCGCCCCCCCCGAAAAAATCCTTTCGGATATAAATATCCCCCCCCCCCCCAATACGGCCTTCTTTGGGATATAAATATCTGGCAGGACCAGAAGTTTTCCGCTTTACCTGGCATCTCAGATATACTAGGCGCTTCGTACATAAGGTGAATTATTTCAATAAAGAGTAATATTGTACCACTTGAAGGAAGAATGCAGTTTTTTTTTTGGGGGGGGGGGTTACGTCACGGAGGGGTCCATATTTTGGTCTGATGTATGGGGATAATGAGAATCTAGAGTGCTTTATGTGCAATTCTAAGAAAATGTGGAGGATCTGAGGGAGGTAATATTTGGGATTAGGAATAATCTCCAACTTCAAGAATAATAATAATTTCCAACCGGATACTAGAAATGTGGAGAAATACGTCCGTGCGGCGATCCATCACACACAGTTTTTGGCGAATGGATGATCGGTAGGATAAGGGAATATGATTTTGAAAAGATAAGTATATATATAATAAGAGTGGAGTTGTTGTTGTGAAGTTTTTTTATGGTGTCATTTTGTGACCAAAGCCGAAGTGGCTCAATATTCAATATATTATACAACTCATAGTTTTGATAGTGCGTGCAAGGGTGGATTTTGAAGCTGTAATTATTCTATCGATTTAAATATTTGATTCATAACAAAATGAAAAACAATGATGGGGTCCTTTGACAGACAATTGAAAAAAACTTGTTTTTATGTTCGCATTCAAGGTTATCCTAAACAAGGTTATCCTATATATATATATATATATATATATATATATATATATATATATATATATATATATATATTATATATATATATATATATATATATATATATATATATATATGTATATATATATAATATATATATATATATATATATATATATATATATATATATATATATTATATATATATATATATATATATATATATATATATATATATATTATATATTATATATATATATATATATATATATATATATATATATATATATATATATATATATATATATATATATATAATATATATATATACATATATATATACATATATATAAAAAAAATCATATTGAATTTTGTTCCAAACTTCAAATAACAAAAAAAAACTGAAATCGGCTTTATCAATTACTGAAAGTACCAAGGACATCAAAATAAAACATCCCCCCCAGGACCAATCTTAGGCTTCATTCCTCTTCATACCTGGAAATGGCGTTTTCTAATATTTTTTAGAGGTTTCACAATTAGAAAGTTTTAAGGAGAGTTTCACGTTTTCGTCAAAGTTACCACAGTTTGAGCCTTGAAAATAAATAAGCTTAACACGAGGACGCCATAACTTATGGCAGACGCGTCACTTGCCAGGGTAAGGAATTTAAAGCGTCAAAACCCATATTGGCAAGTGTGTATTCCTCTGATGAGCCCTGATGTAAGGTGATCACTTGGGAAGATTTCATTAGACTTTATGTGCTTTGGCTTGTAGTTTTAAAAACGACTTACATTTATTAATGATAACATGGCATGAATTAGGACACTTCTTTTTGGCTGATGATTGGGCTATACTGTTTTGCCCTAGGTGATTGGATAGGTGAGTCAGGTCAAGACCTTATTCAAGGGCTTTTTTATCTTAATTGCTAAAGCAGGAAAACTTTTTTTTTAACCAATTAATTACCTTTAATCCATTATATAACTAACTAGTCAAATTCGACAACACTTTTCGAATTGTGAAAATTCTTACATTAAAACGCTGTTGGTTCTCATACATTCAATGGAAGGCTACACCTTTTTAAGATTTTTGATGTCATATGTTTTTAGCAAAATTTTTAATTTTGCTATTTTAATTTTTAATTTTAATTTAATTTGGCAAAATTCTTTTTTTTCTTAATTTGGTACCCGCTTTAACTATATATATATATATACATATATAATATATAATTCATATATATAATAATATTATATATAATATAGATATATAGTATATTATATATATATATATATATATATATATATACTATATATATATATATATAATATATTATATATATATATTATATATATATTATATATATATATATACGAGTAGAAATTTATTTTAAGTAGCAGTAGTCAACAGCAGTTTTGGACCCGTCCCAAAGTGCTCTTTTTTGGATATCCTAATTTTTCCATTTACTATTCTAAGAAAACGGCTAGGCAAAGGGACCAGGGAACCACTGCACACAGGAATTTTCATAATTTAGCTTTAGTTCAATTTGAAAAGGGTGCCAGAGCAAAATCATCCTTTTCGACCGGAGGCAAGACTTGTATGCAGCTTTCCAAAATGTAGCATCATATTCATCAATCCAGCTTGTGGTTCTCACTTTCCATAAAAGTTCTCACTTTCCGTTCATCCTTCTTTATGATAATTTCAGTTCGTTTTAATTTGTATCTTCACCCTTTACTAATTTGCGAAACAGTTTTTTACTATGCAACATTTAACATGGACGAAAATAAATAATAACACGGACGTTGCATAATAACATGGAAGTTGCCAATAACATTTTTTTCGATGCTTTGGTTGTTTGGAGTTGAATCGTGCATGGATAAATTTATTTGAGTAGGGACATATGAATAGTAGGGGTTTCAGTCCCGTGTTTCTAGCTTCTCCAAAGGTAATTTATGGCTTTACTCATGATTGCCCCCCCCTCCTTGGGGCTGTAACATTCGTCATCAAGTCTCGTAAATTGACTACAGAGACCAAGCAAGTACAAGGGGGAGGAGCCAAGCTCGCCCTCCCTCCCAAAAAATTACATTTCTCAATTTCTCGAAAAGTTTTGCATACTTAGGCACCTCAAAAACAAAACCAAATTTTAGCCTATAGAATCTGAACTTTTGAAGGGTTTTGCTCTCATTTAAAGTTTAGTTTCTGCAGTGGAATTAACGGAATCTTAGTTTCAAGTTCAGAAGACTGGTGAGCTTTCAAAGTGCTCGCTTGAACTTCTAATATTGTAGAGATAAGAATGATGATTTGGTGTATTGTTTCAGCCAGTGCCAGTGGATTTATACATTAAGGGAGAGTAATGTGAGGAATTTTAAGTTGCTAATTCACAGTGTACTGCTGCTACTCTTGTCTTAAAGAGTATGCAACAGTTGCTGCTACTGTCTTAAAGAGTAGCAGAGCAACATTTGTAGAATAGAAGAGCGCAATTCATTGGTAGAGCCTGTAGTGGTCGCAGATTTCACTGCAGCAGTCTTAAAGAGTATGTTGCAGATGTTGCTGCATTCTTAAAGAATACGTCACCGCAATTCGTTGGTAGAATAGCAGAGCACAACTGTAATTATTCCATTAACTTTAATGTTTGACTCATGCTAAATAAAAAGAAACATGGGAACTCTGGTAAAACTTTTAACACAAAAAATGGGGGGGGGGGTCGTTGGCAGTCCTTATATAGCGTACTTTCTGTTCGTTTGGAAGTATACCGTGACGCCTTACCTTCATTAAAAAAATCATTTGAAAACATAAACACCTCTTTATGCTAACCTTACCAAAAGTCCAGTCCAAAAACCTGAAGTCCAGGTCAATCATATTGACTTCGCAGACGACATAACAGTGCTTGAGTCAAGCAAAAAGCAGCTTCAAGAATAACTTGATGAGGTCACGGTAAAGGCAAACCATCTTGGCCTACGTGTGAATACTGAGAAAACCAAATGCATGGCGACTAGTGGCTCTCCTCTGTCCATTAAATGTGGCGACCAAAATGTTGAGCAAGTTGTCCAGTTCAAATATCTGGGAAGTATCGTTGAGAACACGGGCTCGATAGTGAAAGAGATACTCACCAGAATAGGACAGGCAAATGGCGCCTTCAACAAACTACGTCAAGCGTGGAGATATCAGAGTTTTTATCTGCGCCTGAAGCTACGCCTTTTCAACAGCTATGTTATGCCAATACTGATCTACGCAGCAGAAACATGGCACCTGAATCAAGAACAAGAGAGAAGAGTCCTGGCTTTTGAAAACTCCGTGTCTTCGTAGAATATTTAACATCCATTGGTCACAGAAGGTGACAAAGCAGTCCATCCGTGAAATGACGCAACAACCTCTAATAACCGACATCACCAGAGTCAGAAGGTGGAGATATTTGGGCCACGTCCTACGTATGGATGACCATAGACTCTCAAAAGACGCTTTACACTGGTAACCACCAGGAACTCGCAGCCGGGGAAGACCCAGAAACACACTGCGCCGGACCTACCAAAGATATCTACGAAACCTGCACACCTCCGTTCTACCAGAATGGGAGGACATCACTGCAGCAGCAAACCTGCGGGAAGATTGGCGGCTCCTCCTTGATGTCCTAGGTGCCTCAGGAGGCACAGGCGGATCTAAGGTCTAAGGTTACCAAAACAAAATACTCCTAAATATTAAATAGGTTATCACACCCTCAACTCTCATTCTTTGCCCTAAATCACATATTTGTAGAGTAGCAGGATATCTAAAACCCTTGTTTATTCAAAAAGGATCTTATTTTTTAAAACTAAGGATGTTATTTTAACTTTAATATAATGAAGATCACTGTTGCTTGTTCATTTGATTTTCGATATTTTTGTGTACATAGCCTTTTTTGGCTTTCAATACATATTATTTTTACTAAAATGCCAACTGTTTCAAGAGCTAGTTTACTTACTTTTACCAGGCTATTAATTGTGCAGCTTTGAGACACTGCTTACTTTGAGCACAAGGCTGACTAATCACTTTAGCCAACGTTCTGCTTATCACTTTAATCTAACTAATCAATAATCACTCTAACTAATCGAATCAATAAATTAACTTGGAAACTCTTAAGTAATTTAACTAATATTTTATGATAGTAACTTTGAACTAGTATTTTAGTGCTATTAGTACACTAGCGGCAAAGACTGCAAAGCTGCAAAGGCCGTAGCGCATATTCTTTTTTTGAAGATTGGAGAAAATACCCCCCCCCCTCCTTGACATAAAATTAGAAGTTCCCTTTCTCTCCTCCCCACCGTCACAAACACAAATTTCACTGAAAGTTTCAATTTGATCTAGCTAAAAAAGGTCAAATTAAGATTCCAGATTAATATGAAGGCAAAAACGCCTTTGAACTATCAATAATTTGTATAAAAAATATTTTGAAGCAAAATGAAACAGTTTTTATGTGAACAGTTTAGGTATTGTTCACAACTAAAGTTTGGTGCTTATCTGAAAAAAAATTAAAGTAATTATTAACGCTTTAATTTGTTACCCCATATCCATTTAATTTGTTGCGCCATGGACCAATCTTTGGTCTATTCATTCCCGAAAACCGATATTTTTTAAGGTTTTTTAAAATACGAAGCTTTTAAGGTAGTATCACGTTTTCATGAAAGTAACTAACTATCAAACAGTGGCTGTTCTGGCCTCTTTTGCTCCCGAGGCAAAATCTTGATTAGCCCCCCCCTCCCCCTATTTCAACAAAATTTTCAGTCCAAATTTTTACAAAATTTTCATTTCTCAAATAAATTATTTGCAATTTATTAATTAATTAATCATTTATTTTTTAATTTATAATTTAAACTATTTAATTATTAATTATCTTAATTATATTATTTTAATTATTATTATTTAAACATCTTTTAATTATTAATTAATTAGTTATTTTCATTTGTTAACTGACTCTTCTACTTTTGTCAAATAAATTATTTTCAATTTATTAATTGATTAATCATTTATTTTTTAATTTATAATTTAAACTATTTAATTATCTTAATTATATTATTTTAATTATTATTATTTAAACATCTTTCAATTATTACTTAATTAGTTATTTTCATTTGTTAACTGACTCTTCTACTTTATTAATAAAATTAAAAATATTATAAAATTATTATAACCATTAGATTATTCGCTTGAAATATTGCGCCCCCTAAAATTTCTCCACCTGGGACAAGTGCCCCCTCTTTCCCTCCCCTAAAACTGCTCTGCCTTCAAAGGGAGACTACATCTCCTTAAGCTGTTCCGTGCCATATTTCTTTAGTTCATTTTTGCTGACTTTTCATCCACGTTTCTTTTTTTTTAATTTGGCGCCAGCCACTACCGAAAATTGCACAACTGCATGCACAAGTCGTTTTAATTAAAAGTTGAGTTTCCAATTTTTTCTATTTGATTAAAGGTATGCATGGCTGCATAAGTTTCCGCTAATCAATTCCAGCATTCACATTTCATTTTCATTGTCCTTGGTACTTCAAGCAAAAATTGTGATTGCTAAAAATATTAAATTAAAAAAATTAAATTATCAATAAAAAATTTACAAATAAACCAAGTTAGAGAATTTCAGTTAGTGTGATTACCAGTATATGCGAAAAAGCGAATTTAGAAAAACAATTAAAATAAAATTGTCACTGATAAGAAAAGTACTGAAATTATTTTTAAATTTATCCTAAAAATATGTTTAAAAATGAAATATTTTTAATTCTGAGTAAGGGAAAAGTTTAATTGAATCGTAGGCATAATATTAGAAATAAACAGTTACAGACTTACATTGACTGTTATATCTACAGCGCCATCCATTTTTGACAAAATTTTGTGCAGAGAGAAGCCTTCAGATAGTACATAATGTTTCGTTTTTGTTTTTTTTTTAAGTTGTGGCTTTAATCTATACTTTTATTACGAATAACCTTCGATCCAACACTTAGAATGGGATGAAAGGGAGATTTAGAGGCACTCCCTAGAGAGAGGTGAAAACGGCGGCCAGTTCGTTTTATGCTACTATTTTTCAACGTTTCCAGTAGGGGTTCTTCAGACAAGTTACAGGAGGCAATCCCTATCCCCTTGTATGCAGGTATACGCATTGAAAACTTCTTCCCTAGATTACAAAATAAAAGGAACTTCAGTTCGTTCAATTCTACCCTTCACCCCCAGTAAGTACATGTGTGACATTAAGTACATTGTGTATTAAGACTGAACCACGAAACAAAACAGCTTTACTACCCTTCACCCCAAATAAGTAGAGGTAGAATTATTGCTTTTATATTACCTTGAGTCTTTTCTCCTGAGCTTGTAAGAAGAGAAGGTTCTCTTTTCCAAAAACCTTGTGGTATCGAAGTTGATGACGCAACTTTTTCAAGTTCTTTCTTTCACTGGGAATATCTTTCAATTTTCCAAAACCTGGAATTTAAACAGATAGTGAATTTTAACTGTATTTTCAGTTACTAGATTCATTAAGTTCATAAAACAAACGACAAAACAAACATAAACAAACATAAAACATAAAACAAACATAAACAAACAAGTGAGAGGATTTGTTAGTTTTGACAACCAAAGCTTCAAATATCCAATCATAAACACATGTATTTGAGTTGTATTTTCAGAATTGTCTGTGTTTGCTTGTTCGTTAGATGTGTTTGTTGCGTTTCAATGTTTTCAGAATTGTTTGTTTCTGCTTATTGGTTAAATATGTTTCTTATGTTAAAAATTGTTATATCTATTTATATTTATATATATTTATATATATATATATATATATTTATGTTAAAATTGTTAATATCCCAGCAACAAAAGGTGGTGCTTCACCTGACATTATTTGAGCAAACATGCATGAATTCTATCAAAGACCCAATTCCCTCCTCCCCCTCCACTTGGTGGCAGTTACCATTTTACGCTTTCACTAAATCCGATACAAGATCATATCCGCAAGTATAAATTCGATGAATTTAGTTATCGACCCATTAATTATAGTGGTCTGCTCAATTTTGGAACATGGCTTTCAGAAGAGCAATGGGAAGATGTACTCACTGCCGACGAATCGAATAAGAAAGCCGAACTTGTCCAAGAAAAGCTTATCAATAGTTATTTTCTCCCTTTTTCCAGAGGTGAAACAGAAAAAATGTTCTAATGATAAGCCGTATATAAATGATACAATAAAAAGTTTAATCCGACAAAAATAAGACTGTTTCACCAAGGAAAAACTGAAGAAGCTAAACTACTAAAAAAATCTATAAAAAAGCAGATTTGGAAAGCTTCAGCCCAGTATTACCGTAATAAAGTAAGTGAACTCTTTAAAGCACGACCGAAGCAGTGGTATAATACAGTCAAAAATTGTCACAGTTGACTGTCAAATTTGACTTTAATCTTGATGTTCCCCCTGAAACTACAGCTGATTCACTAAATAAACATATATATATATATATATACATATGTATATACAAACCCTCCCTCCTCTTACATCTCCTCCTTAACTCCCTGGAGCCCACCACCAGGCCAGCATATCCCTGTAATACAACCTGTTGATGTTGAGGCGAAAATATGTAAACTATTCAATATGCCCTCTTGATATTCCAATTGATTTAGTAAAAGCATTTCCTATTAAAATATCAAAACCTTAATCAAATATTTTTAACACAATATCTAGAAGTGGTTCATTCGCTAAGTGCTGGAAAAAAGGATACATTACACCCATACAAAAGAATGGAGTTAGTTTGGATTTTTATGGAGTCCGACTAATTACCTTAACACCAATATTCTCTAAACTGTATGAAAGCTTCGCAGCAGATTGGCTTAAAAAGACGATCCTTGAACTTATAGATGAACAACAATTCAGAAATATGAAAGGTTTATCAACGACGAATTACCTGGTCAGTCTCCTCGATACTGTATATAAACTACTTGACGAGCCAGATACCTGGCTGAATCTCCTTTTAATTGACCTTCAAAAGGCTTTTGATCTTGTTAGTCATAAAGTTTTAGTTAAAAAATTGCTGAATGTATTAAAAGTACCTTATTTTCTAGCCAATATTATTGCATCTTTTCTGTCAAATAGGAGACAAGTTGTTAAGTATAAAAATGTTTATTCTGATTCACTCCCTATTTCTTGCGGGGTTCCGCAGGGTACGCTTTTAGGTCCTTTACTATTGATTGTAATGATTAACAATCTTGCTAATGAATCAGCCGATCGATGGAAGTTTGTGGATGACATGTCATTGCTCGAAAAGGACAGAAGAAGTATTAAGAGCAGTGCAATGGAAATTCTCGAAGACGTTGCAAGTGAAGCAGCCCAGTCAAAAACTGAAAGTGAAGTCCCATAAATCTAATATTATGACCCTTAGTTTTCTTAAATCCAAGCCATCGTTTACAACTCCAATACTAATGAAACAATCACAACAAAAACTAAACTCTTTGGGCGTCAGACTGACTAGCGATTTGAAATGGGAGGCCCACATTTGCTCTATTGTTAAACAGGCTAGTGCATCTCTGTCTCTCCTTAAGCTATTTGCAAAATTTGCATGCCCAAAAAACATATATCCTCC
Organism: Artemia sinica; assembly: GCA_027921565.1. NCBI lineage: Eukaryota > Metazoa > Arthropoda > Branchiopoda > Anostraca > Artemiidae > Artemia > Artemia sinica. Next base: position 55,058,642 of record CM051272.1, read on the forward strand.
GCCTTAACATATCTCTTATCCGTCTACTGCTTGAGTATGCTTGCCCGGTGTGGCTTTTTGGCCTTGACGGTGTATCTGTCCGATGGGCTTGAAATTATCAAGAAAAGAGCCCTGAGAATTATTTACGGTCAGGGCAAAGTACCTTACATTCTCCTCCTGAAGGAATTCCGCCTTCCTACCTTGGCAGCCCGACGTGTTACTCTTTGCACTAATTTTGGGAATAATCTGCGTCGTAACTCACGCTTTAAATTTATACTCCAAACCCCTTATTGCCCTCCAAAGCCACGTTTATTCTGATCAAAAGCACCAAAAATCCCAGATCTAAATCCTATTAATGCAAGAAACTGAGCGTTACAGAAAGAGCTTTGTGCCGCGCGTTTGTTGGAATCAGAACTAAATGAAAATTGTAATGTATCATGTTAATGTGTCATGTGTATTGTTAATGTGTTAGTTTGTTTGTTTCATTTTCATTTGACAAACCAGTTGGGTTCATCGCTGTATGTTTTTTTTATAATGTACTTATGTTTTTTTTGTTTTTTTTTTCATATATATATATATATATATATATATATATATATATATATATATATATATATATATATATATATATATATATATATATATATATATATATAATATATATATATATATATATATATATATATATATATATATATACAATGTAGGCTAGCTGACAGAAAGCAACAAGTTCAGCAGTTTGATTTTGTGAGAGTTTGCTTGTCAATAGTTAAATCCATTCCAAATATTAGCAATATAATTAGTTTTCAGTAAAGACCTTCGGACTATTTTGAACAAAATGACTATATCAAAATTTTGATCAGAAGCATTTGGAGAAAATGGGCGTGGGGGCTGGTTGCCCTCCGATCACTTTTGACTCTTAAAAAGGGCACTAGAACTTTCGGTTTCAAATCGAATGAGCCTCTTCTGATAAAAAAACCTTATATTCTAACAATGGGCAACCCTGGGGGTTGTTGGGGTTTTGTCAGCCCCGGAGGCATATTTATTTGAGTTTAGGACTATTTTGAACAAAATAGATATCTCAAAATTTATTTCGAATGCATCTGGGGAACAAAGGACACGGGGGGGGGGGGTAATTACCCTCCGATCACTTTTACTCTTAAAAAGGGCACTAAAACTTCCAAATTGCGATCGAACCCCGTCCGAAGCTTATACGACCACCCCTTCCGCATGAAGTGCCTCTGGGAAAAATAAAACATTAAAGTCATATGGCCTTTATTATAGGCAACGCTACAGCGTTACCTCTGAAAAACTTATTGACTAAATTTAATCTCTATCATGATATATAGCTGCTTCCCTTTAGGAAAAAAAACATGTTCTCTTGTGAGCATCTAGAAACTGACTGATCAGATATCCTCAAGTCGAGAAAACTACTCACATTTCAGCATCCCGTCATAGTTTTCGGATTCGCTATTGGCTGACTGAATCTAGCCGACATCTTAGTTTAATATAAAGTAAGATTGAAAAAAAACAAGTGCTTTCAAGCTAAAATCTCGACAAATTTAAAAACTGTAATTTTTAATTTGTCATAAAAATAGATCAAAAAATAGATTGAAATGAGGGAAGTGTAATGTTACAAGAATCAGTAAAAGAAAAAAAAATCCCTTTAAAAAACGATTTAGAAAATCGCTTGCTTACCACTTCATTTTTCCTGCTTGGTGGCTTTATTTCATTGGCCAATTAAGAGTAAACAATCATTAAGATTTTCGGATCTCTTTCAAAATTGAGCACAAATAAAATTGAAGATTTATCATAATACTTATTTGAAAGATTTTCTGGGCTAAACATTTTTATTTTGTCATTCTTGGGTTGCTAATTAATCCTTTTTTTGAAGATAATTGAACTTTTATTAATAAATAATAATATAAAAAACAAGGGCTTTGAAGCTGAAATCTTAAAAAAAAATTAAAATAGTTATTAATTTGTCATCAAACCAGCTCAAAAAACCATTAATAAGAAAAAAGGTGCAATATAACATCTACATATTAATCTACATAATCTACATACTAAAGCGCTATCAGGCCAGCTCAAAAAGAACATTAATGAGAAAAAAGAGCCATGTAACAAAATCTACATATTAAAGCGCCACAAATGTGCCATTTTGGCTGCAGTGTTTTAGGATATTTTGTCTAAGAACTTAGATTCACCGTCTTTAGAATAAATAACTTCAGTTTTAACTAAGTAACTACATTAATAAGTAACTAACTGGCATCTAATCATAGCATCTAAAGTTTTAAGACCTTATATTCACAGTTGCCAAAACTAAGTAATTCCAGTCTTAACTAAGTAACTTTGGTCAAGGCAAATTCAATTGCTAAGAGCTTAGATTCATAGTCCTTCAAACTAAATAACTTCAATCCTAACTTAGTAACTTTAGTAACTAAGTAACTTCAGCCACAGCAACTTCACTTCTAAGAACTTAGATTCATGGTTGGTAAAACTAGGTAACTTCAGTCTTAACTATGGAACTTACATAACTTCAGTCAGAGCAACTTCAGTTTCTAAGAGCTTGGATTCATAGTCCTTCAAACTAAATAACTTCAGTCTTAATTTAGTAACTTAAGTAACGAAGCAACTTCAGCCACAGCAACTTCACTTCTAAGAGCTTATATTCATAGTCCTTCAAACTAAATAATTTCAATCCTAACTTAGTAACTTTAGTAACTAAGTAACTTAAGTTACAGCAACTTCACTTCTAAGGACTTAGATTCACGGTTGGTAAAACTAGGTAACTTCAGTCTTAACTAAGGAACTTACGTAACTTCAGTCGAAGAAAACTTCAGTTTCTAAGAACTTGGATTCACAGTCCTTCAAACTATGTAACTACATTCTTAATTAAGTAACTTAAATAACTAAGTAACTTAATTCAAAGCAAATTCTGTTCGAAGAACTTCGATTCACGGCTGCTCAAACGAAGTAACTTCAGTTCTAAGAGCTTAAATTCACAGTCCTTCAAAATAAGTAACTACAGTCATAAGTAACTAAGTAAATTCTCTCGTAAGTAACTAAATAATTTCCGTTCTAAAAACTCACTTTCAAAGTACTCCAAACTAAGTAACTACTGTCTTAACAAAGCAGCTTAAATAAAAAAAAAAAAAAAAAACTACAGTTCTAAGAACTTAGATTCACCTTCCTTCAAACTTGACAAACATACCTTCAGTCTTAACTATGTAACTTCAGTCGACTCAGTAACTACATTCATAAGTAACTAAGTAGCTTCAGTCAAACTAAATAACTTCCGTTACAGCAACTTCAGTTCTAAGAACTTAGATTCACAGTTGTCCAAACTAAGTAACTTCAGTCAAAGCGACTCACTCTCAAAGAAGCAACTTTAGTCTTTACTAAGTAACTTAAGTAACTATAGTCAATTAAGTAGCTACAGTCATAAGTAACTAAGTAACTTCAGTTCAAAAACTCAAATTTACAGTACTTCAAACAAAGAAAACACTGTCTTAACAAAGTAAATTCAGTCAAAGCAACCACAATACTAAGTAACTTCAGTCAACTAAGTGACTATATTCATAATTAAATAAGTAGCTTCAGTCAAACTAAATAAATCAGTCATAGCAACTTCAGTTTTAAGGACTAAGATTCACAGTTGTCTAAACTAGGTAACTTCAGTCAAAGCAACTTCAGGTTTTAAGGCCTTATATTCATAGTCCTTCCAACTAAGTAACTTCAGTCTTAATTAAGTAACTTTAGCAGCTAAGTAACCTCAGTCACAACGACTTCAGTTCTAAGAACTTGTCTTCACGGCTGATCAAACTAAGCATCGCCAGTCTTAACAAACAGCTTGAGTAACGAAGTAACTTTGCTCATAAGTAACTAAGCAGCTTCAGTCTTAACAAAGCAACTTAAGCAACGAAGTAACTTTGCTCATAAGTAACTAAGCAGCTTCAGTCTTAACAAAGCAACTTAAGTAACGAAGTAACTTTGCTCATAAGTAACTAAGCAGCTTCAGCCTTAACAAAGCAACTTAAGTAACGAAGTAACTTTGCTCAGAAGTAACTAAGCAGCTTCAGCCTTAACAAAGCAACTTAAGTAACGAAGTAACTTTGCTCAGAAGTAACTAAGCAGCTTCAGCCTTAACAAAGCAACTTAAGTAACGAAGCAACTTCGCTCATAAGTAACTAAGCATCTTTAGCCTTAACAAAGCAACTTAAGTAACAAAGTAACTTAGCTCATAAGTAACTAAGCAGCTTCAGCCTTAACAAAGCAACTTAAGTAACGAAGTAACTTCGCTCAGAAGTAACTAAGCAGCTTCAGCCTTAACAAAGCAACTTAAGTAACGAAGTAACTTTGCTCAGAAGTAACTAAGCAGCTTCAGCCTTAACAAAGCAACTTAAGTAACGAAGTAACTTTGCTCAGAAGTAACTAAGCAGCTTCAGCCTTAACAAAGCAACTTAAGTAACGAAGTAACTTTGCTCAGAAGTAACTAAGCAGCTTCAGCCTTAACAAAGCAACTTAAGTAACGAAGCAACTTCGCTCATAAGTAACTAAGCAGCTTTAGCCTTAACAAAGCAACTTAAGTAACGAAGTAACTTTGCTCAGAAGTAACTAAGCAGCTTCAGCCTTAACAAAGCAACTTAAGTAACGAAGTAACTTTGCTCAGAAGTAACTAAGCAGCTTCAGCCTTAACAAAGCAACTTAAGTAACGAAGCAACTTCGCTCATAAGTAACTAAGCAGCTTTAGCCTTAACAAAGCAACTTAAGTACCGAAGTAACTTATCTCATAAGTAACTAAGCAGCTTTAGCCTTAACAAAGCAACTTAAGTAACGAAGTAACTTTGCTCATAAGTAACTAAGCAGCTTCAGCCTTAACAAAGCAACTTAAGTAACGAAGTAACTTCGCTCAGAAGTAACTAAGCAGCTTGAGCCTTAACGAAGCAACTTAAGTAACGAAGTAACTTTGCTCAGAAGTAACTAAGCAGCTTCAGCCTTAACAAAGCAACTTAAGTAACGAAGTAACTTTGCTCAGAAGTAACTAAGCAGCTTCAGCCTTAACAAAGCAACTTAAGTAACGAAGCAACTTCGCTCATAAGTAACTAAGCAGCTTTAGCCTTAACAAAGCAACTTAAGTAACGAAGTAACTTTGCTCATAAGTAACTAAGCAGCTTCAGCCTTAACAAAGCAACTTAAGTAACGAAGCAACTTCGCTCATAAGTAACTAAGCAGCTTTAGCCTTAACAAAGCAACTTAAGTAACGAAGTAACTTTGCTCAGAAGTAACTAAGCAGCTTCAGCCTTAACAAAGCAACTTAAGTAACGAAGTAACTTTGCTCATAAGTAACTAAGCAGCTTCAGTCTTAACAAAGCAACTTAAGTAACGAAGCAACTTCGCTCATAAGTAACTAAGCAGCTTCAGCCTTAACAAAGCAACTTAAGCAACGAACTAACTTTGCTAAAACCCTTGCAAAAATAAAACCTTTGCTAAAAGTTGTAAAAATAAGTATTATGATAAATCTAAAAACCAATTTTATGATAAATATTTTCTTTTGTACTTAATATTGAAGATAAACATTAAAATTATAGTAACATTTTGAACTGGTGAGCTTTCAGCAATTAATATCATTATACATCAAATATTCAGTTCAATTTATTAGCTCTTTTTAAAGTTGTTAAAGTCGAATATAGTTTCCCTACAAACAAGTGTTTGGATACTGCCTCCTTTCCTAACTGTAAATAAAAGCCAAAAGCCTACTGCGTCATTGGCGCTTAACTGAAAACGGATTATATTACAAATATTTTATTTTCCAGTTCTTACAGTATTGAAAATAAAAATACAATCACAGTGAAATAAATTCTTAAACTGATGGATATTTCAACAATTAATATTATTATAATCAAATATTCAATTTGATGTTGTTTATACTTTCCAAGACTGTTCAAGACGCATATAGTTTTCAGTAAAGCGCCAATGACGCATTAGGTTTTAGACTTTTACAGTGAGAGAAGGAGGTCATACACAAACTCTTGTTTATGGTGATTTTTGTTCGTTTCAAGCTTGATTTGCATATTCAATTTAAGTTTCACTCGTTTTAAGATTTATTTATTAATTTACATTAATATATATTGTATGTCTGTTTGCATTGATTGATTATTTAATTTCTGCTCGTTTTAAGTTTCATTTATACTTCAATAGGAAATATTTTTTTTTTCGTTTTAAGCTTGATATTCATATTCAATCTAAGCATTACTCGCTTTAAGATCTATTTATTCATTTATATTATTACTTGTTGTATGTTTTTGCTATGATTGTTTATTTAATTTCTGTTCGTTTTGGGTTTCATTTATTCTTTAACAGTAATTTCTGGTCGTTTTGAGTTTGAATTTTAAAAGGTATTTGTATCTGCTGAGCTTAAGTTTAAAATGGCCTTTACTTTTCTTTGAAAAACTTATTTTTCGGATGTTTTTTTTAAACTAATTTTTGTTCGTTTTTTATTGCAAAAAATTCAAGTTTTTAAAAGTTGCTTATTTCAAAATCAAACTTAAAAAAAAAAAATATTCATCAAAGTATCAAAACTGATATCAAAGTAACAATATCAAAGTGAAAAAATGGGTTTGTGTCAACCTCGGAGTTTTTATTATCTTATGTTTGAACAATCTTTAACAAAATTGCTATCTCAAAATTTTTATCGGATGGGTTTGGGGAAAAAGGGCGTGGGGGACTAGATTAAGCTTCGGTCTCTTTTGACTCTTTAAAAGTGAACTAGAACTTTCTATTTTCAATCAAATGAGCCCTCTCTGAAGTTTATACGAGTATCCCTTCTATAAGAACCATATATATCCCCAGAGTATAACTTACAACGCCTATCCCTGGGCCCTGGGGGGTTGTGTTGACCCTGGAGTTTTAATATCTGCTGGTAGAACTATTTTAAACAAAATGGTCACCTCAAATTTTTATCGGATTGGTTTATCCATCCGATACACCCAAAGGCGTGGAGGGCGGGAGAGGCTAGTTGCCCTCTGATCTTTTTTCACTCTGAAAAAATAAAAACAACTTTTAATTTCCATTCAAATGAATCCTGTCTGAAGTTTATACGAGCATACCTTCCATAAGAACCACATATGCCCCCAGAGCAATACTTACAACGCCTGCCCCGGCCCTGGGGGGGGGGGGGTTGTGCCGACAAAGAAGTTTTTCTTATCTGATCGTTGAACTGTTTTTAACGAAATGACCATACGTAAAGGAGTTTTTGTTATATGATCTTTGAACTATTTTTAACAAAATGGCTACCTAAAATTTTTTATCAGATGTATTTGGGGAAAAAGGGCCTGGGGGGCCAGTTGCCCTCTGATCACTTTTGACTGTTAAAAAGGGCACTATAACTCATTGAAAGATCTTAAGCCGAACTGGCCAGCCATGACAAAAACCAACAAAGAGAAAAATCTAAAAAAAAAAAAACAAACAAACGAGACTGTGGCCAGTGGAGAGAAAAGAAAAGACAAATGCAAAACAACGCGGATATTTCGGCTGTTTCCAAACAAGGCGTCTTCATCACGAAAGAAAACACAAGAAGAACAGGATAAAAAAAAAAAAAAAACAAGATAAAAACTAAAAAACCAATAAAAACCACCACCACCAAAAAAAAAAAAAAAATGTACAATTGGCGCAAACTGATCCACGTAGGGAAAAAGATGCTATTATAGAGTTACTTCAGTGAGGACACCAGAAAAACGTGAGTAAAAAAAAAAAAAAAAAACTATAAATTACTTTAATTATTCTGTTGCGAAATAATCCTTTGTTAGCTATTACTGAAGCTAATCGTTTTGGTCTAGCAGGTAAAATAGTCCCCTTGGAAACATGGATTAGACTCCTTAGACCTATTTTGTAAGCATTTAAATAGTTTGATAATAATATTAAATTTACAGTTGAGTTTGAGGATAATAATAAATTACCTTTCTGGATATTTTATTAATTAAAAGGGATCTCCATTTACTTTTCTCGATTTACAGAAAAACCAACGCACAATGATAGGTATTTAAATTTCATTCTTGCCACCCTATGTCGGTTTAAAACGGGGGGTTGTAATTCAACTAGTGGATAGAGCCTTTAGAATTTGTTCCCAGGAATTTCTGGATTCGGAATTGTTATACTTGAGGGATATGTTGTTTTTGTAATAGTTACCCAATTAAGTTCATTGATAAAATAATTGAAAATAGACGGGTCAAACATGATAATAGGGTTATTGGGGTTTCTCAGTCTTTAGATTTAGATGTATCAAAAAGTTTCATTTCTTTACCATATGAACCTGGTTTGGGTGAGAAACTTTCACGGGTGCTACGTAAAATTTGGTATTGATACATGTTTCCAATCGTTGAGGCCAATGGGTAGTTTCTTTAGTTCTGGTAAGGATTTAACCCGGGGAAATTTAGTAAGTGGGGTGTATAAAATTCCGTGTTCTTGTGGGGAAGTTCTATATTGGTCGGACTAACCAACAATTTGTTGAAAGGTTTATTGAAACACCGAAATTCAATAGAAAAACCCAACAATTAAGCAAGCTCCAGAAACTTTTGTTTCAGCTTTAGCAGAGCATATTTGGTTTCAACCAGATCATTTTGTAAAATTTGATGAAGCATTAGCTATTTCAAATGATAAGGGTTACACTCAATGGGCGAGAGAAGCCATAGAAATTAAAAAACATATGTTTGCTAACCTTTCGATAAATAGAGACCACAAGGTAATTTAAATATTGACCCAATTTATGATAACCTTCTAAAGAGTGAATCAACAGTCAATAAGGGAGTTAAGATTTTAAATAATCACCATGGGACTATTTTACCAGCTAGACCAAAACGATTTGCTTCAGTAATAGCTAACAAAAAGGATTATTTCGCAACTATAAATTAAACTAATTATAAGTTTTTTTTAATTTTTACTCAGTTACTCTGGTGTCCTCACTGAAGTAACTCTATAATAGCATATTGTCCTCTACGTGGATCAGTTTGCGCCAATTGTACATTTTTTTTTTTGGTGGTGGTGGTTTTATTGGTTTTTTAGTTTTATCTTGTTTTTTTTTTTTTTTTATCCTGTTCTTCTTGTGTTTCTTTCGTGAGGAAGACGCCTTGTTTGGAAACAGCAGAAATATCCGCGTTGTTTTGCATTTGTCTTTTCTTTTCTCTCCACTGGCCACAGTCTCGTTGTTTGTTGTTTTTTTTTTAGATTTTCTCTTTGTTGGTTTTTGTCATGGCTGGCCAGTTCGGCTTAAGATCTTTCAATGAGTTATAGTGCCCTTTTTAACAGTCAAAAAGTGATCAGAGGGCAACTGGCCCCCCAGGCCCTTTTTCCCCAAATACATCTGATAAAAAATTTTAGGTAGCCATTTTGTTAAAAATAGTTTCAAAGATCATATAACAAAAAACTCCTTTACGTATGGTCATTCGTTTAAAAACAGTTCAACGATCAGATAAGAAAAAACTTCTTTGTCGGCCACAACCCCCCCCCCCCCCCCAGGGCCGGGGCAGGCGTTGTAAGTATTGCTCTGGGGGGCATATGTGGTTCTTATGGAAGGTATGCTCGTATAAACTTCAGACAGGATTCATTTGAATGGAAATTAAAAGTTGTTTTATATTTTTCAGAGTGGGAAAAAAGATCAGAGGGCAACTAGCCCTCCCGCCCTCCACGCCTTTGGGTGTATCGGATGGATAAACCAATCCGATAAAAAATTTGAGGTGACCATTTGTTAAAAATAGTTCTACCAGCAGATATTAAAACTCCAGGGTCAAACACAACCCCCAGGGCCCAGGGATAGGCGTTGTAAGTTATACTCTGGGGATATATATGGTTTCTATAGAAGGGATACTCGTATAAACTCAGAGAGGGATCATTGATTGAAAATAGAAAGTTCTAGTTCACTTTAAAGAGTCAAAAGAGACCGAAGCTTAATCTAGTCCCCCACGCCCTTTTTCCCCAACCCATCCGATAAAAATTTTGAGATAGCAATTTGTTAAAAGATTGTTCCAAACATAAGATAATAAAAACTCCGAGGTTGACACCAAACCCATTTTTTCACTTTGATATTGTACTTTGATATCAGTTTTGATTACTTTGATGAAATTTTTGTTTTTTTAAGTTTGATTTTGAAATAAGCAACTTTTAAAAACTTGAATTTTTTGCAATAAAAAAACGAACAAAAATTAGTTTAAAAAAACATCCGAAAAATAAGTTTTTCAAAGAAAAGTAAAGGCCATTTTAAACTTAAGCTCAGCAGATACAAATACCTTTTTAAAATTCAAACTCAAAACGACCAGAAATTACTGTTAAAGAAATAAATGAAACCCAAAACGAACAGAAATTAAATAAACAATCATAGCAAAAACATACAACAAGTAATAATATAAATGATAAATAGATCTTAAACAGCGAGTAATGCTTAGATTGAATATGAATATCAAGCTTAAAAACGAAAAAAAAAATATTTCCTATTGAAGTATAAATGAAACTTAAAACGAGCAGAAATTAAATAATCAATCAATGCAAACAGACATTACAATATATAGTAAATGTAAATTAATAAATAAATCTTAAAACGAGTGAAACTTAAATTGAATATGCAAATCAGGCTTGAAACGAACAAAAATCACCTATAAACAAGAGTTTGTGTATGACCTCCTTCTCTCACTGTAAAAGTCTAAAACCTAATGCGTCATGGCGCTTTACTGAAAACTATATGTCGTCTTGAACAGTCTGGAAAGTATTAAACAACATCTAAATTGAATATTTGATGTATATATGATATTAATTTTTGAAAGATCCATCAGTTTAAGAATTTATTTCACTGTGATGTATTTTTATTTTCAATACTGTAAGAACTGGGAAAATAAAATATTTGTAATATAATCCGTTTTCAGTTAAGCGCCAATGAGCAAGTAGGCTTTTGGCTTTTATTTACAGCTTAGGAAAGGAGGGCAGTATCCAAACACTTGTTTGTTAGGGAAACTATATTCGACTTTAACAACTTTAAAAAGAGCTAATAAATTGAACGAATATTTGATGTATAATGATATTAATTGCTGAAAGCCACCAGTTGCAAAATGTTACTATAATTTTAATGTTTATCTTCAATATTAAGTACAAAAGAAAATATTTATCATAAAATTGGTTTTTAGATTTATCATAATACTTATTTTTACAACTTTAGCAAAGGTTTTATTTTTGCAAGGGTTTTAGCAAAGTTAGTTCGTTGCTTAAGTTGCTTGTTAAGGCTGAAGCTGCTTAGTTACTTATGAGCGAAGTTACTTCGTTACTTAAGTTGCTTTGTTAAGACTGAAGCTGCCTTAGTACTTCTGAGCAAAGTTACTTCGTTACTTAAGTTGCTTGTTAAGGCTGAAGCTGCTTAGTTATTTTTACTCAGTTACTCTGGTTGTCCTCACTGAAGTAACTCTATAATAGCATATTTTCCCTACGTGGATCAGTTTGCGCCATTTGTACATTTTTTTTTTGGTGGTGGTGGTTTGATTGGTTTTTTAGTTTATCTTGTTTTTTTTTTTATCTTGTTCTTCTTGAGTTTCTTTCGTGCTGAAGACGCCTTGTTTGGATACAGGCTAAATATCCGCGTTGTTTTGCATTTGTCTTTTCTTTCTCTCCACTGGCCACAGTCTCGTTTGTTTGTTATTTTTTTTTTTTTTAGATTTTTCTCTTTACTATAACTCAATTTCTAATCGAATGAGCCCCCTTTGAAGTTATACGACAACCCCTTCTATATGAAGTGCCTCTGGGAAAAAAATAAATGGAGTGTGGCGGGAGCCTAGCTGCCCTCCAATCACTTTTGACTCTTAAAAAGTGAATTACAACTTTTAATTTCCAATCAAATGAGCCCTCTAGGAATTTTGTACGAGCATCCCATCCATAATAACCATATATGCCCCCAGGGCATAACTTACAACGCCTACCCCCCGGGCCCTGGAGTGCTGTGTCGACACCGGAGTTTTTGTTATCAGAACTTTGAACTATTTTTAACAAAATGTCTATCTCAAAATTTGTATCTGATGCATTTAGGGCGTGGAGAAGGGGGGGGGGGGAAGGCTAGTTGCCCTCCGATCTCTTTTGACTCTTAAAAAGTGAAAAAAGAACTTTCAATTTTAAATCAAATAAGCCCTCTCCGAAGTTTATACGAGCATCCCTTCCATAAGAACTATATATGCCCCTAGAGCATTACTCATAACGCCTACCTCCGGGCCCTGGCGGGTTCCGTCGACACAGGAATTTTTCTTATCTGACCTTTAAACTATTTTAATAAAATGGCTATTATAAAAATTTTATCGGATGGGCTTGGGGAAAAAGGGCGTGTGGGGGGGGGGGCTAGTTGCCCTCGGATATCTTTGACTCTTAAAAATTGAACTAAAACTTTCAACTTCCAATCAAATGAGCCCCCTCTGAAGTTTTCTACGAGCATCCCTTTCATAAGAACCGTATACGCCCCCACAACACTTACAACGCCTATCCCCCGGGCTCTGGGGGGGGGGACGTTTTTCTTATCTAATTTTTGAACAATTTCGAAAACACTGGCTATCTCAAATTTTGTAGCGGACGGGTTTGGGGAAAAAAGAGCGCGGGGGGGGGGGGGCTAGTTTAACTCTCTTGACTCTTAAAAAATGAACTAGAACTTTCAATTTCCAATCAAATGAGCCCTCTATGAAGTTTATACAAACATCCCTTTCATAAGAACCATACATGCCCTTAGGGCATAACTTAAAAACGCCTTCCCCTGTGCCCTGGGGGGTTCTATGACACCGGATTTTTTCTTATCCGACCTTTGAACTATTTTTAGCAAGATAGGTTTTGAAAAAGAAGGCGTGGGTGGGGGGGCGGGTAGCTGCCCTCGGATCTCTTTTAACTGTTAAAAAGTGAGATTGAACTTTCAATATCCAATCAAATGAGTCCTCTCTGAAGTTTATACGAGCATCCCTTTCATACGAACAATATATGCCCCAGGGCATAACTTACAACGCCTGCCACAGGGCATAACTTACAACGCCTGCCCCCGGGCCCTGGGGGGTTGTGACGACACCTGAGTTTTTGCAATCTGACTTTTGAGAAATTTTTAACTTAATGGCTATCTAAAAATCTTTATTGGATGCATTTGGGGAAAAAGAGGCGTGGGGGGAGCTAGTTGCCCTCCCATCTCTTTTGACTCTGAAAAAACTTAACAAGAACTTTCAATTTCATATCAAATGAGCCATCTCTGAATTTTTTACGAGCATCCTCCCAATAAGAACCATATATTCCACTAGGGCATAACTTAAAACACCTCCACTCGGGCCCTAGGGGGCTGTGTTGACCCCTGAATTTTCGTTATATGGTCATTGAACTATTTTAAAAAAAGCTATCTCAAAGTTCTTGTCGGATGGGTTTGAGGAAAAAAGGGCGTGAAGGGGGGGGGGGCTAGGTTCCCTCCAATCTCTTTTGCTTCTTAAAAAGTGAACTAGAACTTTCAATTTCTAATCAAATGAACCCTCTCTGAAGTTTATACGAGCATTCCTTCCAAAGAACCATATATGCCCCCAGGGCATAACTTATAACCCTTGCCCCTGAAGACTGTGGTGGGAGTGTCCTGCTCAAAACATATAATTTCCAGAACTTTCAACTACGTTGAAAAAAAATGGCTATATCAAAATTTTGATTGGATGTGTTTGGGGAATGGTGGACGTGGAAGGGGTGTCAGCTAGTTGCCCTCAAATCACTTTTGACCCTTAAAAAGGGCACTAGAACTATCGATTTCCATTCGAATGAGCCCCCTTTTAGGCAACGCTATAGTGCTGCCTCTGATAAATATACGTAACTTACGAATTAACTTACGTAACGAACTTCTATACTCATATATTTTTAATACGTACTTTAGGGGGTTCGCCATCTAGTCAATACCTCGCTCTTTACGCTATAGTTCGAATTTTGTTCCAATTCTTTAAAAATGACCGCTTAATCACAAAGGCCGATAATTAGAATAAATAGCTCTTATGAAAGTACTAAAAAATCTTTGGCTTAAAGAGCGAGGTATTGACTAGGGGGCGAATCCAATCATATACGTAAAATACGTAATAATTCTGTTCCTTTAAAGTTTTGATGTTGCTCCTTACTTTCAGTTGAAAAACGTGTTTATTTTTTTCTGATCGTTTTTTCTTAAATAATGCTGGGAAATCCGGCGCCCCCTTCATAGCAATGTCCCTTCCCCCATGAAAACTTCCTTCATGGAAAGATCCTCCCACATAACCCCCGAACCCCTCCCCCCCCACCCCGCTACCAGAAAAAATCCCCTTAAAACATCTGTATACTTCCCAATAACCAAAACTATATGTAAACATTGGGTAAAGTTCACAACTTTCAGCCCTCCCCCGGGGACTTTGATTAAGTCATCCTAAAAGACATATTTATTATATTTTCGACCATGTTGAACAAAATGGCTATTTCAAAATTTTGATCGGGTGACTTTGGGAAAAAAATGAGCGTGGGAGGGGGTCTATTTGCCCTCCATTTTTTTTGTCACTTAAAAAGGGCACTCGAACTTTTAATTTCCGCTCGAATGAGCTCTCCCACGATATTCTAGGACCATTGGGTCGATACGATCACCCTTGGGAAAAAAAAACAAACAAACAAAAACAAAAACAAATAAACACGTATCCGTGGTCTTTCTTCTGGCAAAAACACAAAATTCCACATTTTTGCAGATAGGAGCTTGAAACCTCTACAGTAAGGTTCTCTGATATGCTGAATCTAATGGTGTGATTTTAATTAAGGTTCTATAAATTTTAGGGGGTGTTTCCCCCTTTTTCCAAAATCAGGCAAATTGTCTCAGGCGCGTAACTTTTTATTGGTAAGACTAAACTTGATGAAACTTATATATTTTAAATCAGCATTAAAATCTGATTCTTTTGATGAATCTATTGGTATCAAAATTCCGTTTTTTAGAGTTTCGGTTACTATTGAGCCGGGTCGCTCCTTACTTACAGTTCGTTACCACGAACTGTTTGATACATTTTCTTTATTGGTTTGTCCTGTTTACTGATGTAATTGTGTCGATGACGAAAGGTCCTGACATTAGTTCTTGGTGTTTTATTTTTCAAAATTTGTCAGCTTATTTTCAATTCTATTCAAACAATTTATTCTTATTAATTTAACCTCTTGAGATAGGATATACTCAGGGGCGTAATTTAAGATGTGGCAGGGAGGGGGTAACTGCCCCCTCCCGACCTCAGTTTGCCCGGCTTCCCAGACTCCATTTTGCCCGAACTGAAATTTAGTTTCTTCAAAAATCTTGTCAAAACTAAGATAAGAATGCATAATTCAAGCATCCAGAGAAACAGGTCCGTTTTTTTGTAAATTTTTGCTTTACTGTATTATATGGCTCATTTTTCATTTTCACTGTCATTTTCACTTGATTTGGGAAAATTGGCTCAAACCTCCCCCTTCCCCAGGATTTTGACGAAATTACGCCACTGGATATATTGAGGAGCAAGAAAGAGCAAGCAGAAGCCTGGCAGCTCCCCCTTACCTGGCAGCTCCTTTTCTTTTTTCACAGAATGCAAATACATCCTTCTTTGTTCCCGTAAACAATGGTTTAATCTACTAAACTGCTTCACATATTGTGATTGGAGTCTGATCAGCCTTTCTTTGGTGCGAGTTACCACTTCTTCCACAGTATATACGCCAGCATTTCTAAAAAGGAAAAAACATAAAGATGAGCTGTACTGCTGTGTTGGCCTCAGGTAGGTTTGGCTACAACCAAGGCCGTATCTAGGACTTTTTTCGGGGGGGGGGGGTACATAAAAAACAAGTAGCTTCAGAACTACCACGTTTCATAAACGTATTAAATAAATAAAAAGTTTTTTAACTGAAAGTAAGGAGCAACGTTAGAACTGAAAACGAAGAGAAATTATCCCGTGTATGAAGGGTTGCCCCCTCCTCATTACCTTGCTCTTTACGCTAAAGCTGTTAGCACTTATAGAAAAGCTTCCTATTCTAATTAAACGGCCCTGTGTTTCAGTTGCCGTTCTTTAAAAATTGGGATAAACAGTCAAACTTTAGCGTAAAGAGGAAGGTATTGAGGAGGGGGCAACCCTTCATATACAGAGTATGTGTTCGTTATGAGTTTTAACGTTGCTCCTTCTTTTCAGTTAAAAAAAAAACTTTTTTTTAATTTAATTTCTGACCATTTTACAAATAATACCGGTAAATCTGGCTCACCCTGCATGAAATATACCCCCCACCCTCCCCTCACGGAAAACTTTTCCGTGGAAATTTCATCCAACGTAAAGTGAATCTTCCTCCCGTCAAATTTCCTCCAGGCATTTCCATCCTCGCTGAAAATCCCCCACCCCCGTAAGATTTTTCGCAGACGATTCAGCCTGAAAAATTCTCCTTAGAATAACTTCATTTGAAAAAGACTTTAATTTCTAATCGGTTCCTAGATCACTCCAGAAATGCCCCCTTCCGTGGCAATGTTTTTCCGAAAATCCAAAAACATGAAAATAGCCCCCGGACAATTCCCCCGGAACATCTCCATATTCAAAATTGAATCGGCAAAGAGAATGTAAGACAATTAAAAAGAATTTCATATCGGAATTCTGTCAAATCCCCCCCCCCAGTGCGAAATCTCCTCTGGAAAATTCACCCCTCCCC
>CM051272.1:55080294-55209281 GCA_027921565.1 Artemia sinica
AGGGTCTCCCAAGAAGACATAGGAAATAATTAACAAGTGCTTAGGAAGCATAGAGCCCATGATCTTCCTGATAAATTAATAGCCGAAGACGGAACTAAACTTGCTACAGGGAAAGTGGAAGTCATCAATAAACTAAATGCACGCTTTGCAAAAATCGGCGAGGAAACCACGTCAACTGCTGGAAACGACTTGGCCCGTCATCCGGAAAATGGAACTGGAGAGGACTTCCAATTATATCTACCCCCGACTCACAATTGCTCCATTTTCTTACTCCTGTAACTTCAGATGAACTATTACTTACAACGAAGCTTTTAAAGAACGGATCTTCGGAAGGGATTGACGGGTCATTTACTGATCTGATTAAGTGCATAACAACGAATTTTGTAATCCCGCTTTCCCATCTGTTTAACCTCTGTTTTAAAACTGGAAGATTTCCTTCTTGTTTCAAGTCTGTAAGAATTATCTCTTTGTATAAAGGAGGAGATCCAAAGAACCCAGCAAACTATCGGCCAATTTCAATCCTGTTTACATTTGGGAAGTTGCTCGATAAGTGCCTATATAACCGTATAGTCAGCTTTCTAATGACATTTGAATTTTTTAGTCCAATGCATTTTGGGTTCCAGAAGTCTCACTCTACTCAGCATGCTGTTCCGGCAATGACTCAGTTTGTTCATGACACCCTTTGTTCATGACGAAGGTGATATTCCTGCTGCAATTTTTATACACATTAAAAAGGCATTTGATAGGAATTCTCATAAAATAATGCATACTAAATTTGATAACTGCAGTATAAGAGGCCCAGTTTATAACTTAGTAATGTACTTGAAAAACCAAAATCAGTATGTCGATGGAGGCAATACTTCTTCCTCATGAATATCTCAATCACAGTCAGTTGGAGTCCCACAAGGCTCTATTTTGGGTCCATTGCTATTTCTTATTTGTGTGAATGATATTCGTAACAGTGTCAAAGATATTGGCCTTAACACATTATTCGCTGATGACACGGCATGCAAAATCAGCAGCCCCGACTCTAGATCTTTGAAGCTCAGGTTGGAATCAACACTGAAGAGGTTTATCTTATGGTTTTCGAGAAATAAATTGTCTATTAATTGTGCTAAGACAAAATTCATCGCCTTCTCTTGTACTGGGAGACGAGCACCAGAGATTATGATGATTAATATTCAGGGCTTTGACGATTATGACGTCAAAGATTATGTTCAGGGCTTTTAATTAATATTCAGGACTTTGACGATTATGACGTCGAAGAGATTATGACGATTAATATTCATTAATATAACGATTAATATCCATAGAAATTGAAAGAGTTGATGATATTAAATATCTCGGGATAATACTGGATTCAAATTTATCATTTAAAGGCCATGCAATTTATCTTCGAATGAAACTGTCAAGAAATATTGGAATGAGGAACCATATGAAATTTATTCTGCTGTTTTCAGCCCTGAAATCTCTTCAGAGGCAACAAAATATAACTCTGTGTACACTAAAAAATTGCCTGCCTAGCTTGTATTCTTACCCTGGTAAATCGTCAACGAAAAATGTATCAAATTTTAAATATATGTATCAAATTAAATATGCATCAATTAAATAAATTAATATCAAATTAAATAAATTTAAAATATGTATTAAATTTTAAATATCCTTCCACTGGATATTTTCCCTTCTATCCATTCTGTTCTTTATATGATAAAACATGTTCAACGTCTTTTGCATGATTACTTTTATTTGCATAATATGTTTTTTCATGATGATGATTAGGTTTTACATGCTTACTTGACCTGTGGTAGTTCTGTAGTTTGTCAGGCTTTAATAAAATCTGAAGGTCCCGTTTTTCACCAGGAAATAGCATTATATATAGCTGGAACAAATTTTGTAGTTTTAGAGATTTGAATAAATCCTTGGTTAACAACAAAATTAGATTAAAGAATCACTTAATTAGTAACTATTAATTTAATTTCTGGGGTGGATACTCCTCATTTTTTTTTTGGGGGGGGGGGGTTATTTTGAATTTATTGGGAGTTTTGTTTTTATTATAATATAGGGAGCTGAAGAGCCATCTTTTTATTCCAGTATCTAGAGATAGTATTATTTATTTATTGTTGAGTGTATAAACACACACGCAAGTTATTCTCACCGTGGGCAATTAATTTTATGGTTTAGTGAAAAGATTTTTTTATGGATTGATAAAGAACTTGAACTTGAATCAGTAAAGGTTATTTTAACATAGGGAGTGGAGTGCAATCCTCAGCATTACTGTGGCCACCTCCAAAACCTCTTACAGTACTGCTTTATAGGATTCCCACAAGCTTGGTTACATATGAATAAACAAAAGGTACTCTATTGACTGCATTGTCTATATACACTAGACTATAGACACTGATTTCTGAAAGTTATGGAATCATATACTTGGGGAAAATGCACCCCCCCCCCCCACACACACACTAGGTCCTAGATGTAAACTATTTTCACATGATATTATCATATCTGCTTTATGGAATAATTCTTCCTTTACAACATCTCCATTAAAATTTGTTGTTGGTTGCAGCTTCAAACACAGGCATAAATCAACTAACCTTAGAGGATCATCCAGGTCAGAATCAATGCTATCAGCATCTGAGTCAGCATTTTCAACAAATGTATGATCAACTAACATTGGTGCAATGTCTGCTTCACTTTCATCAGAGCTGATGTCTAAAGCTGGATCTATAACTGAACCTTCAGCTTTAAGTGTATTTAGTCCAGATGAGCTAGCTTCATTTCCTAGAACATAAACAACAATAAAGGAAAATAGGCATCATTGGGATAGTTAAATCTGAATTTGTTTTAAAGCATACAGGAGTATACAAGTACACAAAGGGGGGCTATCCTCCAATATTGGTTCAAAGCATCCTTCCTTATACAGTTATGCAATAATACAAACTATTTCCTGAACAAAAACAATTAATGAAAAGAGAATTACACTACATAATCAATTAATAAGAATTTGGAAGGCAACACATAGACCAGTGGTTTGCAGCTGGCAAGCCAAATTCAGCTCTTGATAAACTCTGTCATTCTGATTATTCATGTTCTACAATCAAATACGCATCTAATCACAAACTAGTCAAAATAAATAATTGGATATTTGGGGTATGCCTCATAATTCATAACCATATTTTTTCCCTAATGCATCTTAAAGTTTTGTTATTGATTTATTTCCCATAAAATCTG
This sequence comes from Artemia sinica, assembly GCA_027921565.1. Lineage (NCBI taxonomy): Eukaryota > Metazoa > Arthropoda > Branchiopoda > Anostraca > Artemiidae > Artemia > Artemia sinica. The sequence goes on from CM051272.1 coordinate 55,083,526, forward strand.
GTGCATGATCAAATATGGTGCATGATCAAATATGATCAAAACCTGGTGCATGATCAAAATCTGGTGCATGATCAAATCTGGTGCATGATCAAATATGATCAAAACCTGGTGCATGATCAAAATCTGGTGCATGATCAAAATCTGGTGCATGATCAAATATGATCAAAATCTGGTGCATGATCAAATCTGGTGCATGATCAAATATCAATATTACTGCTCTACTTGTACATCCATCACACCTCATCATGCAATCAAACTACTTATGAAGAATTTGCACTCGTTGGCTGCTAGATCAAACTGAGAGAAAATAGCTTGAGGGTGATATTTTAAAAATGGATTTGAACTGTCATGTGCAGCTGTCCTAGGTGTGCAGTAGGATGCTTTCCTTGCCATTAACCAAAGATTATTGATTGCTAACTATTTAGTGTTAACTTGAAACTATATCTAATTGCATTTAACATTGGGGGGGGGGGGTAGTTTTACAGAGGACTGAGAGTTGTTGAGCACAATACTTAATCACTTTATAATTTTTGTCTCATCACGTCTCAATCTGATTAGGCTAGAGAAAATGAGAAAGTTATGGTTACAAAGTAAACAATAGATATGTTTCAATGGATAATATTTACACCCTAACTGCAGTGCTTCAGTGTATTTCTTATAGTTATAAAAAGGTTATTTGTCCCTTAAAACCAAAAAGTGGCCAATCACAGACCTAGGCCATGTTCAAAACTTAACTTTAAAAAACTCCTAAGTACTTTTGCCAAAGTCTTATAAGATAAGAACCATATATCTACTCTGACATGTGCTAGTACAAATGTTTTACACTTAGAGGGGGGGGGGGGGTATTTGCAACAAGTTGTGCCTTAGAAGAGTAGAAATGACCCTAAAGGTCCGAGGAGTACACCAAATATGGGCATAGAGTCCCTAGGGGAGATGGATTTCTGAGAAATTGATTGCGTAATCAAAGTGTGTCAATGACCTAAATTTCCAAGGTCGATGTTGTTGTTGTTGTAAGTGCACGCTCTCAGCGAATGTCAAGGTCGATTTATTTGTTGTTGTTGTTGTAAGTGCACGCTCTCAGCGAATGTTATGAGTTTCCAGAAATAGAAAACAGCATTTGTTGTTGTATTGGACATGTACATGCTCGAGGCGAATGTCATGGTGTCCAGAAATAGGAAACAGCATTTGTTGTTGTTGTTTCGCTCGATGCGAATGTTATGAGTTTCCAGAAAAAGGAAACAGTTAGATCACGTGTTTCCTTCTCAGCCAATCAGAGGGCTTGCTTACATAACAATTCGCCCTTGAGATTTCGTATATAACGGACATGCATTGTGATTAAATTATCAGAAACTATTGTGACACAATGGATATAACAACTGACATAATTGATGAGCTTGAAGCATTGGCAACCTCAATTTACCATGTAAGTTCATTTTTTATTTTCAAAATCAAATTATTTTCCTTGGTCACCCTCCAGTATATTCAGGTAAATCCCCTCCCCCCTCCCACTCTAATACAAACATCACTATGCAATCTTTATACTCGCTAGAAAACATAAAATATGTTCTTTTTACCCTCAAAAACCTAAACCCATCCCCCTTTGTTTTTTACAAACAAAATTCTCGCAAAAAGAAATAATTATCTTTTCGATAAATTTTGGCTTTTCCCTATTGTAATCTTTTCTCTAACTGAGACATCCGTCGCTCTGTTGTTATTAACCGCTCTGATTTGACACAAGGCTCCAGCGCGAGGCATATAATTAGCTCTGACACTTTTTAAAGCACTTCCTGCTCGTTAGCAGTTTAGTTTCCAATGGTTTCACAGATTCAAAAGGATGCGACTAAAAACATGTTTTTATTTATTGGATAACTGAAAAAGAACCATAGCTTAGATCATTGCTTCGATGTTTGACTAAATATTCACATTTTCAACGTTTAGTATTAGGGAGGATTTTCTTCAAACAAACTAGGCCGACTTTTGAACGGCTCAGTGAGCCGTAATTCTCAGATTCAAAAGGATGCGATATCTTTCGGTGGGGGGAGGGGGTATTTTTTCATGTCTTTTCTCAGGGATATTTTCCGTGGGGATTATTTTCCTCGGGCTGTTTTTTCTGGGGGTGTGATAAATACCAGCTATCGAAAAAGGATATGGAAAGATAAAAAATACCGTTAATACTTTAAATGCATCAAACAAGGCGTGCTCAATGCAGATTAAAACCAGAAAAGAACAGAAACGCCTAAAAATAAGAAATTAGGCTGACTTATATAGGCTGAATTTTGAACGGCTCAGTGAGCCGTAATTCTTCTTTCTCAGATTCAAAAGGATGCAATTAGTATATTTCACGAAATTTTTTTTACGTTGTGCTTTCTTAGTGATAAATGCTTTTCTAGACAAAATTATATGGATGAGGGTACTAACTTTCTTTCTGTAAAAAGGGGGAAATTATTTATCATACTAACTTTTTTCTCTTCTTTTTTAAGGCCAATTATGAAGAATGTGTGCCCCCTCCATCTAAGAGAGCAAGAGAGGGTGAGGCAGCCCCATCAGTGCCAGCCCCCATACAGTCTGGGCATAAACCAAAAAGAGAATGGGCCATAAGGACGGAGAACCCTGCTGGCTCATCTATGCAAGCCCATAACATCGCTAGCCCAGCTGCACAAGAACATAGCGCCGCCGCCCCGTCCGCCCTCCAACACGCACTACCTGGACCATCCGGCACCCAAGTGCAGCCAGGATTTGCAAATGTGAGCATTTTTTCCTCAAACTATCTTATATAAATATATATATCTATTTCTTCCAATGTTTTTTCCTTTCACTATTTTTCAACACTGTGTAAAAGTGTATCTCAGCGGAATATTAACCCCTCGCCCCCCAACCATTGTTTTCTCTGCTCCCCCCTCCCTCGGAGATATTTAAATATAATGTAATTTTTTTTGCAAAGAAACCACTCTTTTTTCTAATCTTTGCTATTTTCTCTGTTGCTATCGCTTCGATATCTCATAAGCGAAAATTTTTAGGTAATTTCTAGTCAATTAATAATCACCGCCTTTGAAACTCAAAATGCTATTTTTTCACAATTGAATATTGTCTAGTTTTAATCTTTGGCTTAAAGCTCCACACAAGCATATAAATAGATCTGTTTCACCACTTTTCCTGTCTTGTTCTATCATTAGCGGTTAGGCCGCCAAGTCTAGGATTTCAATGCTTTTACATAATTCTGTGTTTATTTCTGAAAATAGCGGAATTGTTTGCAAAATTAGCGTTAGATATTTAGGAAATTGTAATTCTATGTAAGAGCGAAACAAGTTATATTCCCAAAAAATAATAATTGCTATTTATGACATTGCTGAAAAGGGGGGGGGGTGGGAGGGGCTAGTTGCCCTCCATTTTTTTTGGTCACTTAAAAAGTGCAATCAATTACTGCTAATGCTCACCGCCTTTGAAACTCTGTGAATGCTATTCCGTTCACAATTGAATATTCAATAGTTTTAAGAGAAGAAGGAACTGAGAGAGATTATTCCCATTTATCTATCTGGCACATATCGGCGTTCTAATTTGCGCAAGGATATTTTTAAAATAGCTTTCAATCTTACAAAACCCTTTGCCAAGATTCTAGCGAGGGGAAACATTCTGACAATGTCTGAGTTAACGGTTCCCTTGCATTTAATTGTGTATTTTCCTAGCTGTTGAAGTTCAGTCTTGGAAACAGAACAGACACGAGATTACAAATAATCAAGCTAATGAGTCCTAGACATCCCAGTGTATGTGAAATTAGAGAGAGAGAGAGAGAGAGAAACGACTTATGCCGCCTAACAATACGTTTTTTTTTAGGACATTATGTAAACGGTTGGGAGCCACCACGGCTCCCGGGAAGCGCTGGTGGGCTCGAGAAGCGCCGGGGGAAGCGCCGCGGGCAGCGCTGCGGGCCCGAGAAGCGCCGCGGGAAGCGCTGCGGGGAAGCACCGCGATGGCCGGCTCGGAGGGGGGAGCATTAAATAGTGGAAATTTGGTGGGGTTGTTTGAGCAAAATCAAAATTTTGTTCTATGAAAAACGTTTTAGATTTTTGTTAAGCAGAATATCGTTAGAGTATACCAAATGCTATTAAGCGTGTTTTAAGCAATAATAATCCAAATTTTAAAAACAGTAGGGATGATTTGAACACTTTGAAAATAAGCTATTTTTTTCATTTATAGATTGGTGCATTGGTCCCTTATTCATTATCGCCATCGTCATCAGTTGGTGAAGGAGAGGAGCTCTCCAACAACAATTCAACATGGGACGGTATCATTAACAATATTCCAGATAATATTGATGAGCTTATAGATGACTTTTTAAAAGTAGATTATAGCGCAGTTGGGCAGGGGGACTTGAGCCAAAATACACTACAGCTTTTGGAGGATTTTACAAACGAATTAACGGGGAACCCTCCTCTATCCCCCACTGATTACCTACTTCCACTTCAAACAACTGAAGTGGAGCATACCCAGATATTGTTGAACAACTTGGGGGAGGGGATAATATACAAGAGAGGGAGGGGGGTACAACTTTTCCCGATTTTCAATGTCCAACACAATTTTAAATGCAATAGTTGTTTACACTGCGACTTTTGGGGATCCTTTTAATTCTCTAATGGGGGGAAAATTTGTTTTTGACCCCGTAGAAATTGTGCATGCCTATGTAGATGAAATTCGTGCGCTACTGGAGAACCAAATTCAGTTGTGGAGGGGTAGGGATTCAATTAAGGTTTCTATTGTTTTAAAGGTATTCTATTTAAATGAGGGGAAAAAGCGAAGTTTATCACCATTATATACATTCCGAGATGCGCATAATTTATCCGAATTTAGAAAATTTTGAGGGTGCTTTCATGGATTGGGTCGGTCAAATTATAGCGCATCTTGAGAACTTTAACGAAAACGGTAGTGGGTCTCTAGTTCTTTTTGTTGAAAATTTAAGTGTAAATATTTGTAAATTTAAGAAAGATTTTATTTTAAGAGGGGGGAGTGGACCAAGGGCAATTGAATTAAAATATAATCCAGATCTAGAAGGTTGTCAAGGTGTCCAGCGGATTCGTTTTGAAACAGATCAAAAATGTTTCAGGTATGCTTTCCTCATGTCAGCTTTCCGACCATTGAAAGATGAAGCCACCAAGACGAATTTAGATCACTGGGCTGTACATGGGAAGGAAGGGTCCGATTTTCCCATTGTAGATTTCTCTTGTTTAGAAGGAAAATACCCAGTAACGCTACGATCTATTGATATTTTTGAAAGGGCTAATGCCCATTTAAATATCGGCGTTACTGTGGTTCAGTATGAAACTGAATTTGAAGATGGGGTTGGTTCAAAAAAGAACGGGGTGGTCTTCCCTGTAAGGGGCCCGTCAATTGAATTAGTCAGACACTGGGTTTGGTTGTTGTATACACCATCTAGTGACCTAGCCAATTCAATTGGCCATTTTAATCCAATTACAGACATCAGTAGAGTTCTGGGGGAGGGCAAGAATAGGGGGACACGTTTCTACTGTCCGACATGTCTCTCTAGATTTTGGACTGAATTAAAGTTGCAAAATCACATGAGGCATTGTAGCCGGCATGGCTACCAGACAGTGGAAACGGTTTCAGGGGATAGGTCCATTTTACGCTTTAAAAATTTTCAGAACACCCTTCTCCAGTGCAACAAAATATCTTTAGACTGTGAAGCTAAGCTGGTGGAGGTGAACGATCCCCAATTTCCAAACCGAGTCAAAGAACACCAGGCTATTGCAGTGTCCTATGCTCACGCGCAAAGAGACAGTTCTAACACCATGCGGTTGTTAGAAATAGTAGAAACATTGGATGAGGACGAGTGCATGGTCAAGGCACTGACTAAACTAATTGGCACGGCTAATGGTGCTATTTCTCGTTTGAGAAATACCCATTACCCAATGGTTTTGTCTGCAGAGGATCGTCTCGCGATTAAAAATCAAAAAATATGTTGGGTTTGTAAGGGGGAGTTTGTAGAGGTGGATAAGGGGACTAAAGGGAAAAGAGGGGGAGGGGGAAAGTCAGAGATCATAATCACTTGTGGCAGGAAATATCCTCGGGTGGTAGTAATTTTAGAGGGGTTGCGCATCAATCGTGTAACTTAAATGTTAGCCAGCAGTTTTTTATCCCTGTTTTTATTCACAACTCTAATTATGACTTAAAATTTATTTTACCGGCACTGGCACGTATGCACAGAGAGGGAGGGGGAGTAGATAGTCCATGGGTAAACAGTTCATTTACCTATAACATTATTCCCAAATCGGCCGAGAAGTTGTTGCTTCTCGAACTGAAATGGCAGGCAGTGGATAATGGGCATACGTGTTGGAATAAAATCAGGTTTTTAGATTCCTTTAGTTTTTTTCCCAAGGCATTGAGTCAATTGATTCAAGTGCAGAAAAGCGACAATTTTGATAGCTTTCCCTTGCTTAAACAGCACTTTCCAGACAGTGATCTGTTGACCTGCAAAGGTGTATACGCATACGATTATTACTGTTCTGGCGCTCGCTTAAGCGAGGTGAAACTACCTCCAATTGAAGCTTTTACAATTCACTGACCAGCAGTGAATGCACAGCCGAGGAGTATGAGTTTGCCAAGAAGGTGTGGTCTAAGGGGGATTGTAAAAATGGGTGGGATTATTGTAGACTGTACTTGGTCAGTGACGTTTTAACTCTGTTGGATGTAGTCTGTAAGAACACAGACCAAATCTATTCAGAGTTCGGGTTAGATATAGGCTATTATTTTTCCACACCCCATTTAGTGATGGATTTGATTTTAAAATTAGTAGGGAGGAAATAGGCCTAATCACTGACGTAGATCAGCACCTTTTTGTAGAGCGTTCAATGAGGGGAGGGTATGTTTTTCATGGGGACCGCGTCTTGTCAACCGATCCGAGCGGACAAAGCACCGGTGCAAAGTCAAATGCAGTGTTCTTGGACATGAACTCATTGTACCCCTCGGCAATGTCTCACTACTCTTTGCCGTGTGGGAACTATCAATGGCTTGAGAATCCTTGTGAGTTCCCCGACATTACCACCGTCGAGGACAATGGGCCACAAGGATGGTTCTTTGAAATTGACGGTCACATTCCGCTGGCGCTTCATGACTCAGTCAAAGATTTTGTCTTCCCCTGTATCAATCGACCCGTGAGCAGAGACTCGCTGAGCCCCTACAATCGATCATTGGTTGAGGATATGGGGATGCACTGGACTCCCTCCAAACAGAAACTGATTGCTGATTTGGATCCTAAGGAGAATATCGTTGTTCACCATGTGCTTTTGCACTGGATGGTGAACAATGGTTTCAAAATCACCAAAATACATAGGGTCCTGCAGTTCAATCAGCGACCATACTTGAAAACGTTTATCGATACTTTTGTCGATAAACGCTCTAGGGCAAACTCAAAGGTGGAGAAGGAAATGTACAAACTCATCCTAAATTCAGCGTTTGGCAAAATGTGTGAAAGCGTACGTAATAGATCTCGCTGCGACGTTGTGACTGACCCTCTAGAGTGTGCACGAATTATTGCCGATCCCAATTTTACATCGTTCACGAGCATAGAGACTGGCATGGTTCTTCTACACAGGCGAAAGCGAAATGTGGTACTGAACAAGAATATAGCGGGCGGTAGTTCAGTACTAGAAATTTCCAAAAAGCTCATGTTGTCGTTTTTTTACAATGTGTGCAAGGTGCAATGGCCACGGGAGGGGGAGGTTCAAGTTTACTATGGGGATACAGATTCTCTGCTGTTAAAGGTAAATGGGACCGAAGATTTATTGGGTGATTTAGAAAAGGGGGAACACATCAGCTCGCGGATGGATTTCACCAACTGGAATCCATCACTCTACCCCGAGTTGGTGAAACGTCAAGCCCCCAACCAACAATTAATGTTAAAATCAGAGACGGGGAGTGATTTAATATCCAGGGGGGTGTTCCCGGGCCCTAAAGTTTATTGCGTTAAAACTCATAGTGGGGATGAAAAGAAGGCGTGTAAAGGGGTGCCTACACATTTTGTAAAGAGCAATTTCAACATGAGCGTGTACAGAGACTGTGTAGAAAGTAGCCTAGTGCCGAGAGCACAAGTGCTTGCAATTCGCTCTCTACAGTATAGAAATTATACTGTGAGAGTGGAAAAGAATGCAATGTCGTGTATATCCGACAAAGTCTATGTGCTCGAGAATGGTGTGAGTGTCCTGCCTCATGGCCACTACCGTATTTCAGACCGAGTTGAATGCATAGACTATCGCAATCAACTTGGTCTGGATAAATTAACCTAACCTGACTAACCAACTAACCAGCTAACCACCAACCCATTCATAAATTAACTAACCACCCAACCATTCATAAATTAACTAATCTAACCTAACCACCACTGACCCAACTACTAACCTGTAGCAGTGAAAACAACTATTGTACTGTTTTTTTCACCCTCACGGTTCCCGGGGGGGGGGGGGGTGTAGGGGTGGGGGTCCTTCCCGAGGCCGCCCAGGGGGGTGGGGGGTCCCGCCCGCGGCCGGCCTTCGGCACCGCGGCCCTGGGGGTGGGGGGGGCACCTTTAAATTCACTGTAATGTTCAACTGTGCTAGTTCATGTTCCAAGTGCTTTTTTCAAGTGTTGTTTTCAAGTGTTGTTTTTTCAAGTGCTCTTGTTGTATAGAAAAGTGTTTAAAGACAATAAGTGTTGTAGATAAAAGTGTTATTAAAGACAATAAGTGTTGTAGATAAAAGTGTTTTTAAGACAAAAAGTGTTTTTAAAGACAATAAGTGTTGTTCTTGTTGATGGACAAAAAGTGTTGCTCTTCATGGACAAAAAGTGTTTTTATTTTTTGTTGTACATAAAGTGTTATTTTTATCATTGCAGTTCATGTTGAACAAATATTTGTTTTCATGTTGCCGAAATAAATGTTGCCATGAAATTTTGTCAACTGTTCTTGTTAATGTACTAGATAGATCTATGGGAAAATTATTGCTACTACTTATTCATTGGACACGTATGATTTACAGTTAGTTATAGTCCAACTGTTGTCAGCAGCAGCAGCATGTATCAATTTAAAACACCCTTCAGGTCGTTTCTGTGTGGGCCCTCAATGTCGGGGAAAACAAAACTCTTAACTAAAATAATTCAAAATTGTGATAAAATGTTTTTGGAAAAACCGAAAAAAATCTACTATTGCTATAGTATTTGGCAAGAGTCCTACGATCAAATAAAAGCTATTGCCACAATCATACCAATACAATTCATACGGGGACTTGATGTTTTCAATAGTATTGAATCGAACTCGTGGTTGATTATTGATGATTTGGCTGAATCCATTGAACAGTTCTCACAGGAAATGCTACAACTGTTCACCGTTCGCTCCCACCATGAACACATTTCCATAACCCTAGTTCTACACAATCTGTTTCATCAGAGCAAATGTATGCGAACCCTTGCTTTGAATTGCACTATCTATATTATCTATCGAGTTGTTCGTGATTCTAGCTCGCTCATAACTCTCAATAAACAGATATACCCCGGCGCCCCTAAATTTCTGTTGTCAGCGTACACTCAGGCGACTAGCAAGCCCTACGGGTACATTTTGCTGGATCTTAATCAGAGCACACCCGAGGATCTACGTGTAGTCACCGACATTTTCAACAATGAAATTACAGTATATCTTCCGGTGAACAGTAGAAAAGGCTATTAGTTGCCATTATGACACTGAAGAAACTACACGAACAACGGCATTTATTTTCCGTTTTAAGCACTTCAAAACCCTTGCTTAGGAAGGCCATACTCAAACATGGTGTTGACAATGATTTCATTAATCTAATAACTGAACTTTGTTTAAATTTAACTGAGGGCAATGTTCAACTGCCAGAAGGTGTTAGACAACAGACTAAGCAACATCGTTCCACTGTACGCGCCTTGGCTTGTAAAAACAAGGGAAAAATTTTTAAAAGAAAACGGCTCCTTCAAGCGGGCGGTAGCTTTTTCACACTTTTACTGCCAATAACTGAAAGACTTGTAAAAAGTTTTCTCTAGAGAGAGAATGGCTAAACCCTATAAATTGACACCATTTGAACTTGTCCTCTCGCCCGTCGAACATTTTGAAGACAATCTAAACAAATTCATTAATGATGAGAATATTGCCGATGACAAAAAACTGCTTTTACTTCAAGATGCATTGCGACGTGTGGACAAACATAAACCCTATCGTGAGAGACCCACCGTCGCCACCGATCCCTCTAAACAGGAAACACCTCCTCAAGATTCAACAGCACTGCAATCAAAGGAGAAGGAATTGAATTCAATTGTATCGAAAATTGGAAACCTATTGCCACTCACCTATCGTGAACAAAGTAAAAGAGTATTATCTTATCTCATGTTGGAAACTGCTGATGAACATCAAGTTCAAGTCGAGAGCACAGGGAAACGAATTATAATTCAGGGAAAAAGTTATAATCTAGTTGATTTAATTTGTGATAAGGTGACGAATCGTAAGGGACTTTTATCCTTTGACAATAATCTATACACCTTTCTAAGTGTATCAAACTTTCCCAAAAGTCTGATTGGCAATAAGCAAATTCTAAAGAAACTAAGAGAATATAGTCCTCCAACAACACCAACACCATTTAAAAAAGAAGAAGAAGATTCAATATTTGAAAATACTATCAGTAGCAATGATTTTACAACACCTGTGGCTGCTAGTCAAAAGCGAAGACGAATTGATTCACCCTCCAGTGTACAAAAGGGGAGTGGACATTACACTACGTGCTTGCGTTCAAAATGGATGAAGTTCTGAAGGGTGTCTATGAAAATATTGGTGAAGCGGGAAGTTTAAGTTCTCCCAAAACGCTTTCTAAAGCTGTCTCCGGCACCACCACATTGAAAAAAGTAAAAGAGTATCTAGAGAATGAATCGAGTTACACACTGCATCGGAATCACAGGCTTCGCAGCAAACAATATCGACAAACTAAAGCCTTTTTCCCTCTGCATATAATGCAAACGGATCTTTTAACTTTAGACGCACTTCAACGGCGTCACAATGCACCCTACAAATATATTCTGGTGGCAATCAGTGTCTTTAGTCGCTATGCCTATGCCATTCCACTGCGATCAAAGAGAGGTGTTGAAGTTGCTCAGGCCATTGAAAGTATTCTTGAACAGGATTCATATAGAAAAATTCAATCGGATCGTGGCAGTGAATTTGTTAATCCCCATCTGCAAAAGGTTCTTTTGAAATATAATACAGCACTTTATCATAGTCACAGCCCAATAAAGGCTGCATTGGCTGAACGATTAATAAGAACGTTTGGTCTATTAATTTCAAGATATTGTAGCCTGAAAAATACATCGGCTTTTATTCATGATTTAGATAAAATCATGCAGATATACAACCATCGACCTCATCAATCTCTGTCCAGCTCAAGCCCTTGGGATGTTCACTACAATGAAAATACATTTGATGCTTTTCTAAAGCAATATTCCAATGGTGAAAAAGAAAAAAAAATGTGAAGAAGAAATTCAATGTTGGTGATACTGTTCGAATTAATAGAACCACCAATATTTTTGAAAAGGGGAATTATTTATGGAGCGCTGAACTTTTTAAAGTGTCCAAAATCCTGGACACCGAGCCCACGACATATCGTCTGCGAGACACCAAAGATGATGAGATTCTCGGCGGTTTTTATGAATATGAACTGCAAAAAGTTAGAAACACTAGTGAAATTTATCAAATTGAAAAGATATTAAAGAGTCGTACTCGTAGGGGCAAGAGACAGTTGCTTGTTCGCTGGCTAGGATACAACTCAGATTTTGATTCTTGGGTCAGTGCTGAAGATATTGACAATGCCCAATGATTTCTATGTGACTTTCATGTCCAATGTTTCTGATCCTCTCTACAATGACTTGAATAGAACAAGTGATTTTTGGACAAAACTCTCCCCCACCATCAAATTCGACGGAAAGTATGAAGTGGCTCTTGTCGACTGTATTCTCAAAAATACCTACGACATCCTGAGAAAAGATCGTAAATATGATATAAAAATTAGACCCTATGATTGGCCGCCACCACCAGGTGAACAAGAACAAATTCAAAAAATCAATTGGATGAATTATCCATATATTGAATTACCCTACGAGGAACTCACCTGTATGAATGATTTATGTCGTTCTATTAATAAAAGAATTTCCGCTCGTAAAAAAGGAGCTTTCTATTTCAACTATTCAAAGGAGGAGGGTAAGATCTACATTAGTTCACCTATTGCCAACGAAAAGGTTATTCTCAATGATAATCTAAAGGATGTTCTTGGCTTTAAGCTCAATATAATCAATGGTAAAAGTGCCGGAAACACTAATTTCATTTTTGCTGACTACCCGCCTGCATTCTCCACAGACACTTGTATATTTCTCTACGCTTCATTTGTGGAAACATCTCGGGTTGGTAATTCAAATGTTACCCTCCTACGAGTTCTTGAACGAAAAACCAATCAAGAACATATTCACCACTACAATATAAAGCATCTTCAGTATATTCCCGTAAACACTTCCTATTTGGAACTCTGTCAGTTAACACTAAGAACCGAATTGGGTGATCCCATAGCAATTTCAAAAGGTTTGGCTGTGATTACATGCCATTTTCGTCCCATCGTTCAACAGCAAGATGTCTAATAGAAAAGTGGTATTGACTTGTCCTGATATTGACTGCTATGTTAATACTCTTGGCCCAAGACAACAGGGCAATGGAATGGACTATTACAAAGGTCGCTCGTCAATGTCTGGCTATGGTCTTGGCAGTTGGTTTGCTAAGCTGTTTCGCTCTTCACTACCACTGGCTAGAAAATATCTTGTACCGGCTGCGACAGATTTTGCATCCTCTACACTATACGATTGGGGCTCTGGTAAGGATTTTAAAAAAAGTGCTACGGAAAATCTTAGGTCCAGTGCGCGAACCCTTGGTGAGCAACTAAAACAAAATGGTAAAGGCTTAAAAAGGTCAAGAAACAATGCATCACTCATCAGTCTCCACTCAGGTCGGAAACGAAAGACATCACCCCTCTTGTCAAAGAAAAGAAGGAAAAAGCCAACACGTGCTGTAAACAGAAGAAGAAGCCCCAGGAAGAAAATTGTTAGATCGAAACTAGATTTCTTCTCCTAAAATGTCCTACCTGCCGCATAAGGATTCTCAACCTTCAATCACCGCCTCATTGAATCTATTCAATGCAGAAAATGTTGATGTGAGTGTCAAGCATGGATACTATGAACAATTTTATCCACAACAACCCCTCTCCGATAATATCCACTTTCAAATTTATTCCAATGAAGACTACTTTATGGACATGTCTTCAACATTTATAGATTTGCAAATGAAAGTCCGGAAATCCGATAATACAATGCCAATTCGGGCCGATGGAATATCCTATGAAAATTGTATATTACATAATTTATTTCGTCAAATTAGTGTCTACATCAATGGACACGCTGGTGAGCACAAGCAACAATCTCTCAAATTATACAAGCTATATGCAATTCATGCTGATGACATCCAAGTCATACAAGGAATTGAGAGGCACCTCCAATGGATATGAATATATTACTAATACTGATAGTACAGATGCACTTAAAAATGCTACAACTAGTGAATTACATCTAATTGGAAAAATATATCATGAAATATTGAATATACCCCAATGGCTGCCGCCCAATGTTAAAGTGGATATAATATTGACGCTTGCACCCTCCAATTTCATATTGAGAAAAGAACTTGCTGCCAATCCTGATGTAAGTCTCTCCCTCACCTCGGCAATACTTCATGTACGCAAACAACAGGTCATGAGTTCTGTTGCTTTGGCAGAGGAAAAACTGAGAGCCAATGGAAATAATATTAAACTACTTGTTCCTCATACAATCACCAATCAACGTCATATTGCTATGGGCTCACGCACCTTCACCGATTCATCCTTTATCAATGGCGAAATTCCATCAAAACTCGCTTTGGCATTTGTAAAAAGCGCCAGTGCAATAGGATCGTGGACTGATTGCCCACATAAATTCGAGATGTTTGGACTTTCATCTCTTGTGTGCAAAGTAAACGGTATCCCACTCTACAATCTATCTTTTGATAAATCCTATAGAACATTGTATGAGTTGACGATGCAAACCCTAGATCATGATTCGCAACTATTTGAAAATGGTATAACCGAAGATATGTTTGCTAAAACACATGGTATCATTGTACTGGATTTGTCTGGCACACAGGATATGAGTATAGTACGTACGGGGAGTGTGCGTTTAGAGTGTACATTTGCCGACCCATTGGCTGAGAGTATTGCACTAATCTCACTAAATCAATATGAAACCTATTGGGAAATCACTCCCGAAGGCAGTGTTCTACTAGACTTGGCGCCATGAACACCAGTCAAATAATCAATGTATTTAATATGGACCCCTACATGTCCCAGTACAAATCCTATTGTCTGCCCTCGGACTTTCTTGGAAAAATTCAAAGTGTCAACAATACCTTGATTATTGTTAATAGCAGTCCGTCGACCGTGCTGACAGGTCATTGACTGTGCATCTTTCAAACAATGAAGACGATTGAATTTTTTGACCCTCTTGGTCTACCCTATACATTCTACACACCCCACATCAGCAACTATATTGAGAGCAGTGGGAAAACTATTATTCAAAATCGGAAGAGGGTGCAGGATCTATCGACTAAAAGCTGTGGCTTCCATGCACTACTATATTTTGTGTTCTGATGTCGTGGCTATACTTACAAGCAGTTTCTCCACATTTATAGTGACAATCCCCGTCTGAACGACTTTCTAGTGGAAAATATCCTCTCAGACCTATATAGTATTGATTTCAGTGCCCTAAGAGTAAAGTGCTTAAAAAATGTTTGTGAATTTGTTTATTAATAAAATGCATATATATACAACAATGTCTTTAAATCTTCACTTTAGATTTCTTCATCGGTGTATAGGCAACTGTCGTGAACCACTAATGCCGGTAAATCATTTGGATTCACTGTATATTGATCTTGATTGACTGCAAAGTCAGGGTCACATTTTCTACACTACAATGTAACTTCACTCTTGTCATATCTCTTTGTATAGTCAATAATACTATTTGCATTCATATTATGAAATTCACGAGTTTCAATCTGTCTATTTGAAGCAATATCACATACAGTGTTTTCAAATGGTGAATCACATTCGGTAACTGGCAAATAAAAATCACTTGGTTTATAGTCATAGTAGGCAGTGTCGTCACAACGATGACGTAGAAACCAAATTGTCTTGTTACCCCAACAGTTGAATCGTAGACCAGATTCCTCTTCCCAGAATAATTTAAATCCACGACGATACCAATCTCGTAGAAATAAACTAAAATCACGTTTAGGATTCTTTCCAATCATAGCGGGGTAAGTATTCTCCCACTGATCACATTTATCATAGTGACAATTGGAGCACAGGTGCCCTCTAGGGTGAGAGTCACACACCTCCTCAAGACATGAATTACATCCTTTAATTTGTACTGCATAGCCTCTATGTAATTTACAAGGATTACATAATTTACACTTTTCACTATAGTCATCAATAATTGCACAATTCTCACATTGAGTCCAACTGCCAAGAGTGTACATGCACAATGGACATGTATAGAACATTTTTTTTTTCCAATGTCACTTGACTCACTCACAGCTAAAACGAAACTGATCCTTCCTGCCGATGGATAAATTCAAGGTGGAGGAATGGGGAAGAGGAGTAACTCTGTGACGTTACCTCTTTCGAATGACAGGGGAGCCATCTACATTGAATCCATTGGCATTGTTTTCAAAAGTATATCCACGATATGATTCTGCTTCGTTCCAATTAATATATCAATAAATTGACTATAAGCATTTGAGTCACATTTTAAAAGTTTCATACAATAGTCCCATGGGGGAGAATCACTCCTCATTATATTGTCAAGCGTTCCCTGACGAGAGAATATCCTGCGTTGAAGAGATAGCTCGAGAAAATCATCATCCAAAATCAAATGTTTTTCCATAAACACTAGATTTGATCTAATTCTCTCTTTCTCAAATTTATTCATTTTTTAATCCTTTCAAGCCGACTGCTGACTCTAGACTGACCCTGATTCGTTAGCCACATAACCAGAAAAGAAAGGGAACATTTTCGATTTCGAAACAATTTTATTGAATAATTACAACAACAATAATACTATGCATGTACAATTAGCGATAGAGTTTATTGTCTTCGATATGTTTCACCAATGCACTAAAAGCACATTGAAGTCTATTTACATGTGCTATATCAACTTTTGCAGCGAAAGATAATTGATCCTCCATTTTAAATTTGCTCAAGGATATCACATATCTTGCATATACTTCATCCCATTCCAGACAAAGCCGTGATCCTCTCGTGATTTCCACCGCAATGTTTGGTGCTCTTGTATTATTACCAGCAACTCCACTATCAACTTCTAAGAGGGTAAACATTCCACTCGTCATCATCAACACCAAATATATATCCAAATGAGTAAAGTCAAAACTGTTCTGACTCCTTTGAATTCTATTCACAGACTAATAAAACTATAGCAAAAATCCTTTCCTCATATTCCCTCCGCCGCTAATATGTAATCAGCCCTCTGATTGGCTGAGAAGGAAACACGTGATCTAACTGTTTCCTATTTCTGGAAACTCTTAACATTCGCCTCGAGCGTGCCCAAAACAACAACAAATACTGTTTCCTATTTCTGGACACCTTGACATTCACGATCGATTACACAATCAAGTTCTCGGAAATTCACTTCCCCCTCGAGTCCTAGATCAATAGCATTGTTCCCGTTAGAATTCAATGCGCATGTGCAACCTTTGTCCCGCAGTTATTACACCTAGAAACAACAAACAAATCGACCTTGAAAAAAGAGGTCATTGACACGCTTTGATTACGCAATCAATTTCTCAGAAATCCATCTCCCCTAGGGACTCTATGCCCATATTTGGTGTACTCCTCGGACCTTTAGGGTCATTTCTACTTAGAAGCAAAAAGTTGCAGTTACAGAAAACCAATAGAAAGAAAAGTAGGCTTATAAGACTCACAGAAGAGTGAGAGTGATAATTAGAGAGGCATTAGCTTGGTTTATGTAGGAAGAAAATTCTTTAGCATGAAGATACTTTTTAAGCTTGAGATGCAATAGATAAAGCTTTATAAGAAAATGGGAAATTTTATGTAAAACATTTATTGTATTTAATACATTGTGGAGCTTGTTAAACACTTATATAGCTCTTGGTTTTCTGTCTCAATTAATTTATCTGAAATACTGCAGGGGTGGATTGAACTTTGAAAACATGAGAACATCAAGTTTCAGAATTTCCCTGCATTTGTGAAACAGTATTATCATTACAAGACATTTCAAAATTTGTTACAGCTATGGGCTATTTTTTTCAAATTAGGGGCGAAGAGTGTTTTAGCAGGGAAGAGTATGTGTCAATCAAATTTTCACTGTTGCATCAATAGCTGAGAAATGCCTGAATAACCAGGCACCTTTAGTCATCAGTTTTATACCTCAAGTTAAGAAGGAAAACAAACAAAAAGAAGAAAGAAAAATGTTAATAAGTTAGCCTAATCTAGGTTATCAAAAAAAAAGCACAGAAACGACGAAATATGAATAGACATAATCTGTCCAAAAAAATTTTAAATTCCTTTGAAATTCAAATGAATATTTTTGAAGAGGTTTAATTCCCCATGCTCTAAATCTATCATCAGCTGGAATTTTTCAAGTAAGCATATCCCTCAGTTCCTGAACAGTACACCTTACAGAAAAATGCAATTTTAATGCACATTGCAGAAAAATTACAACAGGGCTTGGCCTACCTTTACCATATCATAGGCAGTGCAATCGCGCTGCCTAAGTAAAGAACGATGTTGACACAATGTATTATTATTTTTTTCCCTTTAGACAAGGGCACTTCGTATCGAAGGAGTTGTCGTAGAAACTTCAAAAAGGGCTCATTCAATTGGAAATTCAAAGGGCTAATGCCCTTTTTAATAGTCGAAAGTGATTAGAGGGCAACTAACCCTCCTCTCACGCCCACCTTTTCCCAAACATATCCAATCAAAATTTTGATATAGCCATTTTGTTCAACGTAGTTGAAAGTTCTGGCAATTAGGTCTTTGAGGATGACAACCCCACAGCCCTCAGGGCAAGGGTTGTAAGTTATACCCTGGGGACATATAAGGTTTTTTATAGAAAGCGTTGTTGTAGAAACTTCAAAAAGGGCTCAATGGATTTAAAATTGAAATGGCTAGTACCCTTTTTAATTGTCGAAAGTAATTGGAAGGCAACTAATACCACTCTCACTTCCACCTTTTCCCCAAACACATCCAATTAAAATTTTTAGATACCCATTTTGTTCAACGTAGTTGAATGTTTTGGAAATTAGGTCCTCAAGCATGACACACGCCCCCCCCCCCACAGCCCTCAGGACAAGGGCTGTAAGTTATCCCCTGGGGGCATATAGGGTTTTTATATAAAGCGACGTTGTAGAAACTTCACAAAGGGCTCATTCAATTGGAAATTGAAAGGGATAGTGCCCTTTTTAATAGTCGAAAGTGATTGGAAGGCAACTAACACCCCTTTCACGCCCACCATTTCTCCAAACACATCCAATCAAATTTTGAGATAGCCATTTTGTTCAACGCAGTTGAAAGTTCTGGAAATTATATCTTTGAGCAGGACACTCCCCCCACAGTCTTCAGGGTAAGGGTTATAAGTTATGCCCTGGGGGCATATAAGGTTTTTATTAAAAACTTTGTTATAGAAACTTGAAAAGGGGCTCATTCAATTGGAAATTCAAAGGACTAGTGCCCTTTTTAATAGTCGAAATTGATTTCAGGGCAACTAACCCCCCTCTCCCGCCCACCTTTTCCCCAAACACATCCAATCAAAATTTTTAGATGCGGTGGCCAGTTTGTTCAACGTAGTTGTAAGTTTTGGAAATTAGTTCCTTAAGGATGACATACCCCCCCCCCCCCCATAACCCTCAGGGCAAGGGTTGTAAGTTATCCCCTGGGGGCATATAAGGTTTTTATAGAAAGCGATGTTGTAGAAACTTCAAAAAGGGCTCATTCGATTTGAAATTCAAAGGGCTAGTGCCCTTTTTAATACTCAAAAGTGATTGAAGGGCAACTAACCCCCCTCTCACGCCCACCATTTCCTCAAACTCATCCAGTCAAAATTTTGAGATATTCATTCTGTTCCACGTAGTTGAAAATTCTGGAAATTAGGTCTTTGAGGATGATAACACCCTCAGAGCCCTCAGGGCAAGGGTTGTAAGTTATGCCCTGGGGGCATATGAGGTTTTTATAGACAGCTTTGTCAAAGAAACTTCAAAAAGAGCTCATTTGATTGGAAATTGAAAGGGCAAGTGCCCCTTTTAATAGTCGAAAGTGAATGGAGAGCAACTAACCCCCCTCTCACACCCACCATTTTCCCAAACACATTCAATCAAAGTTTAGAGATTGCCATTTTGTTCAACATAGTTGAAAGTTCTGGAAATTATGTATTTGAGGATGACAAACCCCCAGAGGCCTCAGGGCAAAGGTTGTAAGTTATGCCCTGGGGCATTTTATAGATAGCGTTGTTGTAGAAACTTCAAAAAGGGCTCATTATATTGGAAATTGAGAGGGCTAGTGCCCTTTTTAATAGTCGAAAGTGATTGGAAGGTAACTAACCCCCCTCTCACGCCCACCTTTTCCCCAATCACATCCTATCAAAATTTTCAGATAGCCATTTTGTTCAATGTAGTTGAAAGTTCCGGAAATTAGAACTAGAATCTGAGGACGAATACCCCCCCCCCAAGCCCATCATTTCCGCAAACACTTCCGATCAACGTTTTGATATAGCCATTTTGTTGAAGGATCCGAAAATTATGTCTTTGAGTAAGACGACCCCCCCACAACCCTCAGTGCCAAGGTTGTAAGTTATGCTCTGGGGCCATAAAAGGTTTTTATAGAAAGCAATGTTGTAGAGACTTCAAAAAGGGCTCATTCAATTGGAAATTGAAAGAGATAGTGCCCTTTTTAATAGTCGAAAGTGATTGGAAGGCAACTAACACCCTTTTCACGCCCAACATTTCCCCTAGAGGCTAGAGGCTATCTCTACACTTTGATTGAATGTGTTTGGGAAAATGGTGGATGTGAGAGAGGGGTTAGTTGCTCTCCATTCACTTTCGACTATTAAAAGGGGCACTTGCCCTTTCGATTTCCAATCCAATGAGCTCTTTTTGAAGTTTCTATGACAAAACTTTCTATAAAAACCTCATATGCCCCCAGGGCATAACTTACAACCCTTGCCCTGAGGGTTCTGAGGGTGTTATCATCCTCAAAGACCTAATTTCCAGAATTTTCAACTACATTGAACAAAATGAATATCTAAAAATTTTGATTGGATGGGTTTGGGGAAATAGTGAGATAGCCATTTTGTTCAACGCAGTTGAAAATTCTGGAAATTATATCTTTGAGCAGAACACTCTCCACACAGACTTCAGGGCAAGGGTTATAAATTATGCCCTGGGGGCATATAAGGATTTTATTGAAAGCTTTGTCATAGAAGCTTGAAAAAGTGACCATTCGATTGAAAATTCAAATGGCTAGTGCCCATTTTAATAGTCGAAAGTGATTTGAGGGCAAATAACCCACCTCTCATGTCCACATTTTCCCCTAACACATCCAATCAAAATTTTTAGATAACAATTTTATTCAACGTAGTTGAAAGTTTTGGAAATTAGGTCTTTAAGGATGACATATCCCCCCCCCCATAGCCGTCAGGGCAAGGATTGTAAGTTATTCTCTGGGGGCATATATGGCTTTTATAGAAAGCGATGTTGTAGAAACTTCAAAAAGGGCTCATTCAGTTGGAAATTGAAAGGGCTAGTGCCCATTTTAATAGTCGAAAGTGATTGAAGGGCGATTACCCCCCCCCCCCCCTCTCGCGCCTACCATTTCTCCAAACCCATCCAATCAAAATTTTGAGATATCCATTTTGTTCAACGTATTTGAAAATTCTGGACGTTAGGTCTTTGAGGATGATACCCCTCAGAGCCCTCAGGGCAAGAATTGTAAGTTATGCCCTGGGGGCATATAAGGTTTTTATAGAAATTTTTGTTGTAAAAACTTCAAAAACAGCTCATTTGATTGGAAATTGAAAGGGCTAGTGCCCCTTTTAATAGTCGAAAGTGAATGGAGAGCAACTAACCCCCCTCTCCCACCCACCATTTTCCCAAACACATTCAATCAAAGTTTAGAGATGGCCATTTTGTTCAACGTATTTGAAAGCTTTGGAAATTAGGTCCTTAAGGATGACATAACCCCACCCCCACCCCCCATCCCCACAGCCGTCAGGGCAAGGTTGTAAGTTACCCCCTGGGGGCATATATGGTTTTTATAGAAAGTGAAGTTGTCGAAACTTCAAAAAGGGCTCAATCGATTGGAAATTGCAATGACTAGTGCCCTTTTTAATAGTCGAAAGTGATTGAAGGGCAATGTTAGGACCGTTGGTCCTAGTTTGTTTCAGATAAATGCCCTTCCCAGATTCTTTTCTTTTGGTCCCTTAATTATTCTCTTTCCCCCTAGTAATAATTATTAATTTTCCCTTAATTTTGGCTGCGCCATTTTTTCCCTTCTTTAATTGCATAGTTTGTGAAACAAACCACGAGGCATTAATTGCGCAGTTAGGGATGATTCACCATAGCTAAAAAGCTACTTCAGAGAACAGGTTTGTTCCGAATTGTCGAGGGGTGAAAGAAGGGGCATAAAGCAAATCCATTGGAAGTAGGGCAGTAATTAGTAAGCCTTTGGATTGGCTGGAAAAATCCACCCACCACCCACCGCAGACACGCGGTGAACGAACTGGGGGAAAATTAGAAGTGTGATTTTCAGTTCTTTTATAAGCGTGACTGAATACAGTAAGATTTTTTATACTACATAATCTTTGACTTTTTATCCTAGGTAGAGTCCGAGGAGATAGTTAGAAATATTAACGGTAACCCAGGGCGGGTATCCTTGGCCTTAAAGTGGCCCCTTTGACCGTTTGATGACGTTATCGTACCCTAAGGCAGGGTATATTGTAAATTGGGTACTGACATACCCGATAGATACAGAACTGTTGGGGTAAGCGCGGGCACCCCACTAATATTTGGGCCAACAAGGGGATTCCCCCTATAGTAAGTGGCATAGCAACATTTTTGCGCCATTTTTGCACCAATAAGTGGTGACCCCCGTACCTTACAACCCCAATAGGCAACTAACCCCTCTCACGTCCACCATTTCCCCAACCCATCCAATCAAAATTTTGAGATATCCCTTTTGTTCAACGTAGTTGAAAATTCTGGAAATTAGGTCTTTGAGGATGATAATCCCCTCAGAGCCATCAGGGCAAGAATTGTAAGTTATGCCCTGGGGGTATATAAGGTTTTTTATAGATTCTTGTCGTAGAAACTTCAAAAACAGCTCATTTAATTGGAAATTGAAAGGGCTAGTGCCCCTTTTAATAGTTGAAAGGGAATGGAGAGCAACTAATCCCCCTCTCACACCCACCATTTCCCCAAACACATTCAATCAAAGTTTAGATATAGCCATTTTGTTCAACGTAGTTGAAAGTTCTGGAAATTATGTATTTGAGGATGAAAAACCCCCCAAAGCCCCCAGGGCAAAGGATGTAAGTTATTCCCTGGGGGCTTAAAAGGCTTTAATAGATAGCGTTGTTGTAGAAACTTCAAAAGGGGCTCCTTCAATTGAAAATTGAGAGGGCTAGTGCCCTTTTTAATAGCCTAAAGTGATTGGAGGGTAACTAACCCTCTCTCATGCCCACCATTTCTCCAAACACATCCAATCAAATTTTTCAGATAGCCATTTTGTTCAGAGTAGTTGAAAGTTCTGGAAATTAGAACTGGAATCGGAGGACAAATACCCCTCCCCTCAAGCCCATCATTTCCCCAAACACTTCATCAATGTTTTGATATAGCCTGGCCATTTTTGAAGGTAGTTGAAGGGTCCCAAAATTATGTCTTTGAGCAAGACAACCCCCCCCCACAACCCTCAGTGCTAAGGTTGTAAGTTATGCCCTGGGGACATAAAAGATGTTTATAGAAAGCGTTGTCGTAAAAACTTCACAAAGGCCTGATTTCTTTGGAAATTGAGAGCCCTATTGTCCTTTTTCATAGTCGAGAGTAATCAGAGGGAGAATCATCCCCCATGCCCATCATTTCCCCAAACATTTCCTATCAACATTTTGATATATCCATGTTGTTCAACGTAGTTGAAAGGTCTGGAAATTTGAGGATGACACCCCCCCCCCCCCCCGATAGCCCTAAGGAAAAGTGTCGTAAATTATGCCCTTGGGGCATATAAGGTTTTATAGAAAGTTTTGTCGTAGAAGCTTCAAAAAGGGCTCATTCGATTGGAAATTGAGAGAATTAGTGCCTTTTTTATTAGTCAAAGTGATCAGAGGGCAAATACCCCCCCCCCCCACGCCCATCATTTCCCCAAACATTTCTAATCAAATTTTGAGATAGCCATTTTGTTCAACGTATTAAAGGAGCTCAATCGATTGGAAATTGAGAGGGCCAGTGCCCTTTATGTTTTTGAGGAGGATACTCCCCCCACAGCCCTCAGGGTAAGGGTTGTAAGTTATGCCCTGGGGCATATAAGGTTTTTATAGAAAGATTTGTCGTAGAAACTTCAAAAAGGGCTCATTTGATTGGAAATTGAAATGGCTAGTGTCCTTTTTAATAGTTAAAAGTGATCGGAGGGCAACTAACCCCCCTCTCACGCCCACCTTTTTCCCACACATGTCCAATCAAAATTTTGAGATAGCCATTTTGTTCAAGGCAGTTGAAAGTTCTGGAAATCATATCTTTGAGCAGGACACTCTTCCCCATATTCCTCAGGGCAAGGGTTGTAAGCTATACCATGGGGGATATAAGGTTTTTATAGAAAGATTTGTCGTAGAAACTTCAAAAAGGGCTCATTTGATTGGAAATTGAAATGGCTAGTGTCCTTTTTAATAGTCGAAAGTTATTAGAAGACAACTAACACCCCTTCCACTTTCACCATTTCCCCAAACACATCCAATCAAAATTTTGAGATAGCCATTTTGTTCAAGGCAGTTGAAAGTTCTAGAAATCATATCTTTGAGCAGGACACTCCCCCCACAGTCTTCGGGGCAAGGGTTATAAGTTATGCCCTGGAAGGCATATAAGGTTATTACTGAAGGCTTTGCTGTAGAAACTTGAAAAAGGGCTCATTCAATTGGAAATTCAAAGGGCTAGTGCCCTTTTTAATGGTCAAAATTAATTTGAGGGCAACTAACCCCCCTCTCACGCCCACCTTTTCCTCAAACAGATCCAATCAAAATTTTTAGATACCCATATTGTCCAACGTAGTTAAAAGTTAGGGAGATTAGGTCTTTAAGGATGACAACCCCCCCCCACCACATCCCTCAGGGCAAGGGTTGTAAGTTATGCCCTGGGAACATATAGGGTTTTTATAGAAAGGGATGTTGTAGAAACTTCAAAAAGGGCTCATTCGATTGGAAATTGAAAGGGCTAGTGTCCTTTCTTTTAGATTAGGGGCAAGGGTTGTAAGCTATGCCCTAGGAGTATTTAAGATTTTTATGGAAGGGATGGTTGTTTAACTTCAGAAGAGATTCAGTCTTTCTCCCTGAAAAAGACTATGTCAATATAAAACGAACAGAAATTAATCAAAAAAACTTTTTGCACAAAATAAGTTTTGCAAAAAAAAAGTAAAGAAGATTAAACCAAAAATGAACAAAAATAGAATCAAATAATCTACCAAGCATACAACTACCACAAATCAGTATCAATAAATAAATGAAACCCAAAACCAACAGAAATTAAAATAAGTCAAACTCAAAACAAAAAAAGCTGCTGAACAAAGCTGCTGAACGCCGACAGAGTCGACGTCGATCCCGACCTAGTCGCATCCGCTGAGCAAACAACAAGCGAAAATCTCCCAGAGCCTGAGCCTCCCTCTGTAGAAGAGATACAGAATGCTCTGAGGAGGATGAAAAACAACAAAGCACCAGGAACCTGCGGGATCACCGTAGAGCTGCTAAAATTCGCAGGACCGACGATGCTACTATGGCTGCACACGCTGTTTTCCCTCGTTTGGACAACAGAACTGATTCCACAAGAATGGAAGGAAGTGAAAATCCTCCCTCTATGGAAGCGTAAAGGTAGTCGAAGTGATTGCTCCAACTACAGAAGTACCCAGTTCATCCGTAAGTGCCGCCGGATTCAGCAAGCAGGTTTCATGCCGAACAGATCCACGACCGAGCAGATCTTCACCGTACGCCAGGTCATCGAGAAAGCTCGTGAGTTCCAGCGTACAGCATACCTCGCCTTTGTTGACTTTAAAGCAGCCTTCGACTCGGTCGACCGTGAGTCTCTCTGGCTGATACTAGAACGAACAGGTCTCCCGGACAAATACTGTCGCCTGTTCAAGGCGCTCTACACTGGTACAAAAAGCTCCGTCCAGGTTAATGGTCGTCAAAGCTCACTGTTCGAAATAAATACCGGTGTACGGCAAGGTTGTGCTGCTGCTCCTGAACTGTTCAACGCGGTGATTGATTATGTCATGGATCGAACCACGAACCGGCTCCCCTTCGGACTAAGGTATGGCGACAGAATTTTAGCCGATTGCGACTTCGCTGATGATATTGCTCTGATATGCACTTCTGCAGCTGAACTCGAAGAAGCCCTCAACACACTGTCGGAAGAAGCCCTGAAAGTGGGACTACATATTAGCTGGCAGAAAACAAAAATAATGATCGTTGACTCCGCAGGTAACACCGCCAACTCACCAGCATTCAATGTATCAGGACACACCGTTGAGGTTGTTAAGTCTTTCACCTACCTTGGATCTGTCATCACGGAAAACGGCTCAGTCGAAACTGAAGTTCAGTCGCGCATCGGAAAAGCCGCATCAATTATGGCACGACTATGCCGTTCAGTGTGGTCAAAGCCCAACATCAGCCGAAAAACAAAAATGCGGATCTACAACACCACCGTAACTCAAGTCCTTCTCTACGGTGCTGAGACCTGGCCGGCTGCTGCTTCTGCTCGTGATGCCATAGACGTGGCCCAAACAAAGTTCTTGAGACGTATTGAAGGGATCAGATGGGACGACTTCGTCTTGAACACCCGATTGCTGGCACTAACAGATCAGACCCCCAACTCTCGTCAGGTCGCTGCACGAACCCTACGGTGGTTCGGCCATTTGGTCCGCATGCCAGCAGAAACACCCGCCAGCACTCTCTTCAATTTTGATCCCCCTGCGCATGGCTGGAAGCGCCCCCGCGGAAGACCCCGGTTCCGACGGAGGGACAGCCTCACCCAGTACCTCTCAATGATCAGCACTGATATACAAGAAGCAGTCACGCTTGCACAAGACCGTTCCGAATGGAGGCGAAGAGTCACGTGTCTCTCTACGCTGGACCACCAGCAGGAGCATTAAGTCAAGTCAAGTCAAAAACTCAAAACGAGCAGAAATTAATCTGAGTAGGGTTCTAAATCCTATGCTTTATAAAAGCCAGAATATAATTTGTACTTTACTGAAAAAAATCAAATGAATTTGCTGAAAAAATTTACATTGTCAGTTTAATATACATATGCTGATATTTATTCTTTAAAATCTTAATTAATTTTTGAGTTCTTAAAGTTATATAAGTGAAAACCATTAAGAGAATTTTTTCGGTGAAGTACAAATTATATTCTGGCTTTTATAAAGCATAGGGTTTAGACCCCAACTCAGATTATTTTCTGCTCGTTTTGAGTTTGACTTATTTTAATTTCTGTTTGTTTTTGGTTTCATTTATTTATTGATACTGATTTGTGGTAGTTGTATGCTTGGTAGATTATTTGATTCTATGTTTGTTCATTTTTGGTTTGATGGAGTTCTTTACTTTTTTCTGAAAAACTTACTTTGTGCAAAAAGTTTTTTTTGATTAATCTTATAGAAGATAAGTTTTCAAAGCACCTTGCTGCTTCTGAAATTTTGGCAAGGCTATTGCTATAAAACTGAAAAAATACTATAATATATATATATATATATATATATATATATAATATATATATATATATATATATATATATATATATATATATATATATATTATATATATATATATAATATATATATATATATATATATATATATATACAAATACAAAGATATATTAAACGAAGAACAGGCAAGAAAAATTAAGGAAACTAAGCTTATGTTTATTTACCCCAAAAATTCAAAATTTCATGAGACTTGCAGTTTGAACTGAGAACTTTCATTCTAATTTCGAAAACCATTGATTCTGGTACCATTTTGCTTGGTCTTTCAGGTTAGAACTTGGCCTAAAGTAATAGATAATTTGTCAATACAGTCTAGTTTTTAACAGTTAGCAATTCATCTGATTCCTGAGCATGTTTTCTTGCATGCATTGGAGGAAGATTTGCTAGATGTTTTCCAGAGAAATTGCTTATGGATTGTTCTGGGGACCTGGCTGACTGACTGTATTTCAAACTGTAGGCTGTATGAAAAATGTGGTTCAATACTGTTTTCTAGGGCTATAATGAAAGAAAGGCTGAGATGGCTAGGGCACTTTGTGCGGATGAAGGATGACAGATTGCTGAAGATTATCCTTTTCAGCCAACTGTCTAGGGCTAAATGGGAAGCAGGTCATCCTCATCTGGGGTGGGAGGATGCCATAAAGAAAGATTTTTGGGAAATGGGAACTCCCTGGGGGTGTGGAAAAAGGGAGACTTTGATCAGATTGGGATGGAGGAGGAGCATGCGTAACTGCGTTGGCTTGGTGCTGCGGTGAGTTGTTAGTAGTAGTAGTAGTAGTAGTAAGTTCTATGCGGTTTATGATTTTTTCCAGAAAACAATAGCCAAATTAAGAATTTGTAGAAAGATCTATTAAAAGAAGCCCTGTCTTTTAAGGATAAACTTTGACTGTTTGCCCGTTCTGTATCATTCTCAACAATCCAGTTTCTCTGTACTACAACTACTAAAAACTCACTCCAGCACCAAGCCACCCAGTGGCGCCAATTCACGAAAACGTGGGGGGGGGGCAAGGATTTTTTTTCGATTTTTCTTTTAATGAAGTTTCCGAAAAAAAACATTGAGCAAACATACCTTAAAAAAGAGGGTAACGGCGACATGGCTGCTTGGCAAAATCGTCGACTAATCTATCCAAATCCAGTTTCTTTACCTCCTGCTTTTCCACAGCTATTATCATGGGATCACTGAGTCTGTCGTTTCCCATCGTCGATCACACATAATCCTTCACACGCCCTAATGCCGAGAAGAATCGTTCATTGCTGGCAGTGGTCACAGGCAAAGTAGCAACTAGCTTAATCAGTTTTAGCACTGCAGAATAGGCGAATGGGAGGTCGGATAAGATTTTGATAGCTTGAAGAAGATCCATCTTTGAAATATCACTTTTTGACAGATGCAGCTTTGCAAGAGAAAGCTGGGATTCCATGGTGTGGTCATCGACATCGAGAATTCCTTGATAATGGCACATAAACCTTTCCACTTTCGAAAGTTCGAGAAAATCGGAACTTGAGGAGTCGAAGGCAGATAAAGCATCGAACAGAGGCATATTTTGCATGAAACGTTGGTCCTCACTCGTGAAACAGTCTATTGCCTCAAAGTACAGAAGTTTACTGGAGTCTGATTGAGCTGGCTGACTGGTACTGCGTTTACTGGTTGTTGAGTTTAAAAGAAATTCTTTGAGACGAATTGAAATGGCCTGACTTCTCTTGCTTTGAGCACTGGTTTTAGATTGTGGAGATACCGATTCCTGAATATCGTGTAAAGCGAAGAATTCGGATACGGTTTTGCTTAAGTTGTTCCATTCGTTATCATTTCACAGCTTTTGGAGTGCCTCATATGTCCCAGAAATCAGTGCAAGTGCCATATAAATCAGCAAACTTTTGGATTAAAGTTGCTCTGCTAAACAATTTACAATGATTAACACTTTTTCCATTATGTGCACAGTTGAGACAAAAGAGGCAGAGTTGATTTTGTCCAGTAGTCCTTTTGCCTCACACGCTGCCTCGCCGTCGGAACTATCAGAGACTGTGGCAAGCCCAGCAACAATACAATCAAATCTTGCCTTCACCTTCAAAATAGAGCAGACTGGATAAAACCAGCAACTCTATGCAGTCCTCTCAAGCTTCAAGAGTTTTTGCCTGCTAATATGCTGGGATTCCACAAATAGCTCGTGTCGAGCATTCCTGCATGATACAAATGCGTAAAGTCTTCACCGCACAGAGAAAAACTCTGAAAGTTCACTAATATTTTTTAGGCAGTCTGTCAAAACCAAGTTCAATATGTGGGCGTGACAGTGTATATAACTGCATGAGGTACCTTCTCCCTAAACTTTGCTTGAATTCTGTTGAATTCTCCACTCATAATGGATGCGCCGTCACAACATTGGGCAATACACTGCATCAAATCTACACCATTTTTTCTATACTACTACTACTACTAACGACTCACCGCAGCACCAAGCCGCCTGAGACCAACACAGCTATACATGCTCCTCCTCCATTGCATTCTATTCAAAGCCTTTTACGCCCTCCCACGAAGCTCCCATTTCCTTTAAATCTTTCTTTATGACGTCCTCCCACCCCAGACAAGGATGACCTGCTTTCCATTTAGCCCTAGATGGTTGGCTAAAAAGAAAAATCTTTGGCAATCTGTCATCCTTCATTCGCACAACGTGCTCTAGACACCTCAAACTCTCTTTCATTATAGCCCTAGAGAGCAGCATTGAACCACACTTTTCGTTCAGCCTATTGTTTGAAATATGGTCAGTCAGCCGGGTACCCAGAACAATCCTTAAGCAATTTCTCTGGAAAACATATAGTAAATCTTCATCTGCTTTTCAGAGCGCCCATGCTTCAGAGCCATATTTGACCACTGTCATCACTGTTGCTTCTAATATCCTAATGTTGGTTTGCAGAGTTATGTTCCTATTCTTCTAAACTTTTTTTAACTGTGAAAAAACACCCTGAGCCTTGGCTATTCTACTTTTAACATCTTCACTGCTCCCACCATCTTTACTAATAATACTACCAAGGTAAGTCAAGCTGCCCACCTGATCAATCTTTTCATTACCCAAAGTCACCTATTCATCTTCACTTATTCCTAGCCTTAGTGACTTAGTCTTCTTAACATTAATTTTCAAACCTATTCTAGCACCCTGAACTCGCAAAACCTCTAAAGGTTCATTCATTTTGCTCACACTTTCATCTAGGATGCTTATATCATCAGCATAATCTAAGTCCAGGAGACTTTTTCCTCCCCATTTGATTCCATGGTCTCCCATTGACTTTCCTGTGCTCCTTAAGACAAAGTCCATCCAAATAATCCATATAAAGGGGGATAGAACACAACCCTGCTTAACTTTTGATTTAATACAAAACCAGCTGCTAACCTCATTTCCATCCTTAACTGCAGCAGTGTTATTCTCGTACATAGCA
Organism: Artemia sinica; assembly: GCA_027921565.1. NCBI lineage: Eukaryota > Metazoa > Arthropoda > Branchiopoda > Anostraca > Artemiidae > Artemia > Artemia sinica. The sequence continues at coordinate 55,114,100 of CM051272.1, forward strand.
CTAATCACATTAATGTATTTGTCTGGTATACCATACAAGGATTAAACCTTTACTAAAGCTCTTCTATCAACAGAATCGAATGCTTGCTCATAATCTATACAACTGAGGACCAAAGTTATTTGACAACTCAGGCACTTATCAATTATCAACCTAAGAGTGAAAATTTGGTTGACACATCCTCTACCTTTTCTAAAACCGCACTGTTCTTCTCTTAAAACTTTGTCTACAGCATCTCTCAGTCTAAAAAGTATCATATTACTAAGTAATTTGCTACCTACAGAGACCAGACTAATGCCTTGATAATTACCACACTCACTTTTATCACCTTTCTCATAAAGGGGCTTAATTAAGGTTTTCCTAAAATCGTTAGGTACTTCCCCTTTTTCAAAAATCATATTCATAATCTTCAGTAGCTTATTTCTAATCTCAGAGCCCCCATATTTAAGAAACTCATTTACCACCCTATCAGCACCAGGAACCTTAAAATTTTTTAATCCTTTTAGTACTGTCACTAATTCTTCCTCACAAAAAAAAATCTTGCTTCAAATCCAAGGTATCATAAACTTATTCATTTTCCTCTATATCTTTTCCTGCAACTCTTTCTTGGTTTAGCAAATTCTCAAATGTTCTGCCCATCTCTCTTTAATTCTTTCCTTATCGCTAATTGTGGCCCCGTTCCTATCTTTAGCTGAGCCACGTCTGGATTGACTACTCCCTCTCAATTTATTAACATGCCAGTACAATATTTTACTATTATGCTGTCTAGCTGCATCTTCCAGATCCTTGGAAATTTTATCCATGGCCTCCACTTCACAACTCCTTCACGAAGTTATAGTTTCTCAAATCGAGCTGGATAAGCTCTCAGTATCTAATTTGTGCATGTGATAGCAGCCGATTGGTTGCTCCACTACTTTTCTATTTGATATGTACCTGAATAGGATCGCTAATTGTCCTTTTCTAGAAACATCTTTTGTCTTGTTGACAAGAATAGCAAAGTAATTAGCCAATTTTACTTCTGAAATAATATCTTGGCGCAAAGCATTTCCTATCAGTTTAACTGCGTCATTTTAGTATTGATGACTGCAATAGTGACCATATCAGTGCTGTAACCAGGGGCACCATTTGGGGGGGGGGCAATTGCCTACCCTAATTTTTCTTGGGGGCCCAAGCTTCCTCCCAAAAAGACCTTTTTTTTCTTTTACAAAATATACAGGAACAAAATTACAATTAGCAATTAGTCAAAATTTTGAAACTGCTACATTTATATGTAGATTAACTTAGATAATAGTGAGATTAATAGTGCAACTGGATCGTGCACAGGGTTGCCAACTGGACATATTTTATGTCCACAGAACATATTTCTATGTGCCTGGACATAATGACATAATAGGGCAAAAAATGGACACATTTTAGACATTTGGGACATAAAGTGGACACATTTTCCAAAATTATTACGTAAAACAAATTACTTTCATAAAAAAATGTCATTCATCACCAAATGAGTGCTAAGACTTATATCTACTTATTTTTAAAGCTCTGTATTTATTTTCCGGGGTTGCTTGCTCTTCCCTGAAGGAAACTTTCTGAAAATGCCTTCAAAATTCTTTCACCTATAAATGGTATTATTGCCCTGATTTTTACTCGGCACAGTCAAGATAAAGGACAAGCTGTCGCCTTTTTCATATAAACTTACTTCTGGCTTCCGAACGTCACACAAAAATCTCAATGAAAAGTTAACAAAATGAAACCTTTCGATTGTTGATGGTCTGAAATCAAAACTAAAGCCAAGTTGTCAAACACCCGGGGTACATTCCTTCAGTTTGAAAATTTTCATCACGGGAAAGGAGCTGAGAGAAACTTAAGTAAGTAAAAATTTAATGTTAGGTGATATAGCTCAATTATATATATATATATATATATATATATATATATATATATATATATATATATATATATATATAATATATATATATATATTATATATATATATATATATATATATATATATATATATATATATATATATATATATATAGATATATATATATATATATATATATATATATATATATATATATATATATATATATATATATATATATATATATATATATATATATATATATATATATATATATATATATGTATATATAGCTGCTGCGACAAGGAGTGCTGCGACAAGATGGTCATACTGGTATCGATCAATATCGAAGATAAGACTCCGATATGAATGTGTTCTGGCTGTACTGTCTGCAGTCAGCGAGGGAGCTGATAGTGAAGCTCGAGCAGAAGCAGCTGGGCTCCAGAGAAAAGTGGAATCTTTCACAGTTATATTCCAGTTGCTCTATATGGAAGCAATTCTGAGGACGACAAACTCCCTTTCTGAGCAGCTTCAGGCAGTTGATCTGGTAATATCTAGGTCCCGCACCTTGATTCAAGCAACAAGGAAGGAAATAGCTGAACCGCGCTCTGACACTTCATTTGCATCGCTTTTGGAGAAGGCAAAAGAGTTTGCTGAAGGTTTTGAAATTGAAGTACCTGACGTGAATGGACCCGCGACCAGATCCTCCTCTGTGGGTCAGAAGGGACGACCTAGAAGAACCCAAAAAATTATCAAACACCAGAAAGAATTCATGACCACTTCGACGTTAGGAAAAAACTTTGTTGAATCCGACAATAGAGCTCCAACTCTAGCGGAAGAACTGAAAAGAGAATGCCTGGAGACTGTAGATCGTCTGATTGCGGAATTCGACAGACGGTTTACAGATAACCTTCCAGTGCTCAGTACACTCGAAGCTCTGGACCCCAGCTCTACCAAGTTCATGGATGCAGGGCTCCTCAAGCAATTCTTTGAACTTTATTCTGAAATGGACATTGACCAGATTCTTCTTGAGGCCCAAGCTGGTATTGCCAAGCGGTTTTTGCTCGAGGAGGAGGCAAAGCCGAAGAACTTCATGGACGTCATCGATAATATCGAGACACTTCCAGTGGCCTATTCAGAAATTATCAAAGTTCTTCATATTGCTGCCACACTTCCTGTCACGACAGCCAGCAATGAACGCTTGTTTTCTGGGCTGGAAATAGTGAAGAACTATCTGCACTCGACCACAGGAGAGGATCGTCCTAGTCACATGCTTTTAATCTTTGCAGAGAGGGGTTTAGTTAAAAACTTGGATTTCGACCAGATTGTTGACGAATTTGCGAAGATGAAACCACGACGGTTCCCCTTGTTGCCTTGAGTGTTCAATGATCTGTTTCAAAATTTTGTTGTATTTTTTGATTTTGTAAATATACTTGATCGAGCAAAGTTTTGCATCGTCATAGCGGGAGCGTGACTCCAACTTGGACTAAAGTATTTACTGTAAGCAGCGAGCTGAAGAATTCGGCTACAGAATATACTTTAGTCAAAGCGTGAGTTTCTACAGAGGTTCGGCTTTCGTCAAGGTATAGGTTCGGAAAAGTGGAAGATTCCCAAACGGCTGTTTTTTTAACATCGCACATACCGTTTCCGCTTTCTTCAGATATCTGGCCTTTTCCGAACCTATGGCATAAGAGCAAAAGAAGGAAAGGCAAAGCAATTGAGACAATTTCCTTAATTTTTATGGTAACTCCCACGGAAGGCAGTTTTTTTTGGATAAAGCTAGAGGCAATTTTTTTTTATATACAAGCCTGCTTTGGGGCCCATGTCGATTGCTTGCCCACCCGAAGGTTTGGCTGAAATGGCGCCTCTGGTTGTAACTGGTCCTTCAGATTTTCGTTAACTTTAGACACTTCCTTGATCAATTCAACCATGTTAACCCGGTTTGCAGATGTTCCTGATTCGTTATGACCCCTCAAAGCAAGACCCTGGCAGCCAAGAAAGCAAATATTGAAAAAATGTACTTCACTTTTTTTTAACTGTTTTACTTTATTTGATTAATTCAACATAACAAAAACATATACCCCCAACAGAGAGCAGAGCTCATGAAATTGGGTATTAATAATAATAAAAAACATTAAAAAAACACACAAAAAAAACCTTTTCTCAACATAACAAAAAGAGAGAAAGAAAAAAAACCTGTTTAAAGAGAAAAAAAACAAAAAAAAAACAAAACAAAACATAAAGAAAACAAACACTGGACAAGTGGGCATGGAAGGCTATCCCAACATGAGTAACAATTATAAACAAAAATAATAATATAATAATAAATTCTATTCCACCATCATGGGTCATGTAATTTTAATATTTTCTTCTTTAGAACTGATTTTTGCCGAAATAACTCAATTTGAATTCTATCTTTCAACCTATATTTATTTGAAATAAATGGTATTTGGTATCTAATTGAAAATCTAGATCTTTCACAATTAACAAAGGGAATTCGATATGTTCCAGAATACCTAAGAGCAGAAGGAGCGGGCAGAATCAACAGAGATTTTTCATAAAAATAACTACTAGGATCTTGTATTTTAAAATGCCATACATGATCTCTATTTTCCTGAACCTCTTGAGATCTGGATTGAATTAAGGCATTTGCTATAGATCTCGAGGTATCAGTACTATTTGTCTTAAATCCCGTCCATGCTGACATACAATGCCTGTGTCTTTCAGAGCCATCATGTTGCTTTAATAGAGCAGAACTGTCTTTCCACTTGCAAGATCCTGACTCAATGAAAGCCCTTTTTCCAGCAGTTTCTCCAGCCCTTAGAGTCCCCATAGAAAAATGGCAGCAAGCAAAACAAAACATGGAATTCAAGTCTTTTGAGTATTCAATCCATTCATAAGTCTTATAGTAATTTGCACTGAATTTCCTACCATTAGAAGTGGAAGCCGGATATCTCTCAAGAATAGGTTGAGCTGGTTTGTCATGATGCGTCATAGAGATATCTGAGAGAGGTTCTTGACTGCTAATGCTACTGGAACCTGCAAGGGGTTCAGGGATGCAGACCAAACTTTCATGTTGACCTGAGCCCGTTATTGTTCCGCTTGTTTCCGAAGGGCTGTCACAGGTGGGGGAATTTATCTTCACTAACCTGACACTTTTAGCGCTGTCACTATTGCCAGTTCACTATTGCTACATTTTCACCATAAAAAAATTCCAAAGTTTGTAGTCACTTTTTACTCATAGTTTGATTACGAATTCTTCACAAGAAACAATAAAGAAAGACTGACCAGCCGACGTTTGGTTTTGAATAAACTCTACTCAGAAATCACATTTCTGGTAAAAATTTGGGTAATAAAATAGCATAGACACGCTCTTAGACATTTCAAAATAAGACTGTCTCCTAATGGTAGAATTAGGGTGGTACAAGAGTGGGAAAGACGGGACATTTCAAAACAAGGTCATCAAAGAGTAACAGTGCTATTTAATAGCTGTGCAAAACAATGCACAGGGGCGACAAATAAAACGACCAGTTAGCCAGTCTTGCTGGTTTAATATAGCACAAAACTACGATCAAAAATGGTTGTGAAATATAAATGAAAGGTAATTTTCATAGTCTAGAGGGGGGCATGCCCCCCCCCTAATTGGCACCTCTGAAGCCACCTGAGGCCAGCGCAGCTACACACGCTCCTCCTCCATCCCAATCTAGTCAAAGCCTCTCTCTTTACACCCTCCCAGGAAGTTCCCATTTCCTTTAAATCTTTCTTTATCATTCCAGATACATCTGGACATTATCATTCCAGATACATCTGTTCCAGATTCCAGAGACATCTTCTCATTCCAGATCAGGACAACCTGCTTTCTGTTTAGCCCTAGACAGTTGGCCAAAAAGGACAATCTTTGGCAATCTGTTATCCTTCATCCACAGAACCGGCCCTAACTATCTCAACCTTTCTTTCATTATAGCCCTAGAAAGCAGGATTGAACAATATTTTTCATACAGCCTACTGTTTGAAACATGGTCAGTCAGCCAGGTACCCAGAATAATCTGTAGGCAATTTACCTTAAAATTACCTTAAATCGCGATAGGACGGGATGGATAAGGGACATCATAGAGGTCTCCAATACATTTCGTTGCCCTCCTCTGGACTGATTCTAGAGCTGCTTGGTCTGTCTTATTGATTGGGCATGCGATAGACATTCCAAACTCTAGCCTTGGTCGAACTAGACTCTTGTATAGCTTGGTTATAACAGTTGGAGATCTGCTAGTGAACGTTCTTTTGATTAAGCCAAGAGTCTGATTAGCCTTCGCAATACTCGCTTGTGCATGAATATGAAATTTCAATTCGTCGTCTACCAGGACACCAAGATCTCTCTCCGCGTGGCTGCTGGAAATGGCATTTCGGGACCCATCCCTACAATCCATATGGTACTGAGTGTGTGGGTTTTTCTTCCCAAGGTGGAGAGTCTTGCATTTTGATGCGTTGAATTCAAGCCTCCAAATATTAGTCCAGTGAGAGAATGTATCGAGGTCCAGTTGGATCGACTTAATATTCTCCGCTGTGTCTGCACGACCGATAAGTTTCGAGTCATCAGTGTAGAGGCTTACTTTGTTGTTTAGGATTTTTGGCACGTCATTTATATATATATTAAATAAAGTCGGACCCAAAACTGTGCCCTGGGGGACATCACTTCCAACAGCGGCCACCTCGGAGAAAAACGTCCTTCCATCCTCGCCAAATACTTTAACCGTCTGTTTCCCTCTGGAAAACATCTAGCAAATCTTCATCTGCTTTTCTATACTTTTTACCAATTGAAATACATACCCAAAAAATCACAGAATTTTTCTGCAGTTGTGATTGCCTTAGTCACTTAATGCATTCAAATTCCTGAGCAAGCCTTTTTTTTCAGAGGGAACACTCTAGAAATGAACATAAAATAATAAATCTAATTATACTATATTGATTAAAAAAAGAATTTCCATTAGAAGTGGTCAACCATTAAAATTTTACCTAAAGATTCATCAAGTGATCTGTTCACCTTCTACCTAGCTAAGTAGCCGAAAAAAAAACCATCAAAATTAACTCTGTTTTATTTCATTAGCATGTGGTCAGCCACTACAAGTTTACCATTGGTTCTGTCTCTTTGCAAGGTAAAATTCTAGATAAGGGACTTTGTGAAACAGAAAATGTGAATGAAACTCTCAGAACTAAACAAAAAACCTCAATGACCCCTCTTTGAATCATACATCTCCACCCATTTCCCCTCCAAAGAAGATTGACGCCTGATGACATTTTACAATATTTGTGTTATGAAAGTGAAACCTTGAAAAATAGAGGCACTGCTTAAAATGAGGTAGAAGGAAAGCATCTTGAGCTTTATGCTTTTGCTCAATCTAAGTTTTAAAGATTTTAAAGTCAATTTCTGGAACTTTGGAAAAAGTCTTTATATGGCTTAAAATCTTGCTGAAATAATTGGAATTGTGTTTTCCAAAATTAGAGCCAATAAAAAAGAGATTGTTTAAAAAATTAGAAAAAAACCTATTGATATGGCTTAAAATTATACTCAAATAACAGGAATTTTATTTTCAAAACTAAAACCAGAGGAAAAGAGACTGAAAATCAAGGTAAAATGCTGTTTTGTCAAAATTCCAGTTGGTCAAGTAAGCAAATAATAGATCTGTAAAGTAAGCAAATTTCTAAGACTTGGGAAATCAGAAGAGAGTTGTGATAGAAGCTTGGCAATACCTTGCCAGATTATTTTTTTGGCCTTGGATTCATCACTGAGAGTTTTATCCTCCTAGCCTCTTTCCAAGATAGCAAAAATTAGGCTATCTAAACTAGAATTTTACCAAAATTAAATTGAGCACCCCCTCTTGACTGAAATGTAAGCCAAATCAAAGTGAAAATTTTGATCAAAGTGGACAAACTCCTAACCACAGCACAGCAACTCATTTTTCTTAATAGCTCTGATTTAGTGTTCTGTCTGCGAATCATGGTTATGTAAGAGCGTTTTATTGGTTAAAATGACAAATCTGATTCTTTTGTAAAAGGAGAGAGGACAGATGTTAAAAAGGAGGATATCTGGTAGGATAACTCTGCTTTTAGGGTCTCTTTAAGGGGTTAGAAATAGAGTTTGTAATAGAAGTGATTAGCATATTGACCAAGTGATTGTCAAGGGAGACATTAGGCTAGCCTGGCAAAATTTTAAGAATACTCTGCTCCAACCTGAGAGGACATGTGCTTCATTTTCATTTGTGAAGGCACCAAAAACACTGCCACACCTGAACCGGCCTATTAAAAGGGCTATCAACCATAAGAAGAAGGCTTTTTCAAAATATAAGAAATCCGAATGCACACAACACTGGGATCGTTTTGCAAGAGCAAGGAATAAACTGAGGCAAATGACTAGACACTTCATAGCTGACTATGAAGATAACTTGGCATTAAACATCAAAGACAACCCAAAGAGGTTCTGGAGATATGTATTTGCTAAGGATATGAGTAGACAAACTATGCCATTCCTGCTCAATCCTGAAGGGAAAAAGCTGGAATATCCAGAGGATATTGGAAATTTGCTGAACAACACTTTTGCATCTAATTTCTCAGTGGACCCCACTGACAAGCCACCATACCCTGCCCTGCCCCCAGGGTGGTCAAGCACCTTATGCCAAAAACTTACATCACAGTGGACATGATTAAGAAAAGGCTGAGTAAACTAGACCCCAACAAAGCTAAAGGCCCAGATGGTATACACCCCAGGCTCCTTAAAGAACTTGTAGACATAATAGCTGAGCCACTCTGTTTGCTATTCAAGCTGTCTCTTCAGACTAGTAGCCTACCTGCAGATTGGCAGACAGCCATAATTACTCTCATATTCAAGAAAGGATCTAGAACCCAGCCTGAGAACTATTGACCTAAGCCTGACTCTGGTTGTGGCCAAACTTATTGAAGGGATAGACAATGATGTAATCACATATGACCAAGAATGGCCTTCTTTTTGGTGGTCAGCCTGGCTTCAGGAAAGGCATGTCTATCAAAACAAATCTTATACTAGATTATGAATCTGTAGCTGATCTGCTAGGACAGGGTTTCCCAGTTGATATGCTCTTACTGGATCAAGCTAAGGCCTTTGATAAAATGTCTCACTGCTACCTGATGATCAAGCTGTCAGTTTATCAAATAGACAATGATGTTTTCCAGTGGATTCCCAGCTTCCTATCCAACAGAACCCAGATTGTCACTGTGTATGATGAAAGAGGTGACCTCATCTATTCCACACCAGTTCACATTAAGAGTGGTGTCCCCCAAGGGACCAAACCAGGCCCAACACAGTTTAACCTCTATGTAAAACAATGCTCCTGAGGTGGCCAAGAATGGCTTGAAACTGTATGCAGGTGGTCCTAAACTCTTTGGTCCAGCAGCCTCTATACAAAAATTGCTCTTCTCTGCAAGAAGATCTTAACAACCTTTGTCTGTGGGCACCAACATGGATGCTTGAGTTCAACCTATACAAATGCAAAGTCCTTCATCCCAGTCCAAACAATCCCTGCCATAGTCATCACATGATTGACTCTGCAGTGCCAATATGCCCATTCGGAGTGCCAAGGAAGACTGTGATCTTGGGGTATTAACTGACAATAAGCTTCATAATCACTATTAATTGACAATAATAAGTTTCATAATCACTGTCAGAACCAAGCAACTAAGGCAAACAAGGTCCTTGGTTTGATCAAGCATTCAGCAACAAGTTGCCAACCAAGAGTTATCAAGAAGCTTTACATAGCCCATGTTTGTCCCCATCTTGATTTTGGCATGTTGGTTACCAACCTGCACTTTAAGTGTGACATGGAGATACTTGAGAAGGTCCAGCATAGAGCAACCAAGCTCCCTTTTCCCAAAAAATAAATCTCTTACAAGCAATAACAAGAAAAGCTTGACCTGCCTGCCCTAATGTACCATATAAAGAGAGGAGATGTCATCCTTGCTTTTAAGATGATGACCAGTAACACCATCAAGCCTGTTTTTAATCATAGTGAATACACCAGAACACAAGGAAATCCCATAAAACTGTGTCAAAAATTTAGCAGAAAGCATGAGAAGTTCAACTTCTTCACTAATAACACTGTTCTACTGTGGAATTCACTCAGCAAACCTACTGTGTTGGCCAGATCAGTTGATAGCTTCAAGGTTGGCGTTGACTGTGGTTGGAGCAGCAAGTCATTTAAGATGCAGTGGGACAAACCAGCATCATCAGTCAGGGTCTATTAGGTGCCACTTGACCCCTTTAGCCCACCCAAATATGCCTGGCTGCCAATGAATCTAGTGCCTAATCTACTCACAAACTGTGCCATGAAGATTATCAAATCAATGTTACCTGGCAACATCTACAGTTTCTTCAAGCTTAGTTGCTAGAAGATGTGATTTAAGGTAAAAGATGCATTTGCCTTATTCCTTGTTAAGCAATAGAAACCTTAAATTACCTTAAATTGCAGCTAGGAACAATCTAAGGATTTCTCCTTGTAGAGCTCTGGAATGATGACTAATTATATGCAAGAATCACTTGTGACCAGGTGCTGCTCCATCTTTGATAGCATCCCAATTGAATTTACACTCTTTGGAGGACCACTCAGCATCTAGCCTTTGTTTAAAAACATCAACAGATTCAGCAGTAACAGTTTCATTAGATAATTTGTTCCAATTGTTGACAATACGTGTTGAGAAGAATTGAGTACAGGCTCTAGATGTTGTAGACTGCATGACAAGTTTCAGTTGATGACCTCTAGTTCTTGAATTGGTGCTAACAGTAGGAAATAATGCTCGGAGAATATTAGCCCTCAATGACTTAAAGGCTAAAATGGCATCCTTTCTATTTCTCCTGTATACAAGTGTAAGGAGATTCAACATTGATAGTCTTACAGGATAGGAAAGCTCTTGCATGCCAGATATAACTTTAGTGGCACATCTTCAAGAACTTTTATATTTTTTTTTTAAATATAGAGAGGCAAGTGACATTCCAGCTTCAAGCTTAGGACACACAAGTCCCTTATAAAGAAGACTGATGACTTTAGAGGAATGAGTGGAGATGGTATGCTTAATCAAACCCAAGGTTGAACTAGCCCCAGCAGCAGATCTCTTAGCATGTGTGCTGAATTTTGATTTGTTGTCAAAAGTGACACCAAGATCTTGCTCATTATTAACAGAGGAGAGTGGTTGGCCTAAGAAAAAATAAGAGCAGCATGGACTCTGTTTGTCAAAGTGAATGATATGGCACTTGGCAACATTGAATTCAAGAAGCCAGGCCTCAGCCCAGTGACCCAGCAGATGAAGATTATTTCGTAGCAGGGCATGATCTTCACAGGACAAAGCTGGTCCAAGAAGTTTCAGGTCATCTGCATAAAGAGTTGAATTACTACTGATAATGGAAGGAGCATCATTGATGAAAATATTAAATAATGTAGGCCCAAGACACTTCCCTGAGGAATTCCACTCAGAACACACATTGAGGAAGAAAGAATACAATCTCCAGAGTCATCAAACCACTGAACACATTGGTTTTTCAAGTAAAGAAAATCAAGAATAAGAATCCAGAGCAGGGATTTCTCTTCAAGCTTAACTGTGCACAATTTAATTGCAAGTCAATTGTAACACACTTTTTCAAAAGCTTTAGAAAAGTCAAGCAGAATCATGTCAGCAGGAACCCCAATATCAAGCAACTTGGTGATGTGATCATATGATTCAAGAAGATTGGTGTCAACAGATCTTCCAGAATGAAAGCCATATTGTGAACTGTGTAAAACATTATTTGCTTCAAGGTGTTTAACAACTGCAGAATTAATTATTCTTTCAAGAACCTTAACAACTGCTGATGTCATACTGATGGGTTGATAATTTTCAGCAAGGTCCTTTCTACCTTTTTTAAAACTAGGAATAATATGTGCAGTTTTCGAATCCTGAGGTAGTCTAGAAAGATTTATTTATTTATTCATTAATCAGAAATGGAATAAGCCATAGGCTTGTCTCATACAGCACAAATTGTATACCATGAACAACACTTATAAACAATGAAAACAAAAACTATAAACTTCCTAATAAAACAAAAAAACAAAAACAAAGATACCCTACAGCAAATATACACTTCACGGTCCTAGGTACTGCCTTTCATAAAAAGAGGTCTCAACTAATGCTGTTTAGAAAGCTGCAACATCATTCACCAGAACTACTCAGTTGGGCAATGTGTTCCATGATTTTATTGAACGATTTACAAAGGAACTCTGTCACGGGCAGTGAACGGGAATAAAAACTATTCCGTTCTCTGTCTATGTGTTTGCCAAGCCCAGGCAGTAATTTTGATCTTTTTTGCGACCTATGTGGGACTTTAAATTGAATCAGGCAAATTGTATTAACTGAAGTCTTTGGTTTTAGAGTCCAAGCGTGTCTCCCTGTGTGTGCAAAGCACACACAGGGAGAATTTTTTTCAAAACGAGGTCGAGGCCAGAGGCCTCGACCAAGTCCGTTGATTTTGATACCCTTGGCTGGTACAATTTTAAAGAGTTCTGCCATGTAGATGGATAATGACCAAACTCAAAGAAATCTTCCCAAGACACATGGTCAATACCCTTTATGATGCAGAAAGTGTTGACAAGGTCCATTCTGTCTCTTCTGAATTGCAAAAATGGTAAGCTCAGGCTACTCAATCTCTGCTCATAAGGTAGGTATTTCAGATAGGGGACAAATTTGGATGCTTGTCTTTGCACCTCTTCAATCAACAGTGAATCAGATTTTCTAGTCAGATACCACACAGATGAGCAGTACTCGACAACAGGGTGCACCATTGTCCTATACAATGTGGTAAAACTTCTCAGGTTAAACCTTCTGAAAGCTTGTTTGATGCAAAACAAATCATAGTTTGCTTTACGTGAAACAGCTGATGCTTGCTTGTCAAACCTCAACTGATCATCAAAAATAACACCAAGATCCCTAATAGAGTTAACAGGGCACACCAATACGTCACCAATGAAGTACCGGTATGCCACATCTTTCACAAAGTAATGCATCACATGATATTTCTTCTGGTTAACAAACAAAGAATTTAAACTACACCATTTGAACAATACTTCCAAATCTCCCTGTAGAAATGTCAAATCAACTGGGGAGGTGACACCTCTATACAGCTTTACATTGTCCACAAACATTTTAATGGTGCTGTGTCAGAATACCTGCAGTAAATCATTTACAAATAAACAGAATAAAACTGGTCCCAGGCAGCTACCCTGAAGGGCCTCACTTAGAACTCCACACCCTTCAGATAGTGCCTCACCAACCTTCACTTTCTGTGTCCAATTAGTTAAGTAATCATTAATCCATGTCATGCTTCTACATCCAATCCCATACTTTTGACATTTTTCCACCAGCAAGGATATTGAAACCTTGTCAAATGCCTTGCAAAAATCAATATAAATACAATTAAACTTTAGGCCTGAATCAGCCATCTTTTGAAAATCATTGATTATTTCTGTTAACTGCGTGTTAGACAATCGATTTTTTCGAAAACCATGCTGTGCTGTGTTCCACAATTTATTTTTTTCAAAATAATTTTGGATCTGATACAATTACTTTTTCCATAATTCTCGAAAAAATTGACATGTTTGAGATAGGGTGATAATTTTTAAATCTGACCTTGGTCCACCCTTATGAAGGGGTTTTATGACTACCTTTTTCCATGCAGCAGGGCACTTATCAGACCCAAACAAAGATTAAAAAGAAATGCGAGTGGAGCCACTAAAGAAGAAGCCAGTTCTTGCATAATAACATTTGAGACACCATCTATATCAGGGGCCTTATCAACAGAAAGCTTGTGGATAATTTTTTTGGACAAGCTGATGCGCTACATCAGAGTCATCACATTGTGACTCCCTCTGTAACATAGAAGCTTCTGGTGCCAGTGATAAATTAGATATCTTATGGGTAGCAGGATTAATGAAAACAGATGAAAAGGTTTTTTTAAAAATAGCTGCTTTTCTTTTATCATCATCAACAGTTTCACCAGTGACTGGGTCATTGAAGACCATGGATGATGGCAACTGCTCTTTTTTGCCCCTATTCATATACTTCCAATACCTTTTTGGACAACTTTGTGCACAACTAATTATCAATGATTCCACTGACTCAGTGTGTCACCACAGGATCATTGTCACCCTATTTCTTACCCTCTTGTAAGCATGCCAAGATTCATCATCCTCAGCTGATAAATAAGCTGTCCAGTGTCTATTTTTAGCAGATATTGCTTCAAGGACAAATTTTGGCTGATTATTACGTTTTTTCATACCCTCTTTAAGAGTATACCTTGGAATAAACTTCTCACATCCTTCTACTACTACTTTGCAGATAAACTCAAAAGCTATATCTACATCTACAGAACTACACTGAAGCTCACTAACAATATCAACATAATGTACAAAATCTCTAAATTCATCATAACTACCTCTCAAATAATCATATAACAATTTTGACTTAGGATTTAATGGAATGTTCAAATTAACACAGAAAAACAATACCATGTGATCACTTTTACCTAGAGGAGGTAGAAATTCTAAATTCTCTAGGTCAGCTGGGTGCTTAGTTATAATAAGGTCTAAGGTAGATGGATTCATTCCAGTTTGAAACCTAGTGGGCTCAGTAACATACTGATGGAGAAAGCTATCACCAAGTGTCTGTACTAGTTTATGCCTGAAACTCAAATCAGATAACATTATACTGTGTGATAACCAATCTATACCAGGAGCATTAAAGTCACCAACAATCACAATTTTAGACAAAACTGACAAAAGGTAAGTAAGGTAGCTGAGTAGGCCCTTGTCTTTAAAAGTACTATCAATATTCTTAGATGGGCTCCAGTAAACTGCTACTATACACACACTTTGTGACCAACTTGGATGTCTCAGCTCAAAACTAACTACCTCATGTCCTTGACTTGTAAACTCAGAATCAACTTCTTTACATTTTAAACTCAGGGAAAAACAAACATAAACACAAACTCCTCATTCATAGTTAATATTATGCACAGAATTGTATCCACTTAGTTGCCTAAAATGGACAAATAGGTCACCACAATTCTTGGGCAAAACTTCAGTGCAACAAATTCATCCCACTTTGACGATAAACAATCTGCATTTGTATATGCCACAACTAGCTGTTCACTATGACATCTCTGATTTGTTTTGGGGACAAAAAAGCCTCTCTTTGTGCGCTAGTTCTGGCCCATTTTTCTGCATTTTGATTTTTCAACTGGTTTCACCTGCAGCTACTTTCCCAGTAAGCTCCTTTTTAAGTTCATCATGCTTCTTCTTCTCAGCCAACTCTGCATTGCTTCTGTCATGTGTGACATGGAAGTTTGGTATGTTAGCCTTAATATTCTCAATCCTGTGGACTAAAGTGAATAGGCCTACACCATTCAATGCCTTTTTTTATGCTGATTATGAATATAATAAGCATTTCTATCGGAAATGAATTTGAGCCCCCCACCCCCCTATATGGCCTATACCTAACCTAACCCTGAATTGGCATATATAGGGGGGGGGCTGAAATTCACTTCCAATAGAAATGCTTATTATATTTGTAATCAGCATAAAAAAAGGCATCGAATGGTGTATTCACTTTAGCCCTAACTCAATAATATGATTTTGTAGAACTTAACCCATTTTTGAGTGGCATAATGCCAGAAGTTTTCTGATTTGCATAAAAACTGACATCAACACATTTTCTTCCCATCTAAGTTTATGTGGAATATCTTAACTATAACTATAATATCTATTCTTTCAAGTTTCTTTGTTTAAATCAAAAGTGGACAGATCAGGCTAGGCCTACTAGATGAGCAATAAAAAAATGTCTTAACAATATTCTCTCATTCAACATACCCTTACAAGTTAGCCTAAAGTCATTATACATTTTCACTACATAGGTATGTATAATTACCTACCTTGGTTAGAGTCAGTACTTGAGTATTTATTTAATTTTTTCAAAATGCTTTCAATACTGTTGGAGTAATCCATGTTTTGTTATTTCAAAACTACCGCTTTTGAGTGTGAGGTTCGCACAGTGTCAATAAAGTTCATAACGTTTTTCCTGCGTTTTTCATGAAAGCGCGAACCGTTAATCACACAAGGATTTCACCTTCACCCTTTTAACTTTGTAGCACTTTTTTTTACATAGAATGTAACTGAAATAATTAGACACGGAGGTGGGAAAACCATCTTTTTAAGCTTTTTTTCCTTTTAATAATAAATGAAAACATTTTTTGTGTAACCCTTATTCTTTTACCAAGCAAAATATATAAAAAAAAAAAATATACACTGCTATATACGTACACACTAATTTGTGTGTGGTTTATTTGAAATTTTCCACAAGTCTTCTGCTATTGCCCTGAATAATATCTAGACTGGGACCTATTGCTTAGGCCATAGACAAAGTCTACAGTAGGCAATGGGTATATACGTCTCCTAGACTTAGATTATATTGAAGGTGTGTATATATTGCATACCTTTTGTCTGTGGTCCATGCAGTATTCTGCAATGAGAGATGAGCGAAGTCACAAATGTGAGGATTGCCTTGCCCATTTCTAAAGAAGTAGTTTTGTAAGTCCAATAAAAAGTCAGATTCGTCCTCTTCTTTTTATGTTTCAGGTCAAAATAGAGACTTCAGAAAATGTATTTGAGACTTAGGTAATGAAATCCACGAAAATTTCCTCAGGAAATCCATGAAACTGTTGCTCAAGCAACCTACAAGAACATGGTTTAGAGAATCCTTTGGATTTAAAAGCGCTGAAAGAAGAGCTCACAAGATGTATTTGGATTTACAAAAGCTGGGGTCATATGATCTACTGAAGTTGGCCCTATACATGGCTAGATTTGACCTGTTAAAACTTACTTAATTTTGTATTTTACTAAAAAAATACACTCTCGCAACCTTGTGAAACGTTCTTGACACACACACCTTCCGGAAAAAATTATGCAGACAGAAAAAAAGGATTTTAGGACGTTCCCTAAGCGATTCCTTTAATCTTGGCTCCCGTTTCTTATTTCAATCTGAAATTTGGACAAAGTTCTTGTGGACAGATTGATGGATACAACTTATAATTAAAGTGCAGTAAATTTGACAAAGGCGGCTACGTGACTGGCAGGTAATGAAGGAGAAAAAAGGCACAGAGGAAGAATGATCAAGGCATTTTAGATACGTGACATTGCAAGGCTGTTTCAAGAATTGTTTATCTGCCCTAACATCCAGAGCTAGTTTCAGGAATTCTAAAACCTTGTAATGAGGAGTCTCATTTCATCATTGGTCAGTGAAGTAAGATGGGGGGTGAACGAAACTAGCAGCAAATATGTCTATGGTTAAGTACCCCGTTGAAACGTGTTATTGATGGTGAAACTTATCTTATTCCAATATGATTTCAAAAATTGTTAGAAGAGCTTCGGGAGAAAAAAAAAGTTAGAAGATAGTTTTTAAGTCTCGTGTGAATCAAAATGTGCCTTGCCACGTTTTGTATCTATTACGTTCAAGATGGTTGATACAAACTCTACTTCCTCAGCAAAAAAAAGAAGAAAATTTTTTGATAAATAAAAATCTGTTAAGACGACATTTAGTTTAACTACGGCTGACCGCGGGGTCTCAAAAATCTTACAATTATAGTGCCAGATATCGACATACAGGGTGCGTCCAAAAAGTAATGAGACTTGCTTTACAAAAGGAGTTTATTCATCCGATTTTGAGCTGACTTGTAGCTGACAAATATAAGATACTTAGGACAAATGAAAAACGCATAAAACGCTTCAAGTAATTATCTTGGACGGGTTGAAGGCCGAAAACTTTTCAGTGCTAAGTCAATAACTTCCCTAGATAAATTATTTGATTATTCTTATTAGGAATATATAATTAATGGTAAAACACAACAGTATTAACATTATCAGCATCAGTAAAACTCTAGAAGATTTTGTCAAAATATAGAGAAAGTCAGATTAAACCTCAGTGAAATTCAAAGCTGACCCCCCCCCCCCCCCCCTCATCAGAAAGAGACTGGGATGGCCCTGAGACTGGCTCCTCCTAGTGTTATCGTTTTATGATAGGTTCAACTTAGGGTGAAAAGTGTCTCCAGCCTGTAAAACAGTTATTTGATCTGTCAAATATTGCTTTCGTTTTTTTTAAGTAGGAAAAGTTCTACGTACCATTTTTCTGACTTGTTTTCACATTCATATTATGCTGAAATTGTGCATGCCTTGCGCGTTGCTGAAAAGTCAAGTGTGTCAGTTCGTAGATTCCAGGTTGGAGCGGAAAAACCTTGCTGGACTAGCATTAAGGAGTTCGCCAAGTCGTGTACCAAGTCAAAATTTTGGTTCCATATTTGGAAAGAGTATGGTATGCCTCGTACCGGTAAAGTGAACAAAACCTGCCTTTCGTGGTCGCAGCGGTAGTGGAAACCTAGTAAGAGATTATACAAAGAGACTTTTCGCAAATAATCGGAAGTGATATCAAGTAACATCTATAGCGATGATGTCCTCCCAGGCACGTAATCACGCAGACTTTGTGTGGAAAATGTTAAAACAAAGGTAAAGCTAAATCATTTAGCGATTCCGTCCATACAAGTGACCAGCGTCCATAGATTCCGTGACCGTCCATAGATTCCATAGATTATGTGACCGTCCATAGATCTCGTCAGTGACCAGCGGTGTAATCATTTCAGCACTGAATTTTCGGAACCTGATATGGCCTTGAAAAGTGATTATGAGAAGGAGTTTGATAAATGTTTACTCGAGTCTAGCAATGACCTCAGTTTGTCGTCGCTCGGTGATTTCCTGTGTTTCTAAGCTTCCTAAAAATAATTACCGTGACATTGATGGCATTTGTACTAAGCCTCTTAAAGCTAGCTCCACTTTTTTAATTAAGCAGTTGTCATTGCTTTATCAAATATTGTTTGCTCTGAAATAGTGCCAATGTATTTAGTACTGGTATAATTAGCCCTGTCTTTAAAAGGGAAAACTTTCTGACCAGTGCTCTTCGTTCAGACTGATGACTGTTTCTCCTAGCGTAGTAAATTGTTCGAGTTAATGGCTATTAACGGAATTACGAGTAATTGTTATACACTAAATAATCTGTTTAGGGCATGGGTTGGCCGTGATCATACACTGCTAATCTATTGATACATGCTGCTGAAAATGATGAAGTGCTCTATTTTGCACGTATTGATGTCCCAAAAGCATTTGACTCTGGTATCCATGCCCATATTCTACTGACTACTTACAAACATGGCGTGAATTATTCAGTTGTAAAGGTTTGTCGTGACATGTATAGGAGGCTGAATGTTAGAGTTAAAATTCCTGCATCGCCTGGTTTTATTGAACTTACTCCGCAAATCCCGATTAAGAAAGGTTTTAGACAAATAGCTCTGTGTTCTCCACCCTTGCCCAATGATACCATTGCTGAAACTCAATATAAAGCTGTTATGATTTTTATATTTTAAGGGGTTTTTGTCTCGTTAGCAAATTACGCTGATGATATTCTGAGCGATAGTCGAACGCAGCCTGGAATAAAAGAGAATTTCTGTGTACTATCGGAGGAGGACTATGTCGGACTAAAGTTCAACAAGAGTTCACCGTAGCCAAGAGCCAGTCTGTTTGTCTCTAGGTGCTCATGAGCAGGATTATCCTAGAGTGCCAATTAGCAAAAAATTTGCGCGCAACCCAAACTCTGTTAAAAGATTTTTTTGTGAATAAGACTAGGAAAGCTTATTGCCTTTTAGTTGCTATGAAATTCAAGTTTAGTCGCCATATCCTAGGTGCTGTTTACAATATTTTTGTAGCCCTAAATTTTGCTTCCTCTTTCGCTTTTTTTGCAACTTTTCATTCGAAGTGACATTGCTGATATTAGAACGTGTTTTTAGAAATAGGCGATAATACCCTATTTCGACTTCCCCTTTGGACTAGTAACACCACTTTATCGACCAGATATGGAGTCACTAGCCCCTTAGATGCTATCCAAAGAACAACTGAATCGTTTCAAAAGTGGCTAAAATTAGATTCTACCTCCCTGAACGTCTTTCTAATAGGGCTTGCCGTTGGTTAAATGTTAATTGTGCATTCGTTGTGCTTTTTTTCCTTCCCTACACCGTCAGTTGTGTGCTTTTGTGCATTATGATGGGCAATAAAATTTTCCTTACTTGCAATTTCTCTCCTGATAAGAAAATTTCGATCTTTTTTTGAGCTGTTGCAAGCACACAAAGGGTATTGAAAATCACTTTTGCAATGCAAGGTTCCCTAATTTTCAGAGATTTTAGATATTCTACAACTATTGTTCTATTAACTTCGCGTGAGCACAATTTCAATTGTGCTCATTATTTTAATTCGCGTGAGCACAATTTCAATCATTCAGAGTTTTGTCACCATAAAGAACTGTTTAAAGGTTATACAAGACAACTGGTGTATTTTTCAAATGAGTTTTTTCGGCTATTTTCTTCTTTTCTTTGTTGAGTTCTTTGCATCTTTTTTCCTGTTAATATGATTTTCTTTTGTGTTTTAGCTTTTTAGTGTTTTCTTATTCGTTGGGTAAAGACTGCCTGAACTGCAGCCGATCTGTTTGAATATTTTTAGTTTATCCTTATTTTCATAATCAAAAGTTTTACGTATTATTTATATATATATATAAGTATTTTATTATATATGGCATGATGGTGTGATCAAATATTTTATTTACACGGAAGGGCAATGCTCACGTATTTATTTTATCGGCTACTGCGAATATGTTCTGAAGCTCACATAGTCTTTGAACCAAAATTATCTTTTAGAAGATTTTATTTTGCAATGGCTATCTTATTAAGTGCTAGAATCTAATAAACACAAAAAAAAATGCCCATCAGCAGTAGTGTCAATTGCGGGGGAGGGGTATGAGCAGTCATGTGCCTCTTCGAATTTTTACCCCCTCATATCTTTAAAAAAGTTCTTTTTTTGTGGGGGTGGGGCATTCTCTTTGAAAAAGCCTTTTATTGTATTTTCATTTGAAAGTTCAAAAACGGCAAATTTACCCCCTCTCCTTAAAATTTAAAAATGTACCCCCCCCCCTAAATTTTTGTTGATTGACGCCACAACCTCATCAGTCCCATAATACCCGATAGGTTGTGTTCCTGTGGTGATGGATGAGAAAAACTTCACCCCTTTGCCGTATTTTCTGAAACTGAATGACAAACCGGGAAGAACGTAAAAAAATTACATAACCTCAATATCACCTCCAAGGACTAAACAAAACAATCTTTTTGTCAGCTACGATAAGCACAAACGTAACCCAATATGACAGTCTTTGGCGCATATAATACTGACGTACGTCTAAAGTAGAGAAAAATCCTTTTCTTATTCAGCGCTTTTTGCAGACACGACTCGGATCCACTGGGACAAGACTTCAAAATAATACCTTTTGCAGGACACCTAGTTCCGGGCAAATATTTCTCATTTGTCAAAATTTTCCTCTTGGATATTTTTGAGAAAGGATTTTTATAGAACTTATTTTTGCATTCATTAACAGATTTTTCCACTCTGTATTTTTCTGCATTTAGGAGTCAGGTGAGGGAAACATGTTGTGTAAAATAGATGGCATTACTTATCACATTTTTTTCAATGTGTTTTAAAGTCAAAAAAGAAAGGCAGTATCGCATGTTAACTATTAAAATGTTATTACACCATTATATTAAAGCAAAACACGATTGATGACCGTAGTCCACTGACTTCCGATGTACTTTTGAAGTTTTAAGTAGCCCCCAATAAACACTTACAAAAAGATTCAATGACCAATACTACTAATTTAATAGCTAGTTTGGAACTATGTAACACCCTATAACCGTTATTTTTACTCACAGCAAAATCTATATGAAACAGATGTCCACATCTTTTTATAAAAAACGAATAAATTTGGTGCTTCTGCTCGCCTGTCTTCATTTTCTTCCCAAAATGTTTTCATGAATATTACCCATTAAAAGCAAGCTTATTCGGAACATTTGATCTTAAAAAAAAAAAAATTAAGAGACTTAAATATAATTTATGAAATAATCACAATTTTCTTGCGATTACGTTGTCAGATGTTGTTTAATAAATATTGATTAAAAAACATAAATTGACCATTTGAATCAATATATAGTTCAATAGACATGGCAACATTGTCTTCTATAACACCCATATTCATCACAAGTAGCTTCAATACACGCATACTACTTAACCCCTTTCTTTGAAATAAGAGCATAAACCTGTTGGACATCTGCATTAAGGTCCAGCTTATCCCCCCCCAAGAAAAAATCTCCCCAAATGTAAATTGAGGAGCCAAAGGGAAATTAGGGCAAAGAAATAGAACGAAGAAAAGTGCATAATTATGCATCAACTTTTATGAAGGAGAGGCGGTGGGTCGGCGTAAGATATAGAGGGGGGAGGGGGGGAAGATGTCTAAAAGTGCATTTTGATGCCCAAAATATTTAGGTCTCCATGAGCCTTCAGATAAGTCTAGGGAGGTATGAATAGATCGCTCTTCTCCCTTCATTTAGACTAACTCTGAATAAGGGTGCTGCAGGGTGATACCTACCTTTTTATTGCAGAAAAATGTTTGTGATAGTATAAATATTCTAAAAATCTTTTAACTTAACTATTTTTATTCTGCATGTGTATTATTTTAAGTTTGACTTGATTCACCTTAGTTTCTGTTCATTACAGGTTTCATTTATACATTCATAGTGAGTTCTATTCCTTTGATCGTTGATATTAGCCATATAAGTCTAATTAGCCAAGACCTGATTGATAGACTTTAGGAGAAGCTCAACCATATTCTAAAATCTTAACTAAACTTTGAGATCAGATGTAGTCCCGCAGAATATTGGAGAAGGGCCCTTCTGAAGATTGTCAAGGATTGTTCTTTCTGGGTATACATCTGACGGTAAAGGAGAATAAGATAATTCTCGAAGGAGTATCAAAAGAAATTTGCAAATTGGCTAATACTAGCCCAACCTCGCCACATTTGCACATCTACAAGCAATTTACAAACACAAATCTAATAATAGTAATTAATTAACAAAATTAATTAACGACAAACAATTTATTTTGTTGTAAATCAAACGTACTTTCTGTGAGTATACAACACGTAATTTTCACGTATAAAAAAGAAAGAAAAAATCATTATTGAATGGGTGGTCTGCATTTCTCTATGGATACGTCATCAAAATATCGGTGAGTTAAGGCACGCTTGGCTGAAATCCGTCGAGCCGGATCATACGTAAGCAATTTCTGAAAAAAAAAGACGTAATGATGCAATAAAAAATGACGCAATAAAAAACGAATGACATAATAAAAATGTCACTGGCTTATATTTCCAAGCTTTCTCGTTTTGGATCCTGAATTAGAAAGGACCCATCCCTCCTTTCTCTTGTGGCAGCTGTGCAGCACTGCCAAAGAAAGACTAGACCACGGTTTTTTTTAGTGTAGGGATGCTAATTAGGAAAGGACTTGGAAAATACTTTTCTTGTGTATTCATTAAAAAAAAAAAAAAAAAAAAAAAAAAAAAAAAAAAAAAAAAAAAAAAAAAACAAAAAAAAAAAAAAAAAAAAAAAAAAAACTTCCCCTTCCTTTCGAATAAAGTTGGAAAGGGTCATCAAAAAGATTTGGTGCTATTTGGAAATAATTAGCTTAGTTTCAGTGAGATTAACTACTATCAGGTATGTCTTAATTAAATATTTAATTTATAAAGTTGGTTAGGCTAGGTATTTAATATAATGCGTACCGGGCGGCCGGCTTTCCATAATTCTTGGTTTTAGTTTCCATACTTTTGCTTCTAAAGTATTATATTTTCATCATATTTTGGTATAGGCCTATTTCATTATGATTTACTGAACTTCACTTCTTGAGTGTGGTCGGAATAGCTAACAAGTACCAAAGATTTAAATGAAGTTTGAACTTCATGTAATGGGGTAAACAGTTAAGCTCTGAATAGACCGGGGTGAATTGTTCCTCTCGTTTGTTAGATTCAATCTTCATCTCTAGGGTAAGATCATTATGAACATACAAAATTACAACACACCATCACTTTATAAAAATAAAATAGAAAAAGTACCTTTTTTAATTTGGCTTCTGAACGACTCACTGGTCCCATTTCAAATACAATACATATTTTACTGCTTAAGCGACTTTGCCCTTTTTTACTGCCCAGCCCCAAATTTAGCTTTGTTCATTTGCGTCGATACATAAAATTATTTTTGATATTCACATTTTAGATTTCTACAAACCAATAATAACAATAATAAAAAATAAAATTATATTCTTGATTTGGCATAATATGGGTCTTTGATTTGAGATTGCCAGCCTACATTGCCAACAATTAATTTAATATCTTCTTGTTTAACCTTGTATAGTTATTGAAAGATCTCATTAATTTAATATTAAATTAATATTCAATATTCTATTTTAAGAGTTTTTTTTTAAACATCTTAATAATAACATAATGCAAAACAAATAGGCCACAGGGCCTCTACAAAAATCTTTTAAATAGAAAAAAATTGTAGGCACTTTCACCATAGTATTTGTCCAGTTCCTGCTTGAACGAGTGCAGAAGAGATGAAGGATCTTCCGAAGAGATGAAGGAACGCCGGGAATGAACTGTTCAATTGTAAAATCAAATGTTAAATGATGAATAAAATACTATACACAGGAAATACAGCATGGTGGTAATAATTAAAAGGACAACATATACCATTTTGGTAAAAGTGAGTTATATATGCCGTGGGTAAACTGAGCACGAGGAATCGAATGGAGTAGTCAGAATTGTCCTATCTTGTGCCGTAACGAAGATAAAACAGAGACATACGCCAGTTTTGACAGAAGAGGAATATCTTATGGAGCTATAGCATGGGGGACCTGGCATTTGTCTCCTTTTTCTGTCAAGGAAAAAGGAGATAACACCATAAAATGTAAGTTTTTGAAAATAATAATTTTGAATTCGCTCGAAATACTTGAATTTGATTTATACCACTGAAAAGAGCATACAAAGTTAGTTTAGAATATGTTCCCTTTATTTCCATTAGTCCCATCCTTTAGAGCCACTGCAGCCGAGAAACTTTTTTCCGTTTTTTTGGCTTTCCTGAAAAGTTACAAAATGGCGTATGTCACTCTTCGGCCGCAATAATTAAATGCACGACATGCGCCACTTGCTTATGTCTTCTTTTATCTTTGTAACGGAACAAAGATACGACAATTCTGACAGCACCATTTAATTCCTCGTGCTTAGTTTACCCATGACACATATATAACTCATTTTCTACCAAAATGGCATATATCTGCACTTTTAATTATCATAGCCGTCTTTTAATTATCACAGCTGAGTCTTTTCTGTTACCAAAGTGATATTTTCTTTAAGTAAAAGACTGTTGACAATCTTATTAGTTAATCTAGTGTGGTATTTAGTTGCAAAGTGGCTAATGTCTGGAGAAAGAACATGACGTTGAAAGTTAAACTATAGGCATGTCGGTTCTAATTCCCTGGTAAGGTCATCTGATTTCGAAGGAAGTTTATTAAAGCTGATTTAGAGAATCTTCATAAGAATTAAAAGACATTCAAGTAAAAGTTAAAATATAAGAACAATTAACAGTTTTTAAACTAGTCATTTGACTAGTTTTAAGTTCAGAAAAGGATTTTTAGCCAAACGCTAGCAGAGTTGTTTTGAGATGATTTAGTTCCACATTCCCTGAAAGTTTCAACTTAATACCTTTAGCCTCAGTAGTAGTAGTTAGTGCTGTAAATGGTAAAATTGGGTATTTTCCCGTCAGCAGGGCAAAAGAAAGCAATACAATTGTTAATTGCACTCATTAATTTTGTTGTGAAGTGTTAATTGTTAATTAATTTTGCTTTGAAGTGTTGAAGTGTAATTGAGTGTTAAATTAGCCCTTCTCTAACAGCATATCACCTATTTGCCTATGCTTATTCTCTTTTAATTAACAGTTTATCTAATCTTTCCGCTAAAAATGTTTCAGAAAGCAATATCATTTGGCCTGTGGGTCTGAACAAATGTCACCGAGTCTAAAGCCCAGAACACATGTAGCTTTTTACGGCGCCGAATTGGTAAATCAGCGCCGATTTCCTTCTTTTCAGTATGAAATGTCCAAATGTTGGACTATTACTTGACGTAAAATTATGTGTGTGTGGTTAAAGCTTTAACCGAAGACAAAACTTTATTACATATTCAAATATTCAATTCAATATTCAACATAAATATTCAATTTTCGAATATTCCAATATTCAAAATTTTGCACTAACTCTACTTTAGTACACTTTAACGTACTGATACGCTTTGTTAGGTCAAACGGCCTTTTAGCCCCGAGACACTCTTGACGTCTTTTACGAACCGTTTATTATACCGAGCGTTTTTAGAGGTGTATAAGACAGTGTTGCGACGGACACATTGGGCGGTAAAAAAAAAAAAAAAAAAAAAAAAAAAAAAAAAAAAAAAAAAAAAAAGAAAACTTGGTAAAACAAAGGTCGACGGCAGCAATGTAGCTGACTTTTGTCACTACAATAAACGAAGGGCAAAATAAACGATCTTTTATTTTAATGCCCACACCGAGATGGAAGCGGAACAAAATTGAAGGGGCAACACTCGGTTTTTGTATGAAGGTTTGTGTTTGCCGAGGGTATATCATAAAAAATCATCTAAATTAGAAGTCACAAATAATTTTTTTCCTAGTATAAGGGAGAGGACAACTGCAAAAAAGAGGAGAAAATACTAGATAATTTGATCAGATAGTGTCCAGATTTCAAAGAAATTGAATTGTCAGGAATTGAAGCTAATTGGGCCCAAACTAGCCCCTATGTTTGACCCTAAGCAAATCAAATCCTAATTATTATAAATAAATAAAATGAGTGTTTATCCAATTTATATACTCTAAACTAAATACTACTTTAACAAAGACTTGAATTCATTTACGTTAAGAAAATTCCCATCTATTGGTTTTCAAAATAGAGGAGTATTACCCTTTTGAGCCTAGAAAAATCCAAGTCTTAAAATTTTCATTAAAAGCCGAAGAAATGTTAGACAAAAAAAAAAAAAAACTGAACTGGTCTTCAAGCTACAGAGAAACTAAAACAGAAAATTTACCCTATATGTTCTAGGGAGTACTTTATTTTACCAATTTTATAGACCAGATTTTTATTTTACGGTAATTTTACAACAGTAGTAGTAGTAGTAGTATGAACACACAACCTCTTGGTTAGTTCAACATCTAATACATAATATATAAGAGGTTGCAGATTCTTTGGTTCTCAGTTCTAAGTCTGCGCAGTCAGCTGTATTGGTTTAAAGGAAGAAAATTGATATGAGAGCCATCTTTCAAGATATTTGAAGAAAATCAACAAAAGAATTTGGTAACAGCAAGATATATAAGCAAATAGAAATTCTGTCAATGTTTGTAGCGTTACGACTTATAGTTACTTATCCCGCAATACTGTACTATCAGTTTATAAATATTCTACTTTAAACTCTCCAACAGCAATCCAGTTTGCTAGAGAAATTTCCAAGCAATATGAGCTAGTAATTTTTGTCGGGTCATTGAAAAAATGACGTCAGTCCTCAATATAAGAAAAGCCGAAGAAGAAGCAAGTCAAAATAAAATGAGGGCACATTAGTGCTACCCATTCAAAAAAAATGATAAGGTAGGGGGACACAGGGCAAATTTTCTTCGAAAATTTGTACACGGGACAAATTTTCTCCAAAAAATTTTAAGACCAAATTTTAACATCATTTGAACGCAAAGTATCACAAAAACTCTAGAATTAATTAAATTTGATCCAGTTACTTTTATTTGCATTGAATAGTGGCTAAGATAGGGAAAAAATGAAGATTTCATATTCAATTTGCTTATACGTACTGCAAACTGCGCCTTCTACTTTATTTTAATAAAAGTATTTTCAAAAATTATAAAATGATTGTAACCGTAAGAGTATTTATTTAAAATTTCGCGCCTTTTGAATTTCTGCACCTGTGGCAAGTGCCACCAAAATATTCTTAATATTCTAGAAACAAAGAGCATCGTAAATTTAATTAAGTAGTTGTGCTTATTTATTTTACGATTAAAAGTGGCAACACTGACGAAAAATATGATACTGCCCTAAAAACTTCAAGATTCTAAAACAACATACAAAAAAATGTTGGAAAACTAGTTTTTAAACGGATTAACCATCATATTTTAATAGAATTTCTTCACGGGGTCGTATTCTATTTTTTGCCAAAAGTATAAAGTTGCCAAAAAGCAACTATTTTTGGCCCTTAAATGCTATGTCTCGTATTTTTGACTGACTTATCCATAAAAAAATACACAAAAAAATATCACTGGTGTCATGGTTTATTAGTTCTGACTGAGTTTATAATACGCTTTGCATCGGACAAAAGCATCATCTTGGTTTGAAGTTAATCGCGGAACTATATAGTTCAATAAAAAAAAATTAAAAAGCTTATCAGGAAAATATATGTCTAATAAATAAATTCTCACAGATTTCGATAGCTTTCATTAATAGAATATGTTTTTTTAATTCAGTTTAGTGTATTTACTTTTTGGTTACGCAATTTATCATTATGACACTATACTCTATGAAAAAGTTATTGATTCTGTAGATTCTGAATCACCCCAAAATTATGACAAGACATATTAATTTTCAATTAAATTGTTCAATTAATTATTTGTTCAGTTAATTAATTGTTCAATTAATCGATTTGCAAATTTTTAGACAGTAAATATAAACATTGATGATTTTTATATTCTCTGTATTATGCATCGGAATATCTAAAATACGATTAAAATCATTTTTACTAAGAGCTTAAAGATAAGTACTACAGCTCTTCAATAGAATATTACGGAAGAGTAAGAAACCTATCACCTTGTGACGGCACAGTGGATCGGACCCGGTGTTTAAATCAAAGACACTAAGGTTCAACTCTGCCCGTCGCAAGGAAACCCAAATTCCAATTCATTGAACAGGAACATTTTAAGATTTAGAACAAAATAAAAATTATGTTTATTTTGTATATTTTCACAAAAAATCTTGGAAAATTAGTTTTTAAAAACGAATGAATAGACCTAAAATAGGTCTAGGGATTACAATATATTTTTATTTTAATGCCATTGTTACTTCAAAGGAAGTAGAAACTTCACGAAAGGGAGAACTTCACGAAACTGTGAAGCTCCGTGTGTAGTGGGGTAGAAAAGGAGCAGATGGGGTGGATAGTGATGTGCAGCTGCTAATTTCAAGCACCTTCGTTGCACGTTAAAATGTTAGCAATCAAATAGCTTTAGATAATGTCAGAAAACGTATAATGTCAAACGTTCTTCTAAGCATTGTTTGTACACCTATCTCAATATATCAATATTAAATGGAAAAATGAAGACTTACTAGAAGTAAGTCCAGTCCATCAGTATCTAGAGCTGGTATTGATTCTCGAAGGTTGGAGGGAGGCCATTTCGGGAATGTTGGTTTGTAGTCAGGCAGCTCTGTGATTTGCTCCCAATTCGATTCGTCTGGCGTTCCTAGTGTTCTAAATACTCGGAATAACTGGTCTATTTCAGAATCACCGGGGAAAAGGGCCCGGCTTCGTAACTGAGAAAAAAAATATAAATACAAATAAAAAGCACCATTTGTTAGGCATTAGCAGGCGAGATTTTCGAAATGACGCTTTACCTTATTTCTTTGACACTTATTTGTTGCAATTAACTTTAAATGTGATTCTAATTATGAAACAAATAAAATGACGTTAAAAATATTTAACGTTAATATTTCTAGACTATGAAGTTATTTTGACACTATTAAACTTATATTTTGAAACTAACACTAAGGTTACTTAGGTTACACTTACATAAAAATTATTTGAAACAAACGTTTTCGTCAGATTTCACATTTTTAAAGTCATTTGGTGCCAAAAAAGAGTCAACAATTACAACAATTTTGGAAACCTCGTGTTAGCGCTATTTTTCTCTAGGAAAGTTATTAAACAAGTTTTTAAAAGTAAGAAGGAATTTGTTACAAATTAACACCAAACAAAAAAAGAGACATTTCTTTCCTATAATTCTATGACAACAAGTACACTCCAATTCCATTGGTTTATATCCATTCCATTTTACCAATTAACCCCAAAGAGAAAAAGAGTTGCAAATTGACACCAAACAGAAAAAGAGTCAATACATTCCTATAAATCTATGGCGAAAAAGTACGCTTCAATTCCATTGGTTTATATCTATGGCGTATTACAAATTAACACCAAAGAGAAAAAGTGACATTACGTTGCTATAATTCTATGGCAAAGTGTGCTTCGATTCCATAGGTTTATATATATATATATATGACGTGTTGCATATTGACACTAAACAAAAAAAGAGACATTTCTTTCCTATAATTCTATGACAACAAGTACACTCCAATTCCATTGGTTTATATCCATTCCATTTTACCAATTAACGCCAAAGAGAAAAAGGGACATTACGTTGCTATAAATCTATGGCATGAAGTGCCATTCAATTCATTGGTTTATATATATGTCGCATTTAAAATTAACACTAAATAAAAAAGACATTACGTTCCTATAATTCTATGGCAAAAAGTATTCTTGAATTCCATTGTTTTATATCTATGACGTATTGCAAATAAACATCAAAGAGAACTTACAATTTTAGAGATAATTCTATGGCAAAAAGAATGCTTCGATTCCATTGGTGTACATCAATGACGTATTTTAGTAAGTCATTGTTATGGCTATTAATTACCTGTTATTTGCGGTTATCACGGCTAATTAATGGCCATTATTTTATGCCGACATTATTCCTCATTTCTGGAGAGACAAATAGTACTCGCCTTTTTAAATTGCAATCTGGTAAAAAGGATCCAAAGTTAAATCCGCCAAATCAGTTCTTCTCTGCAAGTTTAAGCAAATAAAAAAGATACTTCTTTATCATTACATTAAATCTGCACATCACTTCAAGGCCAACTCACAAACATAAACCTTTGATATGACGAGGTAACTTGATCAAGTTCAACTCTCCAGTCTAGACATGTAGATAGAAGTTGACAGTCAAATCATATTTCAACGACCTGACCATACTGTCGCTGTTACGCGTAAATCTGATATTCTCACATGTCTGGGGTTTATTACCAAATTAAATAAAAAAAAGAACGTTTTTTAACTGAAAGTAAGGAGCGACATTAAAACTGATAACGAACAGAAATTATTCCGTACATGAAAGGGACTGTCCCCTTCTCAACGCCTCGCTCTATACGCTAAAGTTTTTTATATTGTTAAAAAAAAAATAGAATAGTGAGAAAGAGTCAAACTTATAGCGTAAAGAGGGAGGCATTGAGGAGGGGACAGCCCCTTTCATGCACGGATTAATTTCTGTTCGTTTTAAGTTTTAATGTCGCTCCTTACTTTCAGTCAAAAAAAAAAAAAAAAAAAAAACTTGTTCTTCTAAGTTAGATTCTGAACGTTTTTTTGAATTAATGCAGGTTTTGATTTTGGCTCACCATACATGAAAAATTAAAACGAAATTTGCATATTAATTTTACTTTTTGGCTAAATGGCTTTCTCGAAAGCTGTTTAATTTTAATTACGATCGTTTTCGTCAGCAATAAATATACGTAACTTACGAATTAACTTGCATAAAGAACTTCTATATTCGTATATTTAACAGCTACTGAAATATCTCGACCAAGGCAGAAACCAAAACTTTTTAATGAATACACCGAATAATCAACTTCATCAACCTCCCCCCCTCCCACAAAAAACGCTTGTTTAAGCTAGCCCACATGATGGTATTTACTTTTTCTAAATCTTAAGTTTTGATTTTTCTTTCACAAGGACACTTAACATCAGGGATTTAAATGTTCACGCCAAAACAGAAGTTACAAACCAGAAAAAGAAAACTAACCATTTCGGCAAATATGCATCCAACACTCCACAAATCCACAGCCATTGTATAAATTTTTGCTCCAAGCAAAATCTCTGGTCCTTTATACCACAGGGTTATTACTTCATGAGTATAAGTTCTGAAAGGGAAGGCAAAGACTCGAGCCAGGCCAAAATCAGCCAATTTGACACCACCTTCAGTATCTATTAATATATTTTGAGGCTTCAAATCCCGGTGCAGAACTCTGTGGCGGTGACAATACGACAAACCATTTAATATTTGCCATGTATAACTCTGAAAAATAATAAAATATATTAATTCATCAGTTTCCTAAGCCAGAATTGACAGATTTCGGGTTCAAGTATCCCCCTGCCCCAAAATTTGACAATTTCAGCATCCACGTCCTGAAAACCAGATAAATAATTGATAGTTCGAATTTTATTTCAAGGTGTAATGCCAGTATAAAAAACGTGTTCGTTGGCAACCATGTACGAAGTTCACTAAATGACCTTGACAACAAAACGTAATCTGATACACCAGACTCACAAAAAAATTTATAGATGTGATAGGCACACTTTGAAATTTAATGACAGAGGGGGGGGAGGAGGATCAAATTCCACAAATCAGGTTGGGGGGCAGTTAAACACCAAGATCATATGACCTGTACCTTAAATACGTACTATGGCACCTGTCAATTTATAAATAGTTTTTTTCTTATAATTTTGCTGGGTACTGCTAGAGAACGTTAGTTGGAGAAAACTTCAGTTTCCTCCTTTATTTTTCAAATCTTTGCTTTTATAGTACAAAGAGACCAGACTTCTGATCCGTGGTACTTAGCATACAACAGGCTTGTATATGTGATTCTCGCGGTCGCTTGTCTTCTAACTGCAAGTATACGTCGTTTAACTGCAAGTATACATCGTTATATAATTCAGCAACAATCAGGCGTATTCCATTGATCTTAAAAAGCGGAAACAAAAAAAGCAGGCCTTAACAGTAGCTACACCTGCCTGCAGGTAAGTGTAGCCTACAAGCACACAAAGCTATGCACGTACCACCACACATAAAGGATTAGCTTACCTTAAAAAGTGGCACTTAACAGCACCTTCCTGCAACTAGTGGTAGCCTATGGCTACACAAAATATACATATGCCTGTACACACAACAATAGAATATTAATCACTCATTTTATGACTAAAAAGTGTAAGGTATCAGTCATAGCATTACCTGCCCCTGTGGAGATAGTAGTGACTAAGATGAATTTTAGATTGGCTATCTTTAACAGTGGTTACCTCCCCCGGGTAGGTAAGGGTGCAAGCAAGGATGCACAGATGTGCCATCACACACAATGGTTTTGCTTACCTTAACAAGTGGCACAGGTAGTCCTTTTGGATTAGAATCAAGGAGTTTTTTTAAATCTTGTGTGAGGTATTCAAATACCATATATATCCTCTGATCTGCATGGACGACATCAAGTAGCCTAACAACATTAACATGCTTCAGCTCCCTCAATACTGCGATTTCTCGTATTGCTGTGCTTGGAACACCTTCAGCCTCTCTGTTAAATAAAAAATGAAATAAAACATCACCTCACTTGGACAGAGAATCTATGCTAGAAATAATTTATACCCAATGAAAAAAAAAAATAGTTTCAATGCCAAACCCTATTTTTATATTTAGTAAATAATAAAAAATAATATGTCGGTCTATAATGAAATGGTAACGGTCAATCCCTACTTTTAGACTGATTACTACTACTACTACTAACACCTCACCGCAACACCAAGCCACCTGAGGCCAACACACGCTTCTCCTCCATCCCAATCTGTTCAGCCAAAGTATTTTAGCAGATCTTCAATTCTGAACATGAGAAGACCCAAATCAGCAGAAACCATTTACACAAATTATAAAATTAACGGGTATACACTTTTGGGGTGACCTGAAGCTTTACAAAATTTAATTTAAATGTTTTATAGCTTGATATTTATCCAAAATTTGTTTTCTTTTGCAATTCAACAGATAGTACTTAGACAATATCAGGTCGATTTTCTACTACACCCCTTCATGTAAACAAGGATCTACGAACCCTAATGATAGTTTAGACCAGCATCTTACTTAACCATTCAAATTAGGGCACTTAGGAGATTTTAAATATAAGTCAATTAATGTCTGTTCTAACACATCACTGTATTTGGATCTTGAACAAACTATGACATAAGTAATTTCAAAGACCACACTGCCTTTCCATGACGATAAATAAAAGTTCAAGTAGGTATAAATCCTTTTATTAGACAGTGACAATAACAATCACAAAAATATTCTGGATATTTCAGTCACATGTAAAGTGACCGTCATCAGCAAAAACACTGTTTTTTGACCATCATCAGCGAAAGCATTTTTGCTGATGACAGCCACTGTATCTGTGACCGAAATATCCAGTATATTTTGTGATTGTTATTGTCACTGTCCAATAAAAGGATTTATCCCTATTCGAACTTTTATTCAAACAAACTATTTTTAAGCTCTCTGAGCTCTGACCTCATAGAATAAACGTACTACGGCTAATTTCAGTCACCATCCAGCCATCCTACCAAGCGGCTGACCATGAGGCAGGGTATTTCGTGGAATACCCAGCCAAGATTCCGAGAATTGAAGTCAGTAATGGGTGTCTAAATCATACCCAGGGTATCAATCCCACCAGGCATATGATACACTAACTATGACCCAAGAACAAATCCCTTCAGAAGCAATTCAAGATGGACAAGAGACATTCTCTTGTTAGTATCAGTTCTAAGAACCAGTACTACTTGCTACTAATAGATGGTAAGGTATGGGTGATGCTCTCCTCCCATTTGAGGGACAAGTATTGCCTGCCCAAGCTGACAGGTGGGATTCTCAGGATAGGTGAAAAATCATGCACATCTTGGCACTACCAAGGACGTCTGATCTAAAACGAGGAGACAAATAGACAAACAAACCCTATCTCAAAATACTAGACCCAAGAGGACTCCAATAAGCCAACAGTTATTGGTACTATATATATTTTTGGGAGACTGGAGGCATTAGATTTCGTGGTCAAGCCCTCAAGTCAGTTTTGTGATTCTACCCATAACAAAAATAATAAGTGTGTAAGGGGTAGGGGGTGCTAACAGCAGCATCTTAAAAAATATTGATTTTTATTTGCTTTCTTCCACATATTTTTCTATTTTACTGAATTTGTCCCCCATCCATCTCATAAAAAAATTCCAGCACATGCAGTTGAGTCCCTTAGTAGGGTCAAACACTGTTACAAGGAGCCCTTTGGGTTCAATAGGGTGTTCAAATATGTTCCTCAAATAGTAATCTAAGGGGACTAAACTTCAATAACTGTTAAGAGGTAATTAGGCATTTAGTGGATTCTAGGTTAAACCTCCAAAGTGTAAATTATTATGGCTATTCAATAGCCATTATTTGCGGCTATCACGGCTTATTAATAGCCATTATTATTATTCCTCATTTCTGGAGAGACAAATAGCCTTGCATTCTTTAAATTGCAATCTGGTAAAAAGGACAAAAAGTAAAATCTGCCAAATTAGTTCTTCTCTGCAAATATTTAAGCAAATAATAAAAAAATGCTTGTTTATCATTACAGTAAATCTGCACATCACTTCAAGACCAACTCATGAACATAAAACTTTGGAACAACACGGTAATTTGATCAAGTTCAACTCTCAAGTCTAAACATGTTGATTGAAGTTGAGTCAAATAGTAATTCAATGG
Organism: Artemia sinica; assembly: GCA_027921565.1. Taxonomy (NCBI): domain Eukaryota; kingdom Metazoa; phylum Arthropoda; class Branchiopoda; order Anostraca; family Artemiidae; genus Artemia; species Artemia sinica. The sequence goes on from CM051272.1 coordinate 55,149,664, forward strand.
CCTGACAATATTGATGCTGTAATGTGTAAAGAGCGTATCTGGCATTTATTTCCAAAAACGATAACTCACAGGGATAATCAATAGGATAATTCAAATCAGGAGGGTCAAAGTAGACAAAATCAATAGTCAAACCTCAAAGCCAAAATCACTTTACACGAGCAATCTGACAGCTTTCTGTTAATTGCAAATGACAAGCAGGCTCTACTAGCCAGCTTGCAAATAATACCTACTTATACAAGGATGCTTTGGAATCTGACAGCCTAGAGAAGGGCAACAGAGAGCACTGAATGGATGGACCTATCATCCTTACAAAAATTGAAGATCCCCTCTCATTATTATCCTCTGAAATTCATGATGAATTAATTGTGTCTAGGCTCCAGAAGTAGGCCACCTCTCAAAAACCATTTTGGAAATGAAGCCTTGGTGATATTGAATAAACAGGTATTTTAGAACTAAGTGGCTCAGTTCTGGGACTCACTCTCTGACGTCACACAAATCAGTCAGTGGAAATGACCAGCCGGTCAGTAAAATCCATTACCCCCCCCCAAAAAAAATTTTGGCTAGCAACATCTCTGATGACAAGCCCAGGTAGGACGAATTCATTCCTCAGAGTCAAACTTAAAAATGAACAGCAAAAAAAAAGAAAAAAAGAAAAAAAAAGACATATACATATAGAGTGGGAGTCACGACCAAATTCAGCACAATATCCTATGTAGCATAGCATAGCATAGCAGAAATCGGTTTTAGTATGTGGTGAAAAAAATATATATCAAAATATTTATGAAAATTGTATTTAATAGACTTATAAGAAGTATTCTAAGCTTTGAATTCTTCTTCTTCTTGGAATGCCAAACCTTCTGGAGTCTACTTTGGTCTTCTTTTGGCTTCACAACGATTTTCAATCTCCACATGATGATGGGTCAGGAATAAGTTTTGCTACCACCTGTGTGATATACTTGCAGATATTATTTTGTCTTAGGAATTCTTCAGGGATTTAGATTTTTTTTTTTTTCAAAATGAGTTGTCCCAAAAGGAATAAGGTCAATTATAAGCTAAAATAAGGTCAATTATAATCCCAAAAGGAATAAGGTCAATTATAATCCCAAAAGGAATAAGGTCAATTATAAGCTAAAATCTAAGGATGGTATAGAGGATTCCACAAGCGATATTGATGCAGAGAGCAAACCAAAATAAAATAAAAGACCAAGAGAAGAATAAAATTCATCAGCTGGAACGCAGAGAAGACAACTATAATTCAAATGGAGACATACAAGTGTATCCAGTGATTATCCAGCATATTTAAAAAGAAGATGGTTCCAAAATTGGTAAAATCATTCTCTGTATCTGTCTTACTAAAACTTTCAATTAAAAATGAGCTAAAGTTCATGGTCAAAGGAGATATCCTAGTTTAAGACAGCACGAAAAAAAAACTCTGTGCATTCTGTGAAGGGTCATCAGGTTGAAGCAAGTGTGCCCATGTTTCATAAGTGAAAGAAAGGTTTGATTTGTGTAATGATGAGAAGAGATGGAACAAACCCCAATCCCAACAAGGGGATGCAATCCTGCGCCCACAGGAACCAGTGGAGCTCAAACAGGATTTGTTCAATGGAAGTGTTTTTGTTTCCATCCTCTGGGAATCACTCTTAGGTTAATAATTGAGAAGAGCCAGAGCTGTCAAACACCTTTGTTCCTCAGTTTTATACATTATGAGCAAGCATTCAATTATGTTGATAAAAGCTTTAGCAAAGGTCTTATCCTTGTATGGTATACCAGACAAATACATTGAAATGATTAGTGCTATGTGCGAGATTATCACTGCTGTGGTTAAAGTAGGAAATGAGGTTAGCAGCTGGTTTTGTATTAAATCAGGAGTTAAGCAGGGTTGTGTTCTATCCCCCTTTATATGGGTCCTTTTGACGGACTTTGTCTTTAGAAGCACAGAAAAGGCAATGAGAGACCATGAAATCAAATGGGGAGGAAAAACACTCCTGGATTTAGATTATGCCGATGATTTAAGCATCCTAGATGAAAGTGTGAGCAAAATGAATGAACTTTTAGAGATTTTGTGAGTTCAGGGTGCTAAAATAGGTTTGAAAACTAGTGTTAAGAAGACTAAGTCACTAAGGCTAGGAATAAGTGAAGATGAAAAGGTGACGTTGGGTAACAAAAGGATTGATCAGGTGGGCAGCTTCACTTACTTTGGTAGTATTATTAGTAAAGACGGTGGGAGCAGTGAAGGTGTTAAAAATAGAATAGTCAAGGCTCGGGGTGTTTTTTCACAGTTAAAAAAAAAAGTTTGGAAAAATAGAAAGATAAGTCTGCAAAATATATGAAGCTATAGTGATAACATTGGTCAAAAATGGCTCTGAAGCATGGGCGCTCCAAAAAGCAGATGAAGACTTGCTAGATGTTTTCCAGAGAAATTGCCTACAGATTGCTCTGGGTACCCAGCTGACTGACCTTATTTCAAACAGTAGGCTGTACAAAAAATGTGGTTTAATCCCGCTTTCTATGGCTAAAATGAAAGAAAGGTTGAGATGGCTAGGGCACATTGTGTGGATGAAGGATGACAGATTGCCGAAGATTGTCCTTTTCAGCCAACTATTTAGGACTAAATGGAAAGCAGGTTGTCCTTGTCTGAGATGGGAGGACATCACAATTAAAATTAAATTTAAAGGCAATCGGACCTTTCTGGGAGGGTGTAAAGAGGGAGACTTTGAATATATTGCGATGGAGGAGGAGCGTGTGTAGCTGTGTTGGCATCAGGTGACTTGGTGCTGCTGTGAGTTGTTAGTAGTAGTATCAGATGTCCGCTCTATGTGAAAACAATGTATAGATGATAATCTTCAAAACTGTGGATCACAGAACAGGAGGCAGCTGAGCTCATCATCACTGTCCAGATTCTACAGGACACACCCTTTTCCTTGCAAATTGGATGTGAGATATAGCAGCAAGCATGTCATTTCTAGTCACTTTGATTTTTAGTTTCACAGCTAATTGATTGCAGTTTTATTATGTAAACAAACGAACTTAAAAATGACCAAGAGCTTGATAAGAAGGCAACATAAGCTTTTGAAATTGCCCTCAAGAAATTGCTGATGCCTTGAACCACCAGTTTACATCAGTCTTCACACCCCCAGACAATGCCCTTCTACCAACCCCACAATGCTACAAAATCATCACTCAAATGTCAGTAATAACAGTGGATCAGGCTGAGCTCGAATCTCAGCTGAAAAAGCTTAATCCAAATAAGTCTGTTGGGCCAGATGGCACACATCCACAAGTCTTAAAGAAAGCTAATTCCCAGCTGGCAATGCCCCTCTCAAGACTCTTCCAGAAATCTATTGACACCAAAGTCATACCAATGGACTGGAAAGTAGCCCATATCTCGCCAATATATAAAGGAGGAGACACAAGAAAAGCTTGCAATTATCGGCCAATCAGTGTTATGTCTGCTGTTGGGAAAATCCTAGAAGGTATTGACAACATTGCTGTTCTTAGACACTTGATCACAAATAACCTTCTATCCAAACAACAACATGGTTTCCGAACAGGCAGATCAGTCGAAACCAATCAATTGACTTGTATAATCCCATAACCGAGCTCCTTGGCCTAGGTCTCCCAGTAGATATGGTCTTACTAGACTTTGCTAAAGCCTTCAATAAAGTCTGCCATTGAAGGCTTCATTTGAAACTGAAGGCAATTGGAATTGAAGAGGGTGTGGTGGACTGGATCATGTCTTTCCTAAAGGGAAAATGCAGCAGGTCTGAGTTTTTGGGCGAAGGTGGCAGAACTTACTATTCAGAGATAGCAGAGGTCAGAAGTGGGGTTCCTCAAGGAACAGATTTAGGACCTACACTCTTCAATGTATTCATTAACGATGCTCCAAGAACCGTTACAGGCAAACTTAGCCTGTACGCTGACGACTCGAAGCTCATTGGTCCTATAGGAACTCAGCAAGGTGTGACCTCAATACAGTCAGATCTTGACAGCTTTAGCGAATGGGCCAAGATATGGAGGCTCAAGTTTAATTTAGATAAGTGCAAGGTTCTCCATTTTGGAAGAAACAACCCATCATGGCAATACTCTATGTCAGCAAATGCTGGTGTGAAACAACCACTTTCTGAGAGTACCTCTGAAAGAGATCTGGGGGTTGTTGTAGACAAAGACTTTAATTTCAACTGCCACACCCGAGCTGCAGTAGCAAAGGCGAACCAAAATCTTGGTCTCATCAAACACACAGTGACAATTAGATCCCCAGCAATAATCACAAAACTCTACAAGAGCCTGGTGATACCGATATTAGAATTCGGAATGTGCGTCGCCATGCCAATTAATAAAACAAACCAGGTGGCCCTCGAGTCTGTCCAAAGACGGGCGTCTAAATGCGTAAAGGGGCTCAAAGACAAAGAGTATGCATGCCATCTGCAGTGCCTCAAGCTACCAACTCTAACATACCATCAGCAAAGAGGTGATATGATAATGACTTGCAAACTGCCCCAGTCTGATGACAAAGACTTATTCAAGCCTACCCAGTCATCAAGAACCAGGGGTCATTCAGAGAAGCCTTTTCGGAGGCATGCTAATACAGGAAGGTACCGTTCTTTTCTAACCGCATCGTAGCTTTTTTGGAACGATCTGATCAAACGACAGTGCGTTTTCCTCTTTTACAGTTTTCAACGTGAATCTCAATAAAAATTGGGAGACGCAAACTAATAGGCTCACGCAATGGGATGAAGCTGATGTCCCGCGGCCCTATCATCACTAACTGGCATACACTGGACTCGTCCATATCGCTAGCAAGTGCGATTTAAGGTAATTTAACAGATGGAACTAAAAATAAATGTCATTGGGCCATATAGACTATAAGTTGCAACTCCAAAGCTTTTCACAACAATCATTCATTCTACTCTCCCCCCCCGCACCACCGGGTTTTCAGATACTATGGGAGGTCATCACGGATACGGAAGTTTATGGTGGGTGAAATTTTGACTTTCAGGGTGCGATTTAAGTCCAACTAACACCTTTATAACAAAATTTGAACATTCATTTAGATACAAAACTTTATTTGTACTTTCTTTCAGAATTGTCCAGGAAAGTCACAGCCTTAATCTTATGCAACATTCACATAGAAAGCTTATTTTAGACTAATGTTTTCTGGGTCTGTGATGCATCTCTAGGGATTTCTAGAACCAAAACAAGAAGCCAGTTGTTCAGAAAGCATGAATTGGCTTTTTTCCAGAAGAAGCCAGAAGCACAGTTTCAGGCAAGTCCCAGTGAATCCTGTTGCAAATTGATGTTGATGTAATTAAGTATCCGTAGTTTGCTGATATTTAAACCTACATAATAACTTTTCTAAACCCTAATGGCCCTACAGATGCCAAGGATTTCTTTAATTATATATAATAATTCTAATATTTTAAAAACTATCTTATTTGTTGGATTTCAATGCCATTACAAGACTTTTGTGGGGGAATAAACCAGGCAAATAAAGCTGGTAAATTCATTGAGCTATGATCTTCAAATAATAATGGAATTAGCTGTGGCTACCCCTCCAAAACCTGAGATACATATTTCAACCCCAAAGTGGCAGATTCTCCACATTGACCTACGAATAATTGTGTCATTAATTTTTTTTGACAAATTTACATAAATAATTGATAGTCTATGTTACTGACCACTTTGCTATAGTTTGCTCCCTAATGAACCTGCCTGAAACTTTATCTCATACCTTCCAAGTATTCAACACTAAAGCAAATTGGTCCTATGTTCCAATAAGCTAAATATGAAATTACCAAGTTTTCACACCAAAGTTCATGCATTTCTTAACACAACGTTGACACACATGCTGAAGCCTTGACATCTTTACTAATAAATACAGCTACATGCTTCCCCAGGACAACCCTAAGAAACATTCCCTAAACAAATTCCTAGAGCATGGTGGAGACAAATGAGTGCCTAAATAAAATGGAGGATAAAAAAGGCGCTAGGACAGAATTCATAAGAAAACCATCCCTACTACATATTTAAAAAAATTACCAAGCGAATCTAATCTAAAAAGGACTATCTTAGATGCTAAATATAAAATACTGGAATAATTTTTTGCAATATCTCTCCGAGAAACGCATGAGCCAATATAACATATCATACAGCCACATCTGTGGGAAAAAGACTTCCCCCAACCCACTCCTGTATGAGCTTCTACATAATAATACCCATTATGACAATGCTAAGGTAAAAGCTAACCTATTTGCAACTCTTTTTGTTATAAGCTAACATCAATAATCAAAGCAAACTGTGTCCACAATTCTATGACCCAATTCCTACCAACCACGCCGGATCCGAGTACATAACTAACTCCTTTTCAATCCAGGAATTGAATAATGCAATACATCATATTAGAACAAAACCAGCGGCAGCTATGCAATGACCCCTACATGGATAAGAATCTCACACCTCATACAAACAAGAATTGCTAAATTGTTATAATCACGCTTGGGCATCTTCTAGGTTCCCCAATATATGAAATGTTCGTCCCTCCTACCAATCCTAAAGAAATATAAACCAAAGATAACCCTGATTCTTATAGGCCCATAATGATTACTCTGTGATGGGAAAATAATGGAGAAAATGATCTCTCACAGACATCCTCTGGTTTGGTTTGAAAAAATAATATGATCCCTCACACTCAAACTGGATTCAGGAACAACCACTCCTCACAGATGCTTTCATTTTGCTAACAAATGCAATAAATGATCTTTCTCACAAAATATGATCCTAGTTGCAGCTTTCCTAATTTTGAAGGGGCATATCATGTGAACCACCAATCCTTTTAAAACAAACTTGCAAACCTTGGAGTAACCCCCTACGCTAGTATCTTTTATTAAATCCTTCATAGAAGTGGCGAAGTTTCATCGTTTTGTTTGGTTTCACATCCTCTTCAACCCCAAAAACAATAACCAAAGGCCTACCTCAGGGATCAGTCCTCCAGTTGCCTCCTATTTGCCCTATATCTCTGGGACATGACCTACCCGAACACAATCCTCAATATGCTGATGATCTAGTGCTATGGTCATCTGGCAACACCTTCCAGATATCACAGTCAATCTGCAGTCACTTTCCAATTTGACAAATCTCTCAACATTCAGATTTACCCATGTGCACACCAAGTCAATTAATCCAATTTCACTCACTCGTAAGACGAAACATGTTTACTGCAAAACTAACTCTAATAAAACAACTATTCCAGAAGATAATCATATAAATTACCTAGGTCTCATGCGTTGACCAAAACTTATTCCACCTCCACATTTCAAACACAATAAAAAGATGCTATAAGAAAAGCCAATATAACTAAAAAACTTCTTTCCACACCCTGGGGTTATAAGAAGAAACCTTACTCCTTTTATAAATCACATATAAGACCACATATTGAGCTATGGGCTCATCGTCCTATGAGTGCTGTTCAAAGACCCAGATTGCAAAAACTTGAAACAACCACAAAATGATATACTACTCCTCATATTGGTCTTAGGAAACCCACAAGCACCAAGTTTCTGCTTATGGAGTAGTGGATACACAATAAGGGAGAGACTAGCTTTCTCTTGTACACAACATCTTACAAAAATTGAATCAAATAGCTCACACACACTACATAATTGTTAAGAATATCCAGCCATGTATAGAAAGCATGGCAGGATGGTATGCATATTCAGAAACTTCCCCATTACCAGCAAGTCTATTGTCACCCACTTTCCCCCGATTCCCCCCCATGGAATTGGGCAAGTTCGCCATAATAATGTGAGTTTCTCAAAGTTGAATAAAGATTTAACCCCCATTGCTTTGTCCAGACAAATTTGCAGAACCTTAAACAATTACATATAAAAATCCCTTCCAATATTTTTGATGGGTCAAAATGACTGAGAAGGTTTCCGTGGTGTTTTCGCTTCCTCACCTGACAACTTGCATGGGTTGAGAGATTACCTAATAATTTATCTATAATGTCGGCTGAGTTAAATGCCATAATCCTGCATTAGAACACCTTAAGAAAACCACCTTTGATTGCAAATTCAAATAATATTATCATATATTCCGACTCTCTATCAAGCCTTGAGTTGCTGGCTTCAGCTCCTCAATATAAGTTGGACATTGACACTTATCATTGTCTCAGTATTATTGATAATCTTGCTTCAAGTGGCATAATAACTTATTTACAGTACATTCCTAGCCACTCTGGCATAAGTGGTAATCATCAGGTTGATGAAATAGCAAAAAATGCTATAAATATTGACCAGCCAAGTGGGAGACCAATCCCAATTAGAGATATTTACCGATGGAGGCAATCAGATATTAATTTTAATAAGATTAATCCTATCCTTTCCCCCTTTCCCAATAAGTATCTTTCTAAAATTTATCATAGAATTCGTTCTGGAACAAATGGACTAAATTTCCTTGCGTTCTCATATAAGCTTTCTAATTCAAGTGGTTCAATTCCCCTGTCCCCTCTTTGCAGGCATTGTAATATGAATAATGAAACAATTGACCATTGCCTATTTTAATGTAATATGCTGACGTCTAAACAACATACCTTGCTTTGTAAACTGTTAAAATGCTTCAAACACCACAAAATCTCATTATCAGCCAAGAGCCTAGCCAACTATACCTGCACACAGAGCACAGAAATCGATATCTATCATCTTATATTTGAACTCCTTGAGTCAAAAGATCTACTGAAAGATATCTGAGAATATCTAATAAATAAGAGACAACCAAGACAGTAGCTCTGTAGCCCACAGAGTGAAGCAAAAAGAAGAGGGCTAAATAGTATCAACTGAATAGCCCGCCTGCTGTGAATTAGAAGAAGAAAGAAGAAGAATCCCTTTGGGTTAGGCTTGGGAATAATCAGCAAACTCATTATTTATGGCCCCAGACCCTCTCCCTGAGCTGACTTACACATTTGTGCCTTTATTGTAAATAGTTGATAATGCACTACCCTCTTTCAGAAACTAAGACTGTGATATGATGTTAATTAGTACACATCACAGAGGAAGTTCCTGAGAAAGGACAGCAATTCCTGATTGCTTTTTTTTGAATTTATACAATATATTAGCACATGACAGCAAATGCTTTGATGTATAAAGGACATGATGTAAAAAAAAACTATGAAAGTAAATTCCTCCACTTTGAAATATGCCTCTACACCTCTATTACATCACCTACTAAAGTTATTAAGGCACAGAAATAAAGAAAGTAGAACATGAATATATTCTAAAATAAAACAAAGTACTCTGAAAAAATATTCAAAAACTAAAATAGATAAAGTAGAAATAAATAGAAAAATTAGAATAAAGTAAATGACATAGAAATACAGTAAATTAAAACCTATTTGGAACAATAAAATAAATTTTGAAGCTGTCAAAACTCAAACAAATAATTTATGATTCAATGTTTCTTTATTTTTGTAAGGGTGATGTTACTGCTGTCTTAGCAGCAAGTCATACGAGGGCTATTCAGAAAGTAGGGAACGCTTCCGTCTGACGCCGCTAGGCGCGCGGCGATCACGTATGTTTTGGTGTGCGCGTGCTCGTAGCTTCAGTAGGCATCCAGCCGTGAAAACGAGAACATCTCGGCACTGCCCGTTTTCCCAATATTCCAATTTAAAATGTGCGCTGCAATTTCAAATCCCGCCAGTTGGGAAGTGCGGTCCATAATACGGTTTTTGTTAGCAAAAAACCGATAGAAATTCATCGGCAACTGTGCGAAGTTATGGCAACGACGCAATGAATGAAAGTTCAGTGCAAAAATGGTGTATTCGGTTTAAAAATGGCCGAACCAATGTGCATGATGAAGAGAGGAGTGGACCCCCGAGCATTGTGACAGACGATCCTCTCCCCAAATTTGATGAGAAGGTTCGTAAAAACCGTCCCTTCACAATAACAGAGCTTTCGCTTTGCTTCCCACAAGTTTCACAGACTTTGTTGTTTGAAATTGTGACTCACAAGCTTGGCTACCATAATTTTTGTGCAATATGGGTGCCAAAAATGCTTACAGACCTCCATAAAGGTCAGTGAATGGGAGCAGCCTTAACATTTCTTGACACCTACCACACACATGGTGATTCTTTACTGGATCGAATCGTAACGGGTGACGTGACGTGAGTAAAGCACGTCAATTGCGAGACAAAATTGCAGACCATGGAGTGGGGGCACACAAGTTGCCCCCCCCCCAAAAAAAAAACAAAAAATATTTTGCAAACCTTGTCAGTGAGGAGGATTATGGCTACTGTTTTTTGGGATAGGCAAGGTGTCCTGCTTATTAACTTTCTCGAGCGTGGTGTAACAATCTACTCTGACTGGTACTGCCAAACATTGCACAAGCTTAAAAGAGCAGTGCAAAACAAGTGCCGAGGAAACTTATTGGCAAATCAAACTGCAGAACTTCTTGACTCATTCAAATGCGAGATTTTCCCACGTCCACCCTACAGTCCCAACCTAGTACCGAGTGATTTTCACTTGCTCCCAAAGATGAAGAACTGACTAGCGACACATTGTTTTGATGACGGCGACGAGCTCTGAGCGTGCGTCACTGAGTGGCTGAGATTGCAGGCGGCGGATTTCTATGACGAAGGAATTTCAAAGCTTGTCCACCACTACAATAAGTGCCTTAATTTGTTTGGTGACTATGTAGAAAAGTAGTATTTTGGTCACTCTTTTAGATGTATATAATAAAATATTTTTCCTGCGCCTAGTTTTTGTTTTATTACAAAACGTTCCTGTGACCCTGGGTGCTTTTGTTTTCAGGGGTGGATCCAGAGGGGGGCACGCCCCCCCCCTAACGTAGTGCAATTTACTTAATTAACGCAAGTTTGTGTTAATTAATCTTGCTCCTAACAGAAGTTTATCTGATCAACCTATTTTGCCCCCCCCCCCAAAAAAAAATCCTGGATCTGCCCTTGTTTGTTTTGCTAAGGAATACTAAAAAAAACTTTGCCTACTGGCAATATGTAGCATATCAGGTAAAATTCTAGATGTTTCATTGTTACATTGGAAAGTAGTTTAGTTTCGTGAATGAAACTTGAAGAAACAAAACCAATGCCTAAATTATGCCCTAGGAGGATATTTTCACAATTCTATCTCTACTCCTTCATATTCCTAAGGCTTAGAAGATTGCATAGAAGACAGTTAATATAGTGTTCTAATTTAGACAAACATATATTTTCCCTCAATTTTGGATTGAATCAGCTTTTATTTGAGTATTGTTCAATTATTTGAGTAGATAGCTGCAACACATCTTTTTTCTTCAATTTTTAACGCATTTATAATTTTTTTTAAAAAAAAAAAAATCCTAATGTTTGAGGCTCAAAACCCTTTCTTTCGACAGTATTTAAGCTGTAACTGCTATGCCAGTAATTGGTTCCTTTAGCCTTAATTGTGCAGAAGAATTTTTCTGCATATCAATAGGAGTGCCAGTGAAAATTTAGCATGCCAATAACTGGTGCCTTAACTTGTTTAAAGACTCTTTTTCAAACCTTACCTACATCTTCGAACAACTCTGGCTAAAGCTTGTTTTTATCCAATACCCAAAATTTTGCATAGAATGTGACCAATAAAAAAAAAGATAAAGATTCTCTGGAGCCATTGCTGGCACATAAGAGCATTGAATTGACATTTCAGTTACTTCCCCCAATACCACTGTATAACTAAGTAAAACCCTGTAAAACCCGTTTCACCAATACCCCTGTAAAACTAATTTCAACCACAGTCTAGAGCAGTGGTCCCAATCGATTTTGGGCCATGCCACCTCATGATAGTTAAATTTTGTGTCAAAATCTTACATGTATTCATCTAAAGGCATACTAATGAAAAGTATTGTTTGAATACAGCACATTTTATATAATGTTTAACATCATTTCAATTCAATCATGTCAACTCTTTAAATACATTTCAATATGATGTCATTGACATCAAAAATGTTTTCTCACAGTTAAGGATCTAAACTATAATAAGCCAAAGGGTGCACCAAAATATTAAATATGCTGCACCAGAGGACCCTGCATCCCATGTTGGGAATTGTGGGTCTAGAGTAATCCCACCCTGTGCTCAATATAGCTCACTTCAATCAATTGCAGTTTATTCTTGTCACTACAGCCAATAAAACCATTCTGTTTCACAGAGAATGGACTTCATTAGCTGTCAGCAATGGAAGCCAATTGCCATTGATTTCAATAAGCTTTAATGAACACAGGGTAGATTCACTTGTAAATGTGGTGGTGTCTTAAAGACAGTGTCTTATAGTAACAATGCTTAAAATATAATTTAATGGGTATATTTATGTGGTAGCCAAAAAAATCAGATAACAAAACAAAGAACTCTGAACTAAGCACACATAAATTGTGCTATTGTCTGAAAGGCAATATATAATTAATTTTATATATTTTGATACATAACATAAAATTTAATTTTACAAAAATAACTGTAAACTACTTTCAGTCACAGTTCAGAGTTGTCAAATAAGATTTTTTATTTCTGAAAAACAGCTAGCATAAACAGGGACATCACATATACAGGAATTCCTTGACTTGTTTTCAGCCATGCACTAAAAAAAAAAAAAAACAAGATCTCGAGTTGGTAAAATAGTAGCACAAAAAAAGAATCCAGATTAATTATTAAATTGTTTCTTCCATCTTGGAGAAAAAAACTGGGTTATTATTAGAAAATTTCTTACCCCTGGTATTACAGTTAAACTTGAATTACTGCACAGAAAACCTCAGTTGCATCCATATTTCTCTAAATTGCTGCTTAATTGGATTTTTTTTAAAGTTGTGGGTTTTTTTTCTTCTTCTCCTTTTCCCTCCTTTTTCTCTTTTGTTTTAGTGTCTTTTATTTTTATGTTACTCTGTAATGGTTTTTTGTTCCAAAATTGGTAAAATCATTCTCTGTATGTTGCTTACTAAAACTTTCAATTAAAAATGAGATAAAGTTCATGGCCAAAGGAAATATCCTAGTTAAAGGCAGCATGAAAAAATACTATGCATTCTGTGAAGGGTATCAGGTTAAAGCAAGTGTGCCCATGTTTCATAAGTGAAAGAAAAGGTTTGATTTGTGTAGCAGATTGTTTAGATGACAAAGATATGAAGGAATTTAATTTATCTATGGTACAAATTTACAGAATAATCAAGATTGATTTACTGATGAGAAGAGAAGGAACAAACAGGGTCCCAACCAGGGGCCCATTTGGATGCAATCCTGCATCAACAGGAGCCACTGTTTTCACACTGGATTTCTTCAATGAAAGTGTTTTTGTTTCTATCCTCCTCTATTCCATCTCTTGTTGACCTTGATAAAGAGGTCTTGTTCAACTCTGCCTTACAGCCAGAGTAAAACTGGATAGACAAATCTACCTTTTTGCTGAACAAATGATGTTTTCACAAGGATGGGAGGTGGACATGAGTTTAATTCCCATCCCAATGAAAACAGGCTCTAACTGATAAAATTTTGTATGGACCACTCAATATTGAAGTTCAACAATAGTTGAACTCCCTAAAACAAGAAAATGTCTTAAATGTATGGTCACTCAATTGAATTTTGATGAAATACTGATACAATATGTGGTAAATGCACAGGCACAGTTTATGACTCCATAAATTGCCAAAAAGATGATATTAAATGCAGTAACTGTTTTAGAAATGAACATTTCAGTGGAGATAAAAACTGTCCCACATAAAAGGAAATTTTCCAGATTAATAAAATCAATGTGGAAAAACAAGTTCCATGGAAAGTTGTAAAAGTAAGCTCTCTTCTCTTTTCCCTACAGTATACCTTTACCTAGAAAATTCCATAGAAGACAGGCTTTAGAACTTTTGGAAAAATATTGTTTTTGTTTATTATGTTTAAGTCTACCTTCCTTTGACTTAATTCATACCCACCCTAGAAGGTTACTTTGGGCCTCTTTCTTTGTAATGGCATGGATGTGCCATCTGTATGCTTTGCAGACTTCTGATAGGTGAAAAATACCCCAAAGGCCGTGGTGTATGAAGTTGTCCTTCCACCTCTTTGGGGGGTGGCCACAAGGCCACCTGAAGTTGTAAAATTCAGGTGGTCTTGAACCTGTGCCACTGAAGTTGTTGGATAATTGTGGGGATTGTTTGTTGGATTTTAAGGCAGTTGAGTAGTTCAACATTTGAAATTATATCAATGTAAGTGATTCCAGCAATTCAGTGGAGACATCTAGTTTTAAAAACTACAGGTTGATGCTGGTCCTTCCACCTTCAACATCCAAGTTTTGCATGAGAAATTGCAATGGGGTAATGTATTTGATGTTAGGGTAAAACTGCTGTGCATGACCACTTCTATTTTTGCAATAGATGCAAATATCTTAAAAAAGTTAGTAGGCTACCATTGGATTCTTTATTTTATGCTCTTTATGTTCAATGGTCACTTTTGAGAAAATTCACTTCCTCCTGATGGTCTCAGATACAGCCCTAATAATGTTTCTTGTCTTTTCAATCTTATGATATGTCATTCTTCTTGGTAAAATTCTAGTTTAGCTACTTTTTGCTATCTTAAAAAGGGGTTAGATTAGGAAAATGAAATTTTCAGAGATGGGTCTACAGACTAAAATATATCCCAGGAAGGTATTTTGAAGTACCTACCTCCACTCCTTCTCCCTTTAGAGGGCAGTGACCTTTAAAAATCTTTGTGTTGTGAAAATGAAACCTTGCAAAACATCTGCTTAAATGAAGTACATGAAAACTGTTCTCAGCTTCACAACTTTACTCAATCCCAATTTATGAGTGTTTCAAAGATCTGCAAATACATTTCCTAAATTTAGAGAAAGAAAATATTGCTATGGCTAAAAATTCTACTCAAATAACAGGAATTGAATTTTCAGAACTAAAACCAGAAAAAAGGAAACCAGTAACTGAAATTTAAGGTAAAACGTTGTTTTTTTCAAAATTTAAATAGGTATAGATCAGTCAAGTGGGCAAATTTTAAAGACTTCGAAATCAGAAAGGAGTTAACATGAAAGCTTGGCAATACCTTCCCAGAGTATGTTTTTTTTTCACCTGAAAAATTCATTTTCCTAACCTATTCCAAGATATCAAAAAGTAGCTAAATCAGAATTTCACCTTTTTCTTTGTTAAAATGGGTTTGCCATAATATTGACTTCATAAATTGTTTGTTGAATTAGTGAGAACAATAGAATTGGATAAATTTCTAGATGGCACTATAATTTAGCCAAGTTAAAAGTGAAAATGTCATTAGATGCCTTTTTTAGTCTTTCATACTTCAATAATTGCTTCTTGGGCTAATTGCATCTTGAGCCCTTAAAGGGGCCCCAAAGGTATTTTATATGAATTATGAAAGAGCATAAAAAAGCATCAAGTGATGTTTTCACTTTCATCCTAGCTAAATTATATGGCCCACTGCAAAGTTACCATGAAATTTACCCACCCCCCTAATGTGCAAACATACACCCTGAATAGTTGACAACAGAGTTTCAAATTGCAAAATTCAGCACTAGTTTTGTTGATGGCATTTGAAAAACTTGAAACAGTAGGAAAATGGTTTATATTTGAGTTGCCTAATATATGAGGTTTGAATTGTTATAAATAAGTATTTTTCTGTGATGATTCTGATGAACTAATTTACAGTGAAATAAATCCCAATTGTCAAAGTTTGTGAAATAGTAAAAGACCCAGTGCATAAATAATAATCTCCTATATACCAAAGTGTTCAGAAATGTCTTATCTATCAAAAGAAATTGACCGGAAAACAAAATATCTATCCATTCCCCAGATATAGGTACTTCATTTGCCATAGAGTCCTGCCATCTCTTAACTAGACTTCCTCAAGCTATTCAAACTGGATAGATTGCACTGTGGACAGCTCTTTTTCTTCAGCATATGATTCATAGTCTCATCATAATCATCATTATTTATATAAACAATTATCAACAATTAGCCTATATTTAATAGTCTACCAAATTGAGTATATAATAAACCAATTTGTTGACAATTGGCTAAGGTTTGTTGTTTTTTATATATTTTGATTGGTTTCATTGAGTTTCTTTTCCTGGTTTAGTTGCATATATTATGTCTAGTAAAGCTAAGAGAAAACAAATTTTCATGTGTTTTCATGAGCAAGCCCAGTTAAAGGCCATGACAAATGTGCTGCTTGTTCTACTGAACTGAATGAGGGGTCCTCACTGTGATATTTGAGAGAAGTGGATCTGTGGTGAATGTCTGGACCTGTCCCCTGGAGAATATAAATTATTAAGCAAGATGAGGCAATCCCTTACCTGTTCCTGGTCATGTCCAGCCTGCAAAGTTAATCCTTCTCCTTCCCCCTCTAGTGAGCAAGCTATGATAAATAAGCTAGCATCTGTTATGGATAATTCCTTGAAATCTTTCAGGGAAGATCTTAAAAAAGAGTTTGCCACCCCTAGTCAGTTGACCCAAACACTTTCCCAACTGAGAACTGACATTAAAAGTGACATTTCTGCCCAGGTTAGTGATATTGCTAACAGGGTATCCCGTATTGAAAATTCTCTACAATTGGTTTGCTCTGTTTCATCTGTTCAGGACTGTAGCATTATGCAATACCTTGCTTTATGCTTGTGTTTGTGCACCAGCTGCTATTGCATGCTTATGCTCATTTGCCTTGATGCTTTATGCTTGCTTGCTTTGCTTATAGTGTTCTTTATTATAGGTGCCGGGGTTTTAAATAAAGATTTATCTACCAAATACCACATGGTGTCAGAAATGAGTAACCAGTAATGGATGTCAACCAGCCAAGTATCAGTTGGGACTCGCTGTGTCTTCCAGATGAGTGGAAACGATTTGAGCAGCATGCTCGTCTTATGTTTGCTGGCCCTTTATCTGGCAAAACTGAGAAGATCATGTGCGCCTACCTACTTATTTGGGTAGGAGACATGGGAAGAGAGATATTTAATACCTTCACCTTCAGTGAGAGTGAAAAGGACAAGCTTGAGCCATACATGACAAAATTCAAAGATTATGCAACACCTAAAACAAACAGCATGTTTGCAAGGTACGTCTTTCAGAAACGTGACCAACATGAAGGAGAAAACATAGAAAGCTACATAACAGAGGTGAAAACCTTGGTTAAGGCCTGTAGCTACAGGGACACAGATGAAATGGTACAAGATAGAATAGTCTGTGGAATACTGAACCCACATATCAGAGAGCGCCTGCTAGTAGAAGGAGATGCCCTAACCCTTGAAACAACTATAGAGAAAAGTCGCATGTTTGAAACAACCCAGGCACAGCTAAGAACATTTGATGAAGGTAGCATAAAAAAGGAAGTTGATTCCATTCATAAAATAAATTGCCGCCCAAGCAGAAGAAACTACGAGTTCAAGACCACCAGCCCAAGATCTAGAGAATGCTACTTCTGTGGAGGCAGCTACAGCCCAAATCATGCATGTCCTGCAAAAGGAAAAACATGTACAAAGTGCCGCAAGCCTAACCATTTTGCACGCGTCTGCAGAAGTAACAAGGTTGTAAATGTAGTTTCAGGCACCAACAATACACTTGAAAACTCTGATGATGAGGACAAGATATTTCTGCATGAAGTCTTGGAAACAAATAACAAGGAAGAAGCCATAGTTTCCCTCAAAATTAACTCCCAGTTACCAGTGAGCTTCAAAGTTGACACAGGAGCACAAGCAAATATCCTTCCTATCAAGTATTTTGACATGCTCTTTCCAAAGCCAGAAATAACTAAGGCTAAGCAGCTCACTAGTTACTGTGGTGGCAGGATTCCTGTTCGAGGAACATGTACTTTGAGCTGCACCTATGAACAATCAAGGCCTTCCAACCAGCAGTTCTACATTGTAGAAGCAGACTCTGTTCCCATAATCGGTTTCAGATCAAGCTTGGATCTGAACGTTATTAAACTGATCATGAATGTCAACTCTACTGCAAGCATGGAAGTATCAATCTACAACTCTGTTTTGGAGGTTATTAAAGAATTTAATGATGACTTTGAAGGGCTAGGAAATCTGGATGGCAAGTGCCATATTTATTTGAAGGACAGAGCCATCCCTAAGGTTCATGCTGTAAGGAAAATTCCATCAGCTCTTTGCAACAAGCTTAAAGCAGAGCTTGATAAAATGGAGAAAGACGGTGTCATTGAGAAGGTGACTCTCCCTACTGAATGGGTCAACTCCATGGTGGCTGTTCAAAAGAAAGATGGCACTCTCCGTCTCTGTATTGACCCTGTGGATCTCAACAAATCCATCAGAAGACCCCACTACCCTATTCCAACGCTAGAAGACTCTACATCCAACTTGCATGGAGCAAAGTACTTCACAAAGCTAGATGCACGTTCAGGATACTGGTCATTGTTGCTAGATGAGGAATCCTCAGACCTAACTACATTCAACACTATCTTTGGAAGATACTGTTTCAAGCGTATGCTGTTTGGCATTATATCAGTGCAGGACGAATTCCAGAGGTGCATTGAGCAAGTGTTTGAAGGTCTAACTGGCTTTATAGTCATCATAGACGATCTGCTAGTTTTTGGTTCAACCCTGGAAGAGCATAATCAGCGTCTTGTTGCTGTCTTAAAGAGGGCTCGAGCAAAAGGGGTAAGGTTCAACCCCAGTAAATGTAAATTTGGGGTACAAGAGGTTACATACTTTGGCCACATGATTGGTGAAAAAGCGATGCGCCATGATCCAGAGAAGCTACATGCAATTAATGCAATGCTGAAGCCAGCAAACAAAGAAGAGCTGACCACCCATCTAGGAATGCTAAACTACTTAGCCAGATACATCCCTAATCCATCAACAAAATGCAAGGACCTTTGTGACATCTGCAAAGAAAAAGACTTTGTTTGGGAAACAAAGCATGATTTTGCCTTAAAGGAAATAAAGGGCTCCATTGTGTTGCACCTTCACTTCTTTGATCACCAAAGTACCTCAATTGACCTGACAGTCAATGCCTCATCACAAGGCCTAGGAGCATACATCTCAATAAATGGACAGGCAATAGCATATGCTTCACGAACCCTTACGTCTACCGAGCAAAGATACTCACAGCTAGAAAAAGAACTTTACGCTATTGTATTTGGCTGCCGATACTTCCATCATTACATTTATGGAAGGCAAGTCAATGTGTTCACTGATCATCGCCCTCTTGAAACCATTTTACGACAGCCTTTGCACAAGGCCCCAGCAAGACTACAAAGGATGATGCTCCAGATTCAGCCATACAACTTGAGTTTCACTTACCAACCTGGCACTGAAATACCAGTCGCTGATGCTTTATCAAGGCTCCACCTGTCAGACATTGACAAGGCAAGCCAGAGAGAACTCGAAGCATATGTACACCAAGTTGTCAAATTACTCCCGGTGAGTGATTCAAAACTGCAAGAAATCCGCAACCAGTCTAAAGAAGACCCCCAGCTAGCTGCACTCAGACAAATTATAGAAACTGGCTGGCCAGTTTGCTGCAAGCTATGTCCTAGTCACATACTGCCATTTTGGGGAGTCCAACACAAACTGTGTATCAATGACGAAATCATATTCAAGGGAGACAGGATAGTGGTACCAACATGTCTGAGAACCGACACGTTAAAACAGCTACACGCGTCCCACCTAGGAGTGGAGAAAACTAAACAGAGAGCCAGGATGCTTATCTACTGGCCATGACTGAACACAGACATAGAAAATCTGATTGTCAGCTGCTACACATGCCAAAAAAAACAGCAAGAGTCTACAAAAAGAGCCACTTATCTGCTCACCAGTTTCAGTTCTCCCCTGGCAACAAGTTGCCTGTGACATATTCACCTGGCATGGAGCCAGCTACCTCCTAGTGGTGGACTACCATAGCCACTTTTTTGAAATTGATCTGTTGTGTGAATTAACATCTGCAGAAGTCATTTTGAAACTGAAGTCACATTTTGAAGTCACTAGTGATTTCTACAGTGTCTTCTAAGTTGTCCAAACTTCCAGTAGCCCAATTAACTGAAACCAATGTTTGCCAGATAGCATGTTCAAAGTGCCAGCATTACAAAAGACATCTTTATATTGTTGCATATGGTATCCCCACCCAGACTGATGATGCAGTTCTCCTGTACAATTATCTATTATGCAGTTATGGAGTTGACATTGATGCCCCCCCCAGCCCAAGTAAAGACTTTCTAATAGCCATCAACCATCTGGTAGCTGCCCCTTCCTCTTCTGTTCTCTGCACCATCAACTGAATTTAGAAGGCAAATAATACAGAAATCCTTTGAAATAAAGGATCAATCAGTTTCTATGGTGATAGTCCTAAGGAAGATTGCATAAAACACAAAGCTCTAGTTGAGCAGCTGAAATGCAGAATAGCAAAGGGAGAGGTAGATTTGGCAATTTTTAATGGTGCCATCATCCAAAAACCTACCAGTTGAAGCAATCCTCCATTTGCTCCAATGTCCCACTAATGTATGTGCCTCCTACCTCTGTTTAATTGTTTAAGTGTTTATGGACTTGCATCACCAAATTCTGTCTCTCAATGGTTTAGTAGTTAACATAATAATATATTTTCCCTGTCTGATGCTGGCATTTCTCCTGTTTCTTCAGCAACAACTTGCTTACCTGATGTTTCTTCTTTGTCATTTCATAGTGCATTATCCACAACCTTACCAGTCCCTTAGTTCCTGCATCCTCTCAGGGAATGAGGTTCCTTAGCTCCAATGTTGATAACCTCCCTAATAAGCTTTCTGAACTTTCCTTTTGTATGGAATCTTAAGGAGTGGGCATTGCAGCAATTACAGAAGTTTCACCAAAAATACCTTATCAGTCTTAACTCCTGATGAAATCAAAATCAATGGTTACCAACTAATTTCTAATCTGAATTCCCCACTTTGCCACAGAGGAATGTGCCTTTATTAATATTGCTAACAGGGTAACCCGTATTGAAAATTCTCTACAATTGGTTTGCTCTGTTTCATCTGTTCAGGACCTAGTGATTTCTACAGTGTCTTCTAAGTTGTCCAAACTTCCAGTAGCCCAATTAACTGAAACCAATGTTTGCCAGATAGCATGTTCAAAGTGCCAGCATTACAAAAGACATCTTTATATTGTTGCATATGGTATCCCCACCCAGACTGATGATGCAGTTCTCCTGTACAATTATCTATTATGCAGTTATGGAGTTGACATTGATGCCCCCCCCCAGCCCAAGTAAAGACTTTCTAATAGCCATCAACCATCTGGTAGCTGCCCCTTCCTCTTCTCTTCCTTTCTGTTCTGTTCATATAAAGGCACACTCAAGATGGACTAGATGTGAGTCTCATTCAATTCAGTTCTCTGAATACTGATGGAATTGAGTCTGTGTGGATTAAAATACAAAATCAAATAATTTCAATTGTAGTGGGTGTTGTTTATAGAAGCCCCAGTGGTGTGTTTTGGACCCTGAATCTAATTTGGCTGCAATGATGTCTCATGTGATGTCCAAATCTGTCAGCTATGATCTTGTCCTTATGGGGGACTTTAACCTTCCTGAAATCCAATGGATTGATGGATCTGGTTTTTGTAATAGAGATTCTCCTTTTTTGTTTGCCCTCTCTGATAATTCTCTACATCAAACAATCTCACAACCAAGTCCTTATAGAGAAGGTCAAGTCTCCAACATTCTTGATCTGGTTATACTCAGTAACCCTCACCTACCAATTAAGAATGTAATAACCACATCTGTTAGTAATTGCAACCTTGTAGTAATTATTTCAGAGCTATGGCTGCCTACCAAACAACCTTCCTCTAAGTAGCAAAAATATGTAAACTACAAAATAGTCTCTGATAAACTTACCAAAGTCAACTGGAAATTCTAAATGTTGAAAAGTCATGCACCAGAATTTTTCAGGTAAAACAGGCAAAAAGTTTACCTTTTTAACCATTAAAGTAAGCAAGCTAATCAATCAAAAACACAGAGCATGGAATCACTATAGAAAAAATAAGACCACAGAAAATTATCTAGTCTTCAAATCCTTTTGTAATCAAACAACAAACCAAATAAAGAAGTTGAAGAGAAAGTTTAAGGAAAAACTGGCAGAGGAAGTTAAGGATAATCTTAAATCTTTCTGGCATTATGCCACTCAAAAATATAGCAGCAGATGCACAATCCCAGATATCCTGCATGATAGTAAATCAATTGCTGATCCTGAACTTTCCCTGCTGTTCAATTTATCGTTAAATCTTCCTAGACTACCTCAGGACTGGAAAACTGCACATATCATTCCTATTTTTAAAAAAGGTAGAAAGGACCTTGCCAAAAATTATTGACCCATCAGCTTGACATCAGCAGTTGTTAAGGTTCTTGAAAGAATAATCAACTCTGCAGTTGTTAAACACCTTGAAGCAAACAATGTTTTACACAGTTCACAACATGGCTTTCATTCTGGAAGATCTGTTGACACCAATCTCCTTGAATCATATTGCTTGATACTAGGGTGCCTGCCAATATGATTCTGCTTGACTTTTCTAAAGCTTTTGACAAAGTGTATCACAATCAACTTGCAATTAAATTATGCACAGTAAAGCTTGAAGAGAAATCCCTGCTCTGGATCCTTGATTTTCTAAAATTTGCAAATCAATGTGTTCAGTTATCTGACAACTCTGGTAATCATATCCTTTCTTCCTCAATGTATGTTCTGAGTGGAGTTCCTTGGGGAAGTGTCTTGGGTCCTACACTATTTAATATCTTGATCAATGAGGTTCCTTCCATTATCAGCAGTAAATCAACTCTTTATGCACATAGCCTGAAGCTTCTTGGGCCAGCTTTGTCCTGTGAAGATCATTCCCAGCTTCAAAATAATCTTCAACTGCTGGGTCAATGGGCTGAGGCCTGGCTTCTTGAATTCAATGTTGCCAAATACCATATCATTCACTTTGGCAAACTGAATCCTTGCAGCTCTTATTTTTTTTAGGCCACCTACTCTCCTCTGTAAATATGAGCAAGATCTTGGTGTCACTATTGACAATGAACTTAAAATTCTGCACTCATGCTAAGAGGTCTGATGCTGGGGCTAGTTTGACCTTGGGACTGAGTGTACTATTTCCTCTCATTCCCTTAAAGTTATTAGTCTTCTTTATAAGGGACTTGGGTATCCTAAGCTTGAAGTTGGAATGTCTCTTGCCTCTCCATATTTTAAAAATGACATAAAAGTTCTTGAAGATGTGCAGAGACATGCCACTAAAGTGATATCTGGCATACAAGAGCTTTCCTACCCTGTAAGACTATCAAGGCTGAATCTCTCTACACTTGTTTACAGGAGAAATAGAGGGGGTGCCATTTTAACCTTTAAGTTATTGAGGCCTAAAATTCTCCCAGCATTATTCCCTACTGTTGGTACCAATTCAAGAACTAGAAGTCATCACCTGAAACTTGTCAAGCAGTCTACAATTTCTAGAGCCTGTAATCAATTCTTCTCAACACATATTGTCAATAATTGGAACAAACTATCTAATGAAAAAGTTACCGCTGAATCCATTGATGCTTTTAAACAAAGGCTAGATACTGAGTGGTCCTCCAGAGAGGGTAAACTCAATTGGGATGCTACTGGAGATGCAACAGCACCTGGTCACCAGTGAACTACAAGAGCTCATTCCAGAGCTCTACAGGGAGAAATCCTCAGATTGCTCCTAGCTGCAATTGAAGGTAATTACTCTTGAACAACTTATTTATAAGCTAGCAATATGGTTTGGGATACCACCACATGGCTAATTTGACAGTGTATATACATACAAATCTTTAAATTAGCCAACTGGCCAAGAGTCCAGCTAGACATAAGGAAACATATTAAGAAGACAATTCTTACTCCATAATATGGAGAATAATACTAGTTAACACCTTTTGGAGGGGGAGAGCCTTTATCTTCTATTTCTTCCTTGTTTTTCTAAGAAATTCCTGGATTTCTTAGAACCTGTATATTCACAGAATATATACCCCCACCCCCTAATGTGCAAATATATACCTAGAATTGCATCCTCAATCTAAATATAACATCCATTTGCATTACAAATGAACTTTACTCTCATATTAGCCATGTGGTGGATGTCCATATGGTTTTAACCACTTTTCAATAACTTAACTAGTGTTGATAACTTCTTTGTGTGGTTACAAAAAAGAAATAGCCTACCTTTGGGGCCCCTTTAAGGGCTCAAGATTCAACTAGCACCAACAGTGATTATTGAATAATGAAAGAGCACAAAAAAAGCATTAAGTGACATTTTTACTTTCATCTTAGCCAAATCATAGTTCCACCTAAAAATTTACCTAGAATTGTTTAGGCTATTAAAATATTGGTAAATTTGTACCAAATCATATTATTGATTTACAAATATAGTGAATAGACCACTTGATGCCTTTTTTATGCTCTTTATGAATATAATAATCATTTTTGTTGGAAATAAATTTTAGCCCCCAACCCTATATATACCAATTCAGGGTATATGTTTGCACATTAGGGAGATGGGGGAAAGTTTAATCTTACCTCTCATTTACATCAGAAATAAGATTTACCCCCACCCCCCTAATGTGCAAATATATAGCCTACCCTGAATTGGTATAAATAGGGGTGGGGGTAAAACTCATTTCCAACAAAAATGATTATTATATTTGGAAAGAGCATAAAAAGGCATTGAGTGGTATGTTTACTTTATTTGTAAGTCAATAATATGATTTGGTAAAAATTTACCAAAATATTAGCCTAGCCTATTAGAAATGATTGAATAATAGGCTAATGGAAAGAAACATGAAAATCTCATAAACAGGAGCATATACAGCAAAAATTTCACAACTTGAGTGTTTCCTTAGAGTTTAGTAGGTCTATATTGGGACCATTAGGGGGGGGGGGCATTAGACTACCTTAAATTGGTAAACTAAGGATTTTTATCCTTGTAAAGCTCCAATATGACTAGGCACTGCCAGAAAAGCAATCATGTTTTCAGAAAGAGATCATGTATATATTTACTATTTCTTTTAGAGGTTGTCAACCACTAAATTGATACCAATGTAGAGGCTTAAAGGCATAGCCTAGGGTAAAAGACCAGTATCCAATTGAGCAAAATTATGTAAAACTTAAAACCTCATATCTTGTTATCAAATAAGAGTTGAAAAGGTTTGTATATGCCAATGAATAGTTAAAAATCCAAGCTATGCAACAACATGGTTATTATTAAAATTATTTAAGATCATTCACTGAAAATGATTAGTTTATTGACTTACCTTAGAAAGACCTCTTTTTGGAAATACCAATTATCCTATTTTGATGTAAATATCTTTTTAGTGTTTCAGTAGGCTATTATTCACATATTAATAGAAAGCTGATTGTCTTCTGATTCTAAAAATACAACTTTTATTCCTTGATTTTTATTCTATAAATCACAAATATTAAATATAGGCTATATTTCTTTCATTTCACCTGCTTGTCAAAACAGAGACCACACATTGGATTTATGATGACAAATTACTCCCACTGGGCTGGCTCTTGTGAGAGATGATTGGGTCAACACAGATGATTGTGTCATACTGTAGTAAAAAAGGGGCAGTCCAAAAACCCAGTGCTATTTTTCCAAAATGCCAAAGAAAAGTGGTCTTTCCCAAAAAGAGGTCTTTTACCCTAGTTTAGGGTCTTGGCTGGAGACATTTTACAGGGATTCATTCATCTAAATTATCTACTATCCAAGATAGGAAGCTAGTGAAGAAGAAATCCCCATCATCTAAAATTTTAACATCTTTCTGAATTAAAGCTAGGCAAGAAAAAATAGCAACAATACTTAACGTTTCAAGTCTGATTCGTTTCAATGCAACCAGCCTGTTATTACATTTATCTTTGGCTTTGTAGACAACACCATAAGTACCTTCGCCAATTTTTTCCAGCTTTTCAAAATTTTCCATGTTCCTCCTAGTAATAGGAATAAAAAATAGATTTTTAGTTTCTTTCTTTACCCTCAGTTTCCCGCCTTTCCCCAGCTTCACGTTCTTCAACGAGAGGTTTAAAAGATGGCTCTCAGTGTAAATTGGCATAAGCATCATCTATGAATTTCACGCTTGAATTGACACCAACCCCACGTTCAATAGAGCTTACTGCAATCAATTATAATAACTTATTAAATAGGCATAATTAATGTGCTTTACTGTACGCAGTGTGAAAATCAAATAAATTCCTTATAAAGAAATCTTGACAACCTGTAGAACCTTTGAAACTAAACGAAAATATTGTTAGCCAAATCTTAATAGACAAATTATCTATCATTAAAAGAAAGAATTACAAAATAATTAATTGCAATAGGTTTTAATAAGTTTTTTGAACGTAATTTCCGTTGCCTATCGAATGCCAAAAATTGTAAAAATCGATTGCAAAAAGCTTATTCAACGCTGGGTTAGCAGATTTAGAAAGGCTAACCACAGCAAACCCCAGCTGTCCCCAGCAGTGGTAACAATAAACCTTCCCCTGCGTTCCCCATGAAGCGATTTCAAGAAAAGACGCCCGTTTTAGCTTGGTCTGTCAAATTTTTCCTGTTTTTTGCTGTATGTTTTTACGTCACAGAGGTTCAAAAGTAAATGAGAAACTAACCATATTTATCAGAAGTTTTCCATTAATGATTGGCAAAGAACATGAGGGTCTTGTCTTTTTAATCCCAGAAACTAATCTTCAAGGACTGGGGAGATATTACCAGGGGACAAAATACAGAAGTTAAGAATTTTTTTATTAGGCATAGCGAGGCTAATACAGTCTAGCCCTTTGAATACTGTTATTGGCTTGTAGACCTTGATTTATCCTATTCCTATGAATATACTGTTTAGATATCTCGTAATATGTTTTGTGTTTTATTGGCTGCAGTGAACCGTTTCTATATGAGCATTTTTGCGATTATCTCGTAACCGTTATCCGTGAATCATTTTGCATAAAAATACACACATCAATGGGATCCAAGTGCTACGCACATTCTCGAATGTCTTTGAAATTCTCCATTAATCTTCAATATGAATCCTAATTTGTTGTGCGCAAAAAATTAAAAATCACATCAGGCAACCTGTATTTGAATAATGACTAACAAATAAACGTACAAATGGGGACAAGTCCACTTATTAGACAGAGAAAATAGATACAAAAGTCTGAAAATTGCAACCACATAACAATAATTGTCGTCAGTAGATATACTAAAGTATTAAAAACAAAGCTAACATATTTATACAAAAGACAAAAATTACTTCTGGTTCATTCACTAGATTTGTCTGAAATAGTTCTATACCTGGATTCATGCAAAGTCTTGAGCTGTTTTCAGGTTCTTCTTTAACATTGCCTAAATGTAAGTTGAACTTCTAATGAAGGTGGCAAAATCCTCTTTGTCTTTTAATTGCAAAATAAATGTTGCTGAATTTATAGCTATATACTTTATTGGTCACATCTCCCCATATATACGACATCCATTGATTTTGAATTAAAATCAAGTAGTTGTGGACATCATTCCACGGCTAATTGTAGAAAAAGTCAGATAGTCCGAGTGAGTGAGAGGCAAATCAGGCAAGTCCTTTTTAGGATTCTCTAAAATGATGTCATTTCATTTGTTGATAGATATGTCTATCTATCATCCGTCCATACATCATTCCTAGGGAATGACGTCATTCCAACTAAACGTCCTTGGACGTTATACCTTAAATTAGGAATCTTTTCCAAGATCACACAGCCTTTCTATGACGAAAAAATCAACGTTCAAATGGAGGTAAGTCCATTTATTACACAGTGAAAACAGATTTTTCCTTGATTCTTACAAGGAAAAACCTTCTGGATTTTTTAGATTTAGTTGTTTCAAACAGATCCAAACGGGGAGGTTTTTTTTTTTTAATTCTAGGGGTCAATTTTCTCCCACTACCTGGAATACATACCAAAAACAAAGACTATAAGATTTTACTCTAATTCTCACTCGCTTAAAATAAATGCCATAGGTTTTTATAAATGACAAAAATAGAACCAAACTCAAAGTGAAAGTTTTCACGTCTACAGAAAGACCCAGGGGCGTAGCTCCAGCATTTTCCTTGGGGGGGAGGGCAAAGATTCAAGGCTTATGGGCTATATAATAATTTTTCTCCAAATGACTGGGGGGACAACTTCCCTCTTGCTCCTCCCCCGAAACAACGCCATTAGAAAGACCTATATATAAAACAATGAGTCCCGAAATACGCTCGTATTATGGAACAGCTTATCCTGTATACAATTATCATAATTTTGGTGAAAATTGCTTACTCTTTTCATTGCCTGGTTTTATTAATCGCTAGTCAGGCAGTTTTTAGCTTGAATTATTCTATTCAATCTGTGCAAAAATCAATCTAGGCAAAATCAACTGACGTCAGAGAACCTTACGAGTAGTAATTGATATTCGTCACTGATATTTTGTTAAACTTCTTGAACTTCATAAACTTCATTTTGACAGTTTTATCTGACATGTTGGTATCTTAGTTTCACTTCACAGTAGGATGTAAGAAAAAATATATTAAGGCATTGTGGTGGATATAAAAAGTTCCACAAGTCGTGATCTATCTGGATCATTTTTCCAGGCCAAAAAGTATTAGTTTGCCGATTAAAAAAAAAAAAAATTACCGAGCCGTTTTCGAGAAAAAACCTAAATATTTAAAATCTGCTTTGTTCTTCGCTATTCATTTCCTGAAGTTTATTCTTGTTCAGTTTGCTCCTTATTTTCTTGTTGTTTTTTTTTTCATTTTTTCCTAAGGTTATTGATATGCAAGATTCTTTACAACTTCCGCGGAGACTTGCCTTTCTAAGTTTTTTTTTTCTTTTTTTAGAGAGAGAAACAAGTTCTAATATTACAGTGTTTTTAATTCCTTCAACTTTCTCTTTTTATTTTGAATTTTATGGTTATCCCTCGGGAAAAACTACTGCGCCTGAATTGTCTGTTACTCGAGTCACTAAAGTTGGTATAGTTACACAGTTTGGCTTATATTGCTTGTTTACATCATGTTCAGAGCATTCTAATAAATAGGTTCCAAATCTTAAAATATAAGAAGTCTTTCTCTTAACCTGAGCCATTTTTTTGTAGTGTACCTCCAAAGACCTTGGAGTTATCAAGACACAAGATTGCGCCAAATCATTTCATCATTTCTTTATGGATGACAAACACGTTAGTAATTGGATCATTGTCAGGTACATCCAATAATATGAGGCAATGTAATTTTACATACCCAAGAGATACCCAAGAGAAATGTAATTTGCCAGGGGTTGGAGTCTAATTAAAGTACCAAGGCTGCTGAAAGTCAAACCAGATTGTTTGAATTGATTAAGTGAAAGATTACGCTACCATATATTTCTTAAAACATTAGAAAAAATTGAGAATTCAATTTTTAGAAAAAAAATGACCTCTATATGCAGTTATTGGCAATAGCTAACACCAAATTAAAAACAGGAACACGGGTGAAAAATTTGTAAAAATAAGCTTAAACATTTGGCAATAAACAGCTTAAGAAGGTATAGCTATTTTTTTAAGATGCAGTTGTCTTTGGAGATCAATAGACTGTTAACGTCTGATTTTTTATGAAAGAAAAGCGTCTACAAATTTAACTAATTAGTTTCACTTATTTATTTTTAGACCTCAACACGGCAACGCTGACAAGGATGTAGTACTGTCCAGTAAACTTCATAATGTTGGTACAATCAAATTAGAGATCTTAGGCAACCACAGTTTTCAAGTGAGAATGACTGGTGATGGGTCCATGGGGAAATGTCTTACGGGAATGGAGCTCAATATCAATTGGCATCAGCGTCATATATGAACTTTCCTCTTGAATTGCCATCAACCACAACCAGGCGTTCTACAGAGCTTACTGAAATCAATTATAATAATTTATTATATAAGCGTAATTTATGCGCTTCTCACAACGCAACATTAAGAAGTTTCTTATGTGCTTGTGTCTCATGATTTTTTTTTTTGTCCTGCTTTTGTAAAACAGTGGGAATAATTATTATTATCTTGCCACAACTACGCAATAGCCGTCCTAGCCTAGTGGTTGGCACGCAAGACTTGAGACCCTTTGTCCGAGAGGACATGAGTTCCGAGTCGTGGTGTCTTTGGTTTGAAAAGGGGTCAGTGGCGTGACTATGTAAGCTCAGCCAGAGTCGACTCAGCTCTAAATGGGTACCTGGAAAAATCAGGAGAGGGTAAACAGGAAAGTTTGCGACAGCAAATGACGGCTGGCCCCCAGCCTCTCATTACACTTTCTGGCCCTGACACAGAGATCAGCACCGCCTGTAAGCATTGTTAAATCCAATGTCGTGTTCTTTACTTTTTTTACAACTACGCAGATAACAACTTGCAGTATAGGCTACGGAAAATAATTTTGTCCGTAGCTTGTTTCTGTCCTATGGATTAACATAGTGCTACGATATTGTACGTTAACTAATTGATTTCGCTTACTTATTTTCACAGTTGAACATGGCAACACTGATGAAAATATTGTACTTCCCTAAAAACTCGATGAAATTGAAACAACCAAAAGAAAAATCTAAGAAAATAGAGGTTTTAAGATATTTTACTTTGATACCCTCAGTACTTTAAGTTATACGAATTGACTTATTTTACTTTTATCTTTTTTCTTCTTGGGCTTGAAACTGCTTTAAGTTCAAACTATATGCTATCTTGCTATTTCGATTAGTAGTGAAGTCGTCACTTATAAAACGCTACAGTCCATTTTGATCCAAAGGCTTCATTATTTTTGATTTGCTAAAAGTTAAGAGACGTACAGATAAGTAAGCATCTTACTGTGATACGATTCGAAATACTACTACTACTAACAACTCACCGCAGCACCAAGCCGCCTGAGGCCAGCACACCTACGCATGATCCTCCTCCCTCCCAATGTATTCAAAGCCTCCCTCTTTACACCCTCCCAGGAAGTTCCCATTTCCATTAAATTTTTCTTTATGACGTCCTCCAACTCCAAACGCGGACTTGCTCTTCGGCAATCTGTCATCCTTCATCCACAGAACGTGCCCTAGCCATCTCAACCTTTCTCTCATTATAGCTCTAGAAAGCGGGACTGAACCATACTTTTCGTACAGCCTACTGTTTGGAATACAGTCAGTCAGCCGGGTACCCAGAACAATCCGTGGGGAATTTCTCTGGAAAACATCTAGCATATCTTCCAATATTCTAATCTTGGTTTGTAGACTTATTTTTATATTCTTCCAAACTTTTCTTAACTGTGAAAAAGACACCCTGAGCCTTGGCTATTCTACTTTTAACATCTTCACTGCTCCCATCGTCTTTACTAATAATACTACCAAGCTAAGTGAAGCTGCCCACATGATCAATCTTTTCGTTACCCAGCGTCATCTTTTCATCTTCATTCCAAGCCTTAGTGACTTAGTCTTCTTAACATTAATTTTCAAACCTATTCTAGCACCCTGAACTCACAAAACCTCTAAAAGTTCATTGAATTTGCTCGCACTTTCATCTAGGATGCTTAAATTATCAGCATAATCTAAGTCCAGGAGAGTTTTCCCCCCCATTTAATTCCGTGGTCTCCCATTGCCTTTCCTGTGCTCCTTAAGACAAAATCCATCAATCCATATAAAGGGGGATAAAACCCAACCCTGCTTAACTCCTGATTTAATACAAAACCAGCTGCTAACCTCATTTCCTACCTTAACGGCAGCAGTGTTATTCTCGTACATAGTACTAATCACTTTAATGTATTTGTCTGGTATACCACACAAGGATAAACAGGGCCGGATTAAAGCTTTGACACTTCTAGGCCCAAGCGGTTTAACCGCTCCGTTTTTGCAAAATTTTCGGGGAAATCCCCGAAAATTTGGGGATAGTGGAATCACTGAACAGAACATAACTGATGAGCCAAAAGTAATGAAAGAGAGATGTGGTACCGAGCTCTCAGCTGCCATTCTTGGGAGACATCTGACAGTTTATAAGTGGCCACGGAATTCCTTTATTATTTTAAAATCACTTTTCTATGAATAGGCAGCGTGGCGGTGGATTGCACCTGACATTTTGACGATAAATCCCATCAGTCCAGTTTTTGCTGTGAAAAAAAAATCACTGTTATAATTTATTGCTCCCCCTGGGATTGTGTGCCCATAGGCCCGGGAATATTGGTAAATTGGGCCTGGGAAAAAATTGCAATAGGATACTGTTTTCCACCTCCAGTGCTACTGCCGAATCAAATTTTCGTTTGCCTTCTCCAACATATCAAGTATAAACAGTTTTTACTGTTATAATTGTGACTAGGTTACACCATGTGTTACACTGCCTATCTTTCTATCCATACAATAAAAATTCCCTAGAGTGGCGTCAATTGTGAGGGCACCTGCCCGTCCTCCTTCCTCTCTGATTTTGGAAAATATATTTTGGGATATTTCCATTAAAAAATAGCTTTGTTTGATATTACAATAGAAAAATGACAAACTTGCCCCCTACATATTCAAAAAATAAATCCCACCCCCCCGAGTTCTTTTGAATTGACACCACTGACTCTCTATCCTTTAATTTGGCGTAATTATAACGCCTATTGGATTTTAGATAATTCAACCTCTTTAGGCTGTTTATTCGGAAATGAGAGTATCCCTTCATGAATTTCCCTCAATTTACACCAATGGTCAGAATACTTTCAGTAAACACCCATTTACAATGAGATTTCACTAATACTTGGTTTGACCTAGCGCTATTTTCAGCCAATAAGAAAATTCGACAAAAAATCCTGATTGGCTCATAAACTCGGTATCAGTAAAATCTTGCGGTGAATTCAGAAAGGAGCAATCCGAAGAGCAGTCTCTTGGGATGAGAAAGGGTCCCTATAAATAGTTCTTTAGTTTCTACTCGTAAATAAAAATAAATCTTTATAATATAAACAATGGTTTAATCAGTTAACGAGTGTTGCATTGAAGTTAGAAGCATAAAACGGTTAACTTTTAAAATGAACAACTGTACAAAAATACACTTATTTTTATAACACTAAAAATCAACTATTAAATCCATTAGCTTAAATAACGACAAACACTATTGTTATTTCACACAATAACTGAAGCGTGATGTTAATGATCTTTTTAAGCTGAAATAAACTGTAAAAAAAAAAAAAAAAAAACATTATATTAATTTGTACATCGCATATTTCTAAAAGATATCAATTTCCTCGGTGCCCGCACAAAGTTCTTGGGTGTCAGAGGGGAGGGGGGAAGAGGGGGCTACCCTCATGCAATAAAGGAAACATATACATAGTACTAATCTAAGAAGAAATAATACACGATTTTTTATAAAAAAAGCTTTTTTATTAAAGTCTAGAAGAAATCCTGGCGGACACCAATGTACCTAATCAGTAAATTTCTAGTTAGACCTTTTGAAAGCAGGGTTGCCACTTCACGTTATGAAACATGCTATTTGTCTGATAAAAAACACAGTTGCCGATTTTTTTTCGGCTAGAGACGCTAAACTGACAAAGGAGCCCAAAGGAAAGGTACAAACCTAAAAGTTTTGTGCAAAAGTTACCTTTTTTGCTTCAAAATTTACTAATTTTTAAGGAAAGTACTACAAAGTACAAATTTCTTTATGTGTACTCATAGGTTTACTTTTTTATTTAAATGATACTACAAATAGCACTAACATACTGCCTGTGACAACCCTGTCCGAAAGATAAATATTATACAGCTTTTGTATTCTTTAAATTCCATTTCTGAAAAATAAATTATATGAGTGGTTGTACTAGTCAAAAGATCACCGAGTATAACAAGTAGCTACTAAAGAACAGCAGAAAAATAGAAAGAGATAGCAAAAGCAGGTAAATAAATACTGAACATAGAGAAGGCTAACCTTGCACATGCAAAGCATTACTTCTTTACATAATACAATTCAGCCCTACTACTTCTGGCAGACTTATAAGATGATATGCAAGAGGTTGTTATCATTAGAGCAGCAATTACGGTAGCTATACTCAACCTCTCTAAAGACTGAAGCCAAACAAATTCTATCTGAATTATTCTAGCGAGAGTTTCGCACACCGTTGGTACACCAATGCTTTTAGCCCCCCTTAAGGTCCTACATGAGTTTTGAATCATCAAGGGAGGGATGAATATGTTCTGTTTGATAAGGGGGTAGCCAGGATTTGCATTCCTTGGCAAGCAGATGGGCTAGTGTTGACAGGCAAAAATACAAAGCGTCCGTTTAGACGCTGCCATTACTACTAAACAGGGAGTTTTACATAATAAAGTAAAGAATTTACCTTTTTTTTTTGGGGGGGGGGTTAGTACTTAAATTTGTGAGTAAACTCGAGCTATTTTGTTCAAATAGGTTCAAGAAACATTAAGAAACTTTAGGCTTCCTTAAGGCTACAATAGACTTGATAAAGCTTTTTCATATACAAAGGTTATCAGGCCTCGTATGAACAAAGAAAGAAAAAGACGAAAACAACAAGTATGGATATGTAAAATGGCAGTGGATGAAAATCAGGAATAAAATAAGTTGCCCCTTCACTGCAAAACCTGAATTCATAATTGGAGAAAAAAATTGTTCTATTGCTCGAAACCAGTTCCACAGAAAAACAATTAAAGATTCTGAACACTCAATAGTCCTGTAAATAAAATCAGCTTTTTTTTATTCGGTTATAAATTGTACTGTAAACAAATAAACGGAATAGGACAAATTCGCTATTGGAAAAATTGCTGATGTTTCGATTGGAGCAAAACCGAATATCTTGGTGCCAAGCAACAGAGCATCGTATATCAAAAAAAAAAAAAAAATTAGCGAAGAAAAAAAGAGGATAATTCCGGCCATTGCAAAAAAAAAGAATTGCCTCTCTGCTGCCTCTATTAATTTAGTGTTTGTTTTGTTTGTATTTTGTCTTGAGTAATCCTATCTGCGGTTTTTTGCTCATTACTTCCTTTTTTGTACAGAGGACGGCTGAGCGGAGGTCTCGACCGAAATATCTGCACACTATTCTTCCTTTCTTCACTAGCTGGAATTATGCTCCTTTTTTCTTCGTTACAATAGTTTTTCATTTTGTCATGTCTTGTGATCTAACAAATTAAAACCATACAGAGTCCCCATACAGACCATTCGAAAGTAAAAAAAAAAAAAAAAAAAAAAAAAAAAAAAAAAAAAAAAAAAAAAAAAAAAAAAAATGTTAATTGCCACAATATTTCCTTTTGTTACGGAATAAGATAGCAATATTTACACTATTGTTCACATTCTATTAAATCGTTGAATACATTCTAGATAAATCCACGTTATTTTATGATTACCTTAGGCAGTCCCCCCTCCACTGTTTAGAAATTCATAAGACTTTTACTAAATTGGAGCCAATTTCCAATAAACTGAAAAGACCCCCCCCCCCTCCATCCCTCTTAACAGGAAAAATTGAAATGAGCTCTCCGCCACTAGAAACTAGAGCTGGAAATCTGAAATTAAGCTGATTGAAATCTTAAGAATTAGAAATCTTTTAATTGATAAAAAACTCAATTTATCATTCTGTACGAAACAAAATGAAGCATCTCATATGTTTCTTGGAAATCACTTTGAAAGTAAAAACACCTAGCTGGCGCTCATTGGCTGCAGTTACAGAGTCGTTATATCAGAAGAGGTAGGAGGTATACGAATTTGACGATTTCTAGCTCAGAGGCTAGGTAATATTTTTTGTACTATCTACCAAATTAAAGTTAGGTTATTCAGCTCCACACATATACTTTAGGATGTTTTTTAAAGGTATATATTCCCTATGAAATAAGCGATTTTATGACAAGCCTGTAGCTTGTGATAAAGGGACAAAATAGTTATATTACTGGAAACACTAATCTCAGATCTATCAATTCACCAAGCCAGAATTGTGATATTACATTGTTTCTCAAATTCTTTAAAAAAAAGATCGAATTCTTTAAAAAAAGAAAAAATTCCTTTTTTAAACGGTTTTCGACCATTTTTTAACGCTGTTTTTGTCGAAAAATTCCTGTACACCAAATTTCAAAAACTTATTTCGGTAAACATCTGTTTTGCTTTAGATTCGACGTTTCGAATCTACTTTCCATTATTTTTAAGATTAAAAATACACCAAAAACAGGTTAAAAACTGTTGAAGAAATCAAATTTTCTTGTTTTTCAAGCAAGTTCAAATCATTCTCTAAGAACAAGTCGACCCTGCAATGTGCTGCTACAGCTACATCCATCTAACAAACAGCGTTTTCGAATCTACTCTGCATTATTTTTAAGATTTAAAATACACCAAAAACAGGTTAAAAATCGTTGAAGAAATCAACATTTTCTTGTTTTTCAAGTAAGTTCAGATCATTCTCTAAGAGCAAGTCGACCCTGCTATGTGCTGCTACACCCATCTGCCAAACTGCGTTTGCGAATCTATTTTGCATTATTGTTAAGATTAAAAATACGCCAAAAATTGGTTAAAAATCGTTGAAGAAAGGAAACTTGTCCTGTTTTTAAAGCAAGTTTGGATCATTCTCTAAGAACAAGTCTTAGTAATATCAGAATCCCGGCTCAGTGAATTTAAACCTAAAACTAATAGATCCAATGATACAAATAGCCTATCTTTTTGGCGCAAGTTACAGTTGTAGGTTTGTGGTAAAATCACAAATTTCAGAGGTGACAAAAGCCTTAAAAAACTTTTCTCGCAAAAAAAGCCTCAATCAAAGTCATAACGGCATTTCGTTTTGTACATGATGTATCAATCCTCAATACGATATCTTAATACGATATCTAAATTATGTTTCGTTTGTCAATCTATTTATTAATCATATATAAATTAAATTAATCACTAATCCATCATTAATTAATTAATTAATTTCAATTAACTGACCAATTAATCAAATTGATAATTTCAATTAACTATTCAAATAATCATTTGAAATTGTCTGTTTCGTACTTATTTATGATTGAACAAATATGATTAATAATTTCAAATTAATCATTGATCAACGATTAATCAAATTGACTGATCATTAATGAAGATAGTCATTTACAAGTAATCAATTAATTGAGTCATTAACCAATTAATTAATGATTTCAATTAATCAAATTAAATAATTCACATTTAAAAATGAATTACATAGCAAATATAATACAATGCATTGAAACTACAACTATTAAATAAAAACGTCTAGATCGACATTAATATCATAAATGAAAATTGCCACAATTAGCTACACTTGAACACTACAGAGCAAATCCTATTCTAGTTAAAACAGAGATTAAAAAAAAGCTGCACATAAAAGTGTTGTATGCTGTAATTGTGCTTTGTAACATAGCCATCCAATAGTAAGAATAAATATTTGCAGATTTAATCGTTTCTATAAATGAGCGACTCAGTTGCCAAATCGATTAATTACCAAAGAAACAGCTGAGATAATGAAAACTCAAGAAAGCGAATGTTTTTAATTACCAAAACTGGAAACATTACTGGAAATGTATTATTACCAAACATTGGTTTATGCGCTCTTTTGGTAGAATTGTGCTTTTTCGACAAAACTCCGTTCTTGGAACACTGCAGAAAAAACCTTGTTCTATTTAATACTTCAAAACGAAGAGACAGACTCCTTAAAAGAGTAAAAATAGAAGACAAGCTATAAAAAAATTGATAAAAATATCTGAGTTTTAAATAGCATATTCAAATATAACTTAAATAATAATATTGTAATATTATTTCCTAATTTAAATAACAATATATGTAAATAGCTCCCGATAGTTCAAATTTCATGGGATTCTTTTTATTTTTCGTTTCCCTGTTGCGTCTAACCTTCACGCCCAAAATCTCATGATAATTATGATTTACCCAAAAATCTCCAAAGTATGGTTTTCGTATTTTTTCCTGTTCTGATAACCCTACTGGTAATTTACACGGAAATAATACAAAACAATTTGAAATTTTAAAAACAATTTGAAATTTTAAAAATAATACAAAAAAATCTGCAAGTTTTAAAAACAATGTGACATATACACCAGGGCTCAGTTCTGCAGGCTTAACATTTTTCCCCCCTTCCTCGCCGCGTAAAAGGATTATGATAATCTTTCACTTAATCACATTCACTTCCTGTTAAACTGAGTAAATTATTAACGAAAAAATTGATAATAATAGTAAACAGACGTAAAAAATAGATGCCAGCACGGATACAAAAAGCTCTTAAAGTAGAATATTTGGTTCAGCACTACACAAAGAAAATCAATTCCAGTTTTTCTAAATTCTGGAAGAACGGTGGATTTCATTCTTTTCGGCGAACCTCGCAACTCACAAAAAAGTTAAACAAACTATAAAACATAGATGACGGTACGGATACAAAAAACTCTTAAAGTAGAAAATTTGGTTCAATACTACACAAAGAAAATCAATTCCGGTTTTTCAAAATTCTGAAAGAATGGATTTCATTTTTCTCGGCGAACCTGGCAACTCACAAAAAGAGAAGAGAAGCAAACAACCGTAAGAAGTACGGATACAAAAAACCCTTAATGCAGAATATTTCGTCCAACACTAGAAAAAAGAAAATTGGTTTTTCAATACGTGGAGAGAGGGTCGAGTTCATTCCTTTGGGCAAACTTGGCAGCTTAAAAAACAAAAAGTAAAAAACCATGAAAAAATGAATGGGCAAACCTTTTTTATATTTTGAAAATATAAAATTGATGTTTACCAAAAATTTGTTCATTCCTTTGGGCAAACTTGGCAGCTTAAAAAACAAAAAGTAAAAAACCATGAAAAAATGAATGTCAGCACGGATATACAAGCCCTGGATTGTTTAGTTCAACGCTAGACAAAGAAAATCAATTTTGGTTTTCAATGCAGGAGAGGAAGGGAGGGGAGGGATTTTATTCTTCTTGGCATGCTTGATAACTCATAAAAATACTTATAGTAAAGTAAACAACCATAAAAAATAGATGCAAGCACTGATACAAACAGAAAATCTTGGAAAGTGAAAGTTTGGTCCAAATTTAAACCAAAACTAAGTAATTTATACAGTCTAGACATAATATAATATTATTTATTGTACTTAAATAATATTATAATGTAATAATAATATTATTGTTATATTATAGTATTATTATTACAATATAAAAATTACTGAATATTTTTACATATAATATTAATAAATATTAAAAGGCAGAACATTCAAACCATTTCACTGTCAACACCATTTTACTGTAATTTTTCAAAAATAATAATTCTTAATTAAAATAAAAAGTACAACCGATAAACATGTAAATCAAATTTTTAATTCGCTTTCGGTGTTGTCAAGTGCACGGTGTTATTCAGAAACAAATGACGAGTCTATGAAAGAGTCTTCTTGTGCATTTTTCTTTTTTATATTTAATTAATGTTATAAAACTTTGAACAATTTTTATATGAAAAAAAAAAACAAAATGGTTAGTCCATTGCATATATCATAGGCCTCCCCCTTAAAAGAAAACAAACAAAAAACAAAAAGAAAGTAAAGAGAAACTGAAATTCCAGTGTTGTCAGGTAAAGCGTGCATCGGTCGTGCAATTCTCAACTCTTTTCCACATTTCAATTTTATACTTTAATAAATATATTAATAATAAATAAACAAATAAATATTGTTTTTATAAATTACCTATATTTTAACTCATATACAAAATGGTCCTATTCTTATCTAAATTTCAATTCGAGACTGATATTCTGATCATAGTAATTTAGTCTTCGCCACATAATCAATTTAAAGCTTTAAAGTCAAACGTTTTTCTATTTCCCAATGGTATTTGACAACTCACAGATAAACTTCATTCAGATTGAACAGCAAAATCTTGTGAAAACATATTTTTTTCAGATTGATATTTCAGAGGGATGACAGGTTAGGGGGTTTGAACCAAGGCCGTATCGAGGGGGAGGGTATGCGGTTTAAACCCACCCAACATTTTTGTCCGTCTCGTAAAAACGTAAAAATACAAAAAAACAAATTTTTGTTGCATTAAAAAATAAAATATTTTGACCCCCCCCCCCCGGGCAAAATCCTGGGCACGTCCTTAGTTTGAGCCCAACAAAATAACCTAATTTAGAGTATGATCTTGCATGCATCTACTATATCAACAACTACAAATATTGATAAATAAGGCTACTTCATCCATCAGGCACTCTTCAGTTAAGATTTATTACATTTTTATCGGTTATATCAAAATATACAAGTACAAAAAATAAATCTACGTAAAAAAGGTACATAGGACCACTAGCTGCAGTGAAGAAGAAATAATTTATACTAGCAACGGAACTAGTTCTAAACCATTTACCATACTGGGGTATCACCCTTTTCAAAAAGAAACAGAAGTAATTTCAACACTTCAGCACCAGCAAAATTATTCAGCAGCACCAGCAGAATTTATCATTCTATATTCATTCTTTTTTTTCTATATTCATTCTTTTTTTTTCATTCTTTCTTTATTATTTCATTCTTTCATTCTTTCTTTTTTATTATTTCATTCTTTCTTTTTTATTTCATTCTTTCTTTTTTTTTTATTCATTCTTTTTTTTATGGATTTGTACATTTATGTATCTTGTGCAACGAGTTATGTTTGACGTGAAGGTCAAGTTCTTTCGATATAAAATATATATATAT
Source organism: Artemia sinica (assembly GCA_027921565.1). Taxonomy (NCBI): domain Eukaryota; kingdom Metazoa; phylum Arthropoda; class Branchiopoda; order Anostraca; family Artemiidae; genus Artemia; species Artemia sinica. The sequence goes on from CM051272.1 coordinate 55,190,249, forward strand.
ATATATATATATATATATATATTATATATATATATATATATATATATATATATATATATATATATATATTATATATATATATATATATATATATTATATATATATATATATATATATACTAGTGCTATTCTGACATAAAATTCAAATTCGGCAACCATGCTGTGATAGAAACTTTTAAAATAAATACTATTCTGTTCAGCATCACCAGCAGAATTATTCAACAGCACATGGAAACCCTACTCTAAATAAATACAGCACCTTTAGCTTAATTCTACTAAATGTCTTCATTTATAGGTAACTAACGTGATAATTCAAAAATACAAGAAAAAAGGCCTAACAACCAACAAAAAAAACGGCTTTTTGTATTTTAATATTTTCATTGTTGACGTTTTTTTTTTAGGAAGAGCAATGGTCTAGTTTTTATTCATTCTTCAGTGGTACATCCGTTATAGAATATTATATAATATAGAATATTATATTAAATATAGAATATTAGAAAAAAGTGAGCGTGGTATTTTTGGCAATAGAAAAAGGGTACTATGCCATTATGCGGGCCTCTCTAAAAAGTCAAGTTTGGTTAATGCTAGTGAAATAAAATAGGATGAATATAAAATAGTTTATAAACAAATTTGGGCTATATATTTGCAAACTAGGGGGGTGGTGGTGGTGGTAAAGCATTGCATATATTAAATACGTAACCTAACCTAGGTACCTCCCCCCCCCCTACACCCCAAAAAAACACAGTTTAATATCATATACGCAATGAAAACCTTGCTATCATTGCCTACTCTATAACAGTTAGGACGTAAAAAACGGGTTTTATCATTGCTTATTCTATAGTGATTAACCCGAGAGGCCCGCATAATGGTAAAGTACCGAAAAAAGCTCCATTTTCAGTTGAGTGACTTATCCAACTTCATCTCTCAGGCTGTTCCCTAAAAAAAGCTGAAAAAAAGAATTGAAAAGTATTCAAAAGAATTTTGATTGTTAATGTTAAGAGGGTAACGATCGATCTTAATATTAACAATCCAAATTCTTTTATTTTTAACATTTTTTTTTTAATTAAAAAAAAACCGGAAAAACAGAAACTTAAAAAGGAAAAAAAAAAAATTAGAATTTCTTTAGGTTTCACAATCTTGGAAATTAGTTGAATTAGGAAATGAGAGTTCCAAAAAATAAAATTTTCGGGGTTCCTTGTTTTAAATTTCACAGAAAATGCATGTGCCACATGACCCCCCCCCCCCCCAAAAAAAAATAATTACCATTCTTTATGTAATTAAAGCTAGGATTGACAGTAGAGTGACAGTAGGACCAGTCTCATACCCTTTATCTTTTTGATATTTTACCATGACTTTAAAAGCCAAAAGGAAGGGACCACTGGGTCCCTTCTCAGGGATTTTATCTTTTTTTAATTTATTGCTCCATGCTTTTTACGTTCGAAGGAATAATAAACATTAATACTGTATTTAAAAAAAAAAGAAGTCTGAAATGCTGCTCATATCCTGGGAGCCCCCAAACCAAGATCTATTGTCAGTGACTGTTCATAAAAATTTTAAAACCCTACATGTAGGGAGGGGTCAGTTCTCATACCCTATTTTGGGCTAGATACCCACTCCCGAGAATTTCCTTCACCTAGCAGAAAAAAACTTCAAGTAAACGAATATCCCTTACTAGAAAATTTACGGAAATAAATAAACAGAGGTCGAGCCTGGTCTGAAAGTTAAAAAATATGACACTGACAAAGAGCTAATGATAATTTTTGCCAATATGATGAAAGAAGTGGAATTCTGCAAATATTTAAGAAAATCCCAATCCCCCCTTTTCTTTCCAGAATTAACCAGAAATTGCAGAATATTTTCGAGAAAGAAAGAGATAAATAATTGAATTAGCTGTAGAATACAACTAGAGACAAATATATAAATTTAAACCAGCAATTAGCATATATCGAAGAGAAAAAAACAACTAAAAATAGACATGTAGAAACAGTGAATATTTTAAAAACCAGCATTTCCCAAATCAGCGCCGTAGCTAGGGGGTTGTCGTCAACAGGCGATTCAAACAAACTTACAATAGCTACCCTTACGCAAAAAAAGGTACTTTTAGTTCACTAGGGAGGTCTTTAGAACCAGTTCCAGGGAAAAAAGTTCCCCTTCATATCTACAGGCATATTATTACCATTCTATTATTCTACATCAGTTGACAGTTATCGCAATTCCAAAGCGTGGTACCACCCTAAGTGGCGAAACCTCTAGCTACGCCACTTTTCAAAATAGGACGTCAAAGAGTTTTAAAAAATTGTAGAAGCGAAAATATTGATACATAACACGAAACAACTCTTTGTAATAATAGCGTACATTTTTGAAAATATTTTTGATTCAGAGGATAATACAGCTTCGTTTTTTCTTTCGATTTTGCTGCTGTTTCATAATAGGTCTTTCCAATAGCTGGAATCGCCTTACAAGTCGAACAAGTTCATGAAATGACTGGTCCACGTTACTTCTTTGTTTAGCACTGCATTCAATATAGGGTATTTTTAGCTGCTTCGCTAGGTTTTGAGCTTCCTCGGTAGATACCTAAAATAACATTTCAATTCAAATTATTTCTAACTTTTTTAGTTTTTTTTTAACCTTTTTAGTTTTTTTATTATTTGATTTCTATTTATCATTATTTATACTCATTATTATAATTATTATCTAATTTATAGTTAGGTTTATTTATTCAGTGGATAACTAAAATAACATTTCAATTTATGCTTTAATAAAACTTTTTAGTTTTTTTATTATTTGATTTCTATTTTATATTATTTATTTTATTGTTATTTATCATTATTTATGCTTATTATTATAATTAATAACTAATTTATAGTTAGGTTTATTTATTCAGTGGATACCTAAAACAACATTTCAATTTATGTTTTTTTTAACTTTTTTAGTTTTTTATTTGATTTCTATTTTATATTATTTATTTTATTGTTATATATAATTATTTATACTTATTATTATAATTAATAACTAATTTATAGTTCGAATTTATGGTTCTTTTAAAACTTTTTTAGTTTTTTTATTATTTGATTTCTATTTAATATTATTTATTTTATTGTTATTTATCATTATTTATGCTTATTATTATAATTAATAACTAATTTATAGTTAGGTTTAATTATTCAGTGGATACCTAAAACAACATTTCAATTTATGTTTTTTTTAACTTTTTTTTTATTATTTGATTTCTATTTTATATTATTTATTTTATTGTTATATATAATTATTTATACTTATTATTATAATTAATAACTAATTTATAGTTCGAATTTATGGTTCTTTTACAACTTTTTTAGTTTTTTTATTATTTGATTTCTATTTAATATTATTTATTTTATTGTTATTTATCATTATTTATACTCATTATTATAATTATTATCTAATTTATAAATAGGTTTATTTATTCGGTGGATATCTAAAACAACATTCGAATTTATGTTTTTTTTTACTTTTTTAGTTTTTTAAATATTTGATTTCTATTTTATATTATCTATTTTACTGTTATTTAAGATTATTTATACTTATTATTATAATTAATAATTAATTTATAGTTAGGTTTATTTATTCGGTGGATACCTAAAACAACATTCGAATTTATGTTTTTTTTTACTTTTTTAGTTTTTTAAATATTTGATTTCTATTTTATATTATCTATTTTACTGTTATTTATCATTATTTATACTTATTATTATAATTAATAATTAATTTATAGTTAGGTTTATTTATTCGGTGGATACCTAAAATAACATTCGAATATATGTTTTTTTTTAACTTTTTTAGTTTTTTTAAATATTTGATTTCTATTTAATATTATTTATTTTACTGTTATTTAAGATTATTTATACTTATTATTATAATTATTATCTAATTTATAGTTAGGTTTATGTCTTCACTGGATATCTGAAACTACATTTCAATTTATGTTTTTTTTTTAAACTTTTTTTTTATTATTTGATTTCTATTTTTATATTATTTATTTTATTGTTATTTATTATTATTTATGCTTATTATTATAATTATTATCTAATTTACAGTTAGGTTTATTTCTTCCGTGGATAGCTAAAACAACATTTCAATTTATGTTTTTTTTAACTTTTTATTATTATTTGATTTCTATTTTACATTACATATTTTATTATTATTAACCATTATTTATACTTATTATTATAATTATTATCTAATTTATAGTTAAGTTTATTTCTTCGGCGGATGCCTAAAACAACATTTCAATTTATGTTTTTTTAAACTTTTTTTTAGTTTTTTTTTTATTATTTGATTTCTATTTTAAATTATTTATATTGATTATTATAATTATTATCTAATTTATAGTTGGGTTTATTTCTTCGGTGGATACCTAAAACAACATTTCAATTTATGTGTTTTTTTTTTTAACTTTTTTAGTTTTTTTTTTTATTATTTGATTTTATTTTATATTATTTATTTTATTTTTATTTATCATTATTTATACTTATTATTATAATTATTATCTAATTTATAGTTAGGTTTATTTCTTCGGTGGATACCTAAAACAACATTTCAATTTATGTTTTTTATTTACTTTTTTTATTATTTGATTAGTATTTTATATTATTTGTTTTATTGTTATTTATCATTATTTATACTTATTATTATTTTCATTTTCTTTTGTTATTAATTTTTATTATTTAATTTATAGTTATTTTTAGTTCTTACGAAGACATATAGAACAACCTTTAAATATAAGTTACTTTTAACTTTTCGAGTTGTTTTAAGGTATTTTGAGCTTTTTCAATATATTATATTTAAAAAAAAACATTTCAACTTTACAAATATTATGATATAATATTTCAAAGAACGTTTCAATTTGAGCTATTTTTAACTGGTTCGCAAAATTATGTGCTCCTTGTAGATATAAAAAAAAATTACTTTAATTTACGGTTCTTTTTTGCTGTTTCGCAAAAATACTGAGCCTCTTGGATGTTAAGGTAAAAAGAGCATTTCAATGCACGGTGTTTAGAGCTGCTTCACAAAATTTGAGCCATTCTGCTACATACTCAATAAAAGCATTCTTTAAAAAAGTTCTGAGCTCCATATGAATTTAACGAACAGAACTTTTCAATTTATTTAATTTTTGTTATTTTTATCTGGTATGCTAAATCCTGAGCTCCTTGCATAAAAAAAAAGAAAAAATAAATTTGCGTTTTTTTTTGCTGCTTCGTAAAATTCTGAGCCTCTCTAACGTGAAGCTAAAAAGAGCATTACTCCCCAATGTGCTGAACTTGTGTCACATCTTGCGCTTTTGTTTCAAATGTGCTTGGCATCTTCTGTCGTCCCGGAAAGCTTTTTGTGTGGCAGCGTGACTTCAATTTTAAAAAGAGGTAAACTGCCAACAGACTGCTCTTCTTACCGTCCAGTTTCTGTTTCTTGCAATATTAGCAAGGTCTTCGAGTATATTCTTTTACCTAATTTAACTCGAAATATTTCTTTCTTTGGTGAAAATCAACTTGGTTTCAGACCTGGTGTGGGGTGCCAACATGCTCATCGTGTCCTTTCTTCTATTCTACTTTCTAATTCTTCTAAGGGTAAAGGCGTATATCTCTGTACACTTGATCTTTCAAAGGCTTTTGATTCTGTTGTTCATAACCAGCTTTTCTTTGGCTTTTTCTGGCGTTAATTTTTCGGTTATTTACCTTTTACGGTTTTGGTATTCTAATTCTTCCCTCCGCCTGAAATCTTCTCCAGAAACAACTATTAAAGTGCTTCGTGGTGTTAGGCAGGGAGGTGTTTTATCACCAACCCTTTTCAAAATTTGTATTTCTTCTGTTCTGGAAAAGATCTCAGGCACTTATTTTTCTGGTTCTACTGATATTTCTTACATTGCCTATGCTGATGACATTCTGTTGATTAGTCGTACTAAATCTGCTAATTCTGCGATGGTTTCCTTAGTTTCTCAGTCTTTCCTAAATATTGGTCTATCCCTGAATCTTGACAAGTGTGAATTCTTATCTTATAATCTGTCTTCGTCTACTCCTCTGGTATGTAATGAATTTTCTGTACTTTCTGTCTCTTCCTTTCGGTGGCTTCGTACTACTGTTTCTAATTCTCTAGCTCTCTTTCGTAAACAGATTGTTGCTGATTCAGTAAGAAAAATTCAGTTCAGTTATTCAAAAATTGTAGCAAACCGTGGAAAATATAGCAGAAGAGCTCCTGGGCGCTTATTCTCGACTTTTTCTGATCATTCTGTGCTTTATTTTTCGGGTGTTCATTCTGTTCTTAAGCTAAAGGATTTAAAAAAGATTAAAGTTACGTATTTCAAATTTTGCAAATTTCTTCTTTCTCTGCCGCCATGGACTAGAAATCGGTATCTAGTTAAAAATTTTTATGTTACGGATGTAACTCAAAAGATCGGTGACCTACACAAAAAGCTTTCTGCAGATGCATTTTGTATTATTGGCCCTGACAACGGTCTTTTACAGTTCTTTTCTTAGTTTAATTCAATTGCTAGTGTTTGTTGAGTTCTTTTTTGTTTTTCTTTTTTATTATTATGTTTATATTCCACCTGTACTACTTGTTGTCTTGTAGTTGCAGGTAATAAATGATTGATTGATTGATTGATTTCAATACACGGTGTTTTGAGCTGTATCACAAAATTTGAGCTATTGTCTTACATATTTTTAAATTTGTTTTTAGCAGCTGTGCTAAATTCTGAGCTCCATGTGAATTTAATGAAAAGAACTTTTCAATTTGTGTAATTTTTTCTATTTTTACCCGGTATGCTAAATTCTAAGCTCCTTGCATAAATAAAAAAAAACTTACTAAAAAGAGTATTTCAATAACATAGGGTTAGAGCTGCTTCACAAAGTTTGAGCCATTCTGCTATATACATCTGTTCTGAATTTAACAAACAGAACTTTTCAATTTATTTAATTTTCGCCGCTTTGCTAAATTTAAGCCTCTTCAATGCATAGCTCGTTTGCTAAATTCTGAGTTCCTGGGGTATAAAAGATTCTCAATATAAGGAATCTTGGCGGCTTCACTAAAGTTTTAGCTTCTTCGGCGCAAAGCTAAAAACTATTTCGATATACACCAAAAGGTAAAATTAAATAAAAACTAATTTTAATTTTAAAAATATAATAAAAACTAATTTTAGCTCACTCTCTAAATTCTGAGATCGAGATTCTGAGATCCATACGAGAAGTTAAGAGTCTCAGCCCCTAGCTAAACTTAAAAAGAATAATTAATCTTTGCTGCTTCCCTAAGGTTTAAGCTACTTCGGTATACAGCTAAGAAGAACTTTTCAATGTAAGGTACTTCCAGTTACATTGCTTAAATTCTGAGCTCCTAAAATACATGACAAAAAGAATTTTAAAATTTACAGATTTTTTGCTACATCGCCAAATTCTGAGTGTCTTTGGTGCTCAGCTGAAAAGAACATTCCAACGTAAGGTATATAAAAGCCTTTTCATTAGACAGAGAAAAACAGATACAAAAAATCTGGATGTTTCGACCACATACATCATGATCGTCATCAGTGGGTAAACTAGAGTATTATAATTAAAACAAACTACATTTATACAGAATAAATATAGAACAAGCAAATTACAGAATAAATTTCGGATTGGCTGAAATTCAACTTAGTTTTAGCCAATACGGTATTGAAGGACTCAAGACTTCAAATAAACCCAGGGATCTGTGACCCAGAAGTAATTATTTTATTCTGAATAAATATAGTTAGTTTTTAATTGTAATACTTCAGTTTATCTGATGATGACGGTAACTTATCTATGTGGTCAAAATATCCAGAGCTTTTGTATCTGTTTTTCACTGTCTAATAAAAGGACTTATCCCTATTTGAACTTTTATTTGTTTGTCATAGAAGACAGAGTGGTCTTCGAAAAAATACCTACGTCGTAAGGTATTTTAAGGAGCTTAGCAAAGTTTTGAGCTATTTAGTATAAATTTAAAACTACATTTCAGTCTAAGCTAATTCAGCTTGTGCGCCAAATTTTGAGCTTCTGGGATATCTAATTTATGGAAATTTACAAATTTAGAACATATAAATTCTCAATTTATAGAATTCTTGTTGCTTCACTAAATTTTAAGTGTCTTTGGTGTGTAGCTCAAAAGAACATTTCAAAATAAGGTATTTTCCCGCTACTTTGTAGAGTTTAGGGTAGTTTTAGGATATATTTAAAAGATCCTTTCTAAGATATTTCTAGGTGCTTCGCTAAATTCTGAGTTCCTTCTGTTTACAATTAAAGAAGATTTCAAGCGCAATTTTGCTACTTCATTGCAAGTACAGCATAAAATATTAGATTCATGTACACAGGGGGAAGAAGGGATAATCTCCTAAAAAAGAAAAGACCCACAAAAAAACTTGAAAAACAGGGTGATTATTACCCCGAAAATAATTCTTGACTTATCTTCCCCTCCAAAAGATAAGGGGCGCTGTTTTCAAGCTTGATTATCATTATTGGAGCACCGCTATACAAAATTGAACTTTAATGTAAGCAGCGGGGGTGAGGGGCTGTAGGAAGCCCCTCTACTGGTGCATGTCTGGATCAAACAATTTGGGGATAAAGGTCTTTTTTACAGCAAACCTATTGTTCACTTTTGCGACAGCTGGGATAGAACCTGGCACCCGTGTCGCCAAGCAGAGATCGATCCAACGTTCTACCATGGGATAGACAATTCAGGGTAAAGAAATGCAAATAAAGAGCGACCCTTGTAAATAAAACCTGAAAATCGAAGCAATTTTGAATACAATTTATACATTAAAAGGATCTGATTTTCATGCTAATTTTAAATAAGTAAAAATCATTAAATTCGAATCACCCTATTGGGATAATTAACGAAAATAAGTCGAAAATGTTATCGAGCGAAAATTCCAAGACAACAAATTTACTTAAAACCGCGGGAAATCTATTTAAATATTGTTTAACCAACTAGAACTAACAGATATAGAGCGCATTAGCTATAAGGCTTGAGGTCAATGGATCCTTTTGTGCACGTAGGGTATGTGATATCTACTACCCCAAAGGTGTATTTTTAGGTCATATGAATCTTTCCAAGAAAAATACTTGAGATAAATATGGGGGAGGGGATTGGCCCTCTGAAATCCCTTTGTTGGGAGGGATTCAGTTGGAATAAGCAGGAGCGATTTCAGTTGGAATACCATGTAGATTACGAGGGGGGGGGGTATCTAGTCCCCTTTATTGTAGGAATGATAGTTTTATCAGGACACTTTAGTTTTTAAATCATAAAGATCCAGGGATGAAAGTGGGGATGCGGTCTTCCTTTTTTTATTCAGAAAAAATTTACTTTATTTTGAAATAAAAATACACGTAAATTGAGCTCCATTTCTCGAACTATTACTATACAAAATTGTACTTGAGATATAAAACATATCCCTTAGCCCCCCCTCTTTTTGTGCTCAAGTTTAACTAGTTCTTTACTGAAAACGTTTTACATCTTTGAAAAAGATCAAATTGCGAGAGAAGAGTGGCGAATTTTCGGAATCTTGAGGAAATACTTGACATAATACTGAAACGCCCGTGTCAGTTAATCATAATGGGTGACTTTAATATAAATTAATTAAAAAAACTTTCCGAAAAATAAGTTTTTCAAAGAAAAGTAAAGGCCATTTTAAACTTAAGCTCAGGAGATACAAATACCTGTTAAAATTCAAAATCAAAACGACCAGAAACTACCATTAAAGAATAAATGAAACCCAAAACGAACAGAAATTAAATAAACAATAATAGCAAAAAACATACAACAAGTAATAATATAAATGAATAAATAGTCCCTAGGAGGCCATCTTCTTTCAAAAAGATTTTCAATCGTGTCAAAATCACGAGTGTTATGCAAAAGCAGTTAAAACATTCTTCCTACCATTTTCCCAATTTTGCAGCACAGCGGCTTTTTAACAGTTTAAAATAACTGACAAATCCAGCAATGGTGTCAATTGTTAGAGCCCCACGGCTTTTGAAAATGTATTTTTCTTCTTTTTTTTTTGGGGGGGGGGGGGTAAATTAATCGGAAAATGCATTTTTTGGTATTTTCATTGAAAAAACTGAAATCCCATCTCCCAAACAAAGGAAAAACACATTTTGTCCTCTTCTAAATTTTCGCTAATCAACGCTACTAAAATCAGCGTTGCATAAGAAAACTGAAAAAACGATTAGGGACAAAAAAGGGTTTTTAGAAAATGCTTCAAGGCCCTTTCTCTTTCGAAAGCAAAATTTCAAATTGGACTTGTAGCTGTAGTTTTTGCTAAGGATAAATATATGACAGAAACCTATCCATCCACTATGAAATCTAAAAACAAATATTTCAAAGACTGGGAACCGCAAATTCAAGACTTTTTGCAATACATAATTCAGTTTATTACGATCAAGATCCTTTTATAGTGGTAAAACACTGGTAAAACATGAAACTGGTTCCAGGGGAAATTTTATTGAGTACAAATCTTCTTTTAGAGGATGGACGATAATAGAAAACTGATAACACAATATATTTCGTAGAGAAAAACGAGATAAATGTCAGCGATAGAGGGAACGTATTTAAGATTCTGCTAAAATAAAAAAAAAGAAAAAAGAATAGCATCTTTAGAATTAGAATGTAATGATTTCTGTAGAAAAAAAAGTAAAGCATAAAGAGACTAAAAATATTTTCTTAAGAAATGAAGACATAACGCTGTTTCGTATATTCGTATAGTTTCGTATAGCTGTTTCGTATAGGAATTAATCTAAAAAAAATTAGTAAGGTTTCAATCATATTCCCAACGTTAAAGGCTAGGATTTTCTTGCCTCGAGGAGATTTTCCGATAAAAAAAAAGACTTTCAATTAAGACGGTTTTCCTTCCACAAAAGGCACGCTACTAACTCTAAGTCAATCTAAAGTCAGAGTGAAGTCATTTAATAAGGCAACATCTAACGAACACAAATTAAAATGAATGATCATTGTAAAGTAGAAACGAACAGATTATCAAAAATAAGAGTAGGGCTACAGCCAAGAGAAATGTTGATTTGGACGTTTTGGACGTATAGTTGATGTACCAAGGGCAGTAAAAATCAGGAAAATCGAGAATTCAATTTTTAAATAAAAAGCAATTACGTCATTATGTAGTGTTATGCCATCTAGCGTTTATGCCATCCCTTTGGTTTAAGTATAATCCATGTAAATATTAAGAATGGATGTTTTTAACTGTTATCTAAGTCAAGTGATGGGTGAAGCCAATTGACTTCTTCATACTTCATCAAAATGCGACACCGGGCATATCCTCTGGAGGTTCCAATGAGGTGTAACTACAGTCTTAGAATTAGGCATGGTCCAGTTGAAATAAAGTAAACAGTAAGAACAAATTCAATAGTATTTAGGGAAATGCATGAAAAATAAAAGTGTTATTTGGTTATTACTTAGGTTATTACTTGTCTAATGCATCAGACAAGTCAAAAATCCGTTTACTGGTATAACATTAATCAATTACAAGAACCGTGGTCATTGGTTATTTGAAAGAAAATGGACGTGGTCTTGACATCCGTTTTACAAGCAAGACTTATTAGCATAAAGTATGAATCCTAAATTTCCCAAAGACTATATAAATACTAAAAAAAGCAAGTCCAATATAGCTGTTTCCTATACGAAACAGCTGTTATTTTACATAAAATGCCTTTTTCTCTTTGTAATTTGAATCGTAACTCCCAACCAAAAGAAAGCAAGAAATGAAGGAGGAGTTCACACAATTCAAACACAAGAATGTTAGCCTAAAGCTATTTTGATGGGTCTCGCAAGTCCAGGCATGTACAAAGAATTTTTATGAGAGGGGGTCAAACAATAAAAAAATTAAATTCTTTTTCAAAATGAACTACAAAGAAGATAATGTACCTTCTTTAAGAGATAATGTACCTCTTTTAAACTAGATAAATACTTAAAGAAGAAATATGTACCAGCATCAATCACCTAGTCTAGTAAGCCGATAGGAACAGAAATTATAATTTAATAATCAAGAATATTGTCATCTCAATCTCTCGAAAATTCAAGGAAATTCGAGGATATTACAGGCACTGAGGTAAACTAACAAGCAACTAAGAAACAAAGAGTTGAGTTTATTAGTTTGTAGAAAATTTTGCTATAGAAACATATTTTTTAAAACCTAAATTTTGGGCAGATATATGGATAATATTTTAGTTATTTGGAATTATGGGGAATCACAAATTGAAGGTTTTTTGGAACATTTAAATAACATGGGAGGAGAAGTTCTTCCTCAACGATCTTGTCTTTCTTCTGTGTATCCAAGTAATTTAGAAGTAAAGACAATCTAATGACGATGCGTCCTGGTAACGTGTTATTCCTTTCTAATGAATGCAGCTTTGAGACAAGTCAAAAATCTTTACTTTTCTTTGAAAAACTTATTTTTCGGAAAGTTTTTTTTTTAATTAATGTAGGGTAAACAAGCAGTTTCCAGACAAATCTTCTTTGGGGTTTTGAGGCCATGCCAAGGCAGGGTTATCCTATCTCTTTAATAGTGAACTTTTTTAGTTTGAGTGGCCAAAATATTTAGAACTGATTGGGCGGAATTTTTTTCTGTTTATTGCGATAAATTAATCAGGGCCTACCCTCAGTTTCTTAGGAGGACGTGGAATTCAGGCTGGATTGGTGAACATGACATTAAACTTCGGAAAGCTACGTATAGTTCTTTCTGGGGCCAGAAAGAATAGTTTTGGATATTTAGCCCAGCAAAGACGAAACATATATTCTGCAAATACTTAAGTCCCTTTTTTTTACAGAATTTGGACGTTCTTTAGAGGAAGCAATTAAAAAAGAGACATCTGGAAGCTTTTGCAGCATACTTATCTCCATCTTGCAATGCAATAGAAGTAAAAACGAAGTGGCTAATGATGAGCAGGCGAAACAAGCAGCTGAACAACTTTACAAAGCAGGTAAAATATAGCTCACACCCCGTTATGCACTGCATATACTATACATGTTACACACGATATACACTACCGTTATACACGTTACGTTATACACTATACCTCACGCCGCTAACATTTTGTGTTTTGGATGAATATGGAAAGAGATAAAACCGAGAAGAAATCACTACTGCCACAGAACAACTCTTTGGTTGTATCCTTTTTTCTTCTTTTTCCCCCTTTATCTTCGATTTTAGTCATTCTATGACAAAGACAAAGACTTTCCATTCGACAATGATTTTCATTTTTAACATGCTCTAATTGTCGTTTTCGCATATATTATAACCGCCTGTGCTTTTCTCTTCATTTTCATTTTTGACATGTTAGTTCAGATGTTGGTTCCAAAGAATCATCATTTATAGTAACTGCAACTACAAATTTTCGTTTTTTGGGCCGTGTCCAAAAGCTCTGCGCTTTTATTTTATCCTGGATAAGTTGTTGGATTTTTCATTCGGACTAGGATAATTGGTTGAATAATCTGTTAAATTTAGCTGACCAATGAGTGCAGGATTTTGTACTAGATTTTCGAAGAAAAGGAACTATTTGATAAACTTATGACTAGTAGTTTATTTGTCTGATAAAATTAGTATTATTTATATACTAAAATTAGTATATAAAATTAGTTTATTTGTCTGATAAAATAAAACAGGGAAGTATTTGAAAATCCTCTATCGCATCGTTCCCTAAATCGTAATTGAGGCTTTTAAAAGAAATTTAAATATTAATAAAGGGGAAAAGAATCTTTGAAAGAAAGAAGCAAATACATCAATAACATAATAACAATTATAATGATAATAACAAAAATACCATAGTAGCAATAATAACAATAATACATAAATAAAAAGTCCCTATTGCTCGCTCATTAACAGCTTTTGTGAATCTAAGGAAAGGAGATTTGTCAGTAATATTATTTTACCTTAAGTTAGTAGAGGTGTTTCCAACAAAGCTGTGAATTTTTAAATGAAAAAAATAAAACGGTTAAATATATAGTTTGGGTGCTTAAATGTGGTTTTTGAAACCATGTTACGGTATTTTAGCCATATATAATTAAAAAAAAATATCCCGTTATTCCCCCTAAATCTTCAAGTGACAAAAATACAGCATTAGGATTATCTCTGAAAATTGATAAAAATTTTGTAAAAAGAAATTCTTTTTTCAAACGGAAATATTTCAAACCAAACATAGTATTAAAAAAAACGAAAGGTGATGTAAAGCGCTGTTATTTTACTGTCTTGTTTTATATTAGAAAAATGGATTGATCGAAACACATGAGAGGATGATTGGCCAAAAAACAAGAGATTTTAATAGCACTATCACCCAAATCAATCAGTAAAAGCAACCTCCCCTAAAATTTTCTATAGTGACACAATGGAACCCATGTGATTACAGTGATTTGTAGTTCTGGTATGTTGTGATGCTGTTACAAACGAGATAAAAGATTTTCTTCCACAAATTTTGAATTCATAAAATATTTTTTTGTGAAAAGCGAAAGAACTTTTTTTTATAAAATTATCATTATTATCATTTCTACTTATCCTCACAACAGTAAAATCATGAGGTCTTAATAATGAGCTCTTAATAATTTGTCAACCAAACTTAATGCAACTTAAAAAATAAAATGCAAGCCCAAAACATATATTCAACACGCTAAACCAAAAAAACCTAAAGCCTTCTGCGTCATTGGTGCTTCACTGAAAACGAATTACTCGTATATTACAAATTTATTATTTTTCAGTTCTTACAGCATTGAAAATGAAAATAAAAATTACAGTGAAAAATAATCTTGAACTGATGGATCTTTCAACAATTAATATCATTATATATCTAATATTCAATTTGATTTTGTTTATACTTTCCAAGACTGTTCAAGACTCATATAGTTTTGCGATTTTTGTTAACTCTGCCATTTTTTATAACTAATCGTGTTAGTTTGTTATGAAAACATTCTATGGCTTCTAGGCATTTCTATTTGAGCGGAAAACTGCACCTCAAACTTTGTGGAACGTGCATTTTCTTGCATGAAACACCAAAGTATAATAAAATGTCAAGTTTCGGAGTGTTCCACCACTCGCAAGCAAGTGCCATTGGTATTTTTGAATCCGCATGGTCAATTTAGGGGGTGGAGGGTAGGCTAATTCTCGTAGCAGCCCCATTCCGTCGTGGTATGGTTCACATTTTCAACACCTGGCGTCCGGACTATCATATAATCTACCAAGCATACAACTACCCCAAATCACTATCAATAAATAAATGAAACCCAAAACGGACAAAAATTAAAATAAATAACCGAGTCAATCTCAAAACGAGCAGAAATTAACATGAGTAGGGCTCAAAACCCCCTATGCTTTCCCAAGGCCAGAACATAAGTTGCACTTTACTGAAAAAAAATTCAAATGAGTTTACTGAAAAAAAATGTGCATTGTCAATTTAATGTACATATGCTGATATTTATTCCCTAAAATCTTAATTAATTTTTGATTTCTTAAAGTTACAAAAGTGAAAATATTTCAAAGAATTGTTTTCAGTAAAGCGCCAATGACGTAGTAGGTTTTAGGCTTCTGCAATGAGACGATACCCAAACTTTTGTTTGTAGTTATTTTTATTCGATTCAAACTTGATTTGCATATTCAATTTAAGTTTCACTCGTTTTAAGATTTATTTATTCATTTACATTAATATATATTGTATACTTGTTCGCATTGATTGTTTATTTAATTTCTGTTCGTTTTGAGTTTCATTTATACTTTAATAGCAAAATATTTGTTTTCGTTTTAAGCTTGATTTTCATACTCAATCTAAGCATTACTCGCTTTAAGATCTATTTATTCATTTATATTATTACTTGTTGTATGTTTTTCCTATGATTGTTTATTTAATTTCTGTTCGTTTTGGGTTTCATTTATTCTTTAATAGTAGTTTCTGGTCGTTTTGATTTTGAATTTTAACAGGTATTTGTATCTCCTGAGCTTAAGTTTAAAATGGCCTTTACTTTTCTTTGAAAAACTTATTTTTCGGAAAGTTTTTTTTAATTAATTTTTGATCGTTTTTGATTGCAAAAAGTTTCAAGTTTTTATGGCATGGGGGGGGGGGGTGCTTACTGTCCGATTATTCTTGACTTTAAAAAACGGATCTAGAACTTTCAATTTAAATCGAATGAGGCTTTTTTCAAAGTCTATACGATTACCTCTTTGATAAAAACCTTATATATGAACAATAGACAGCTTGCATAACTTGTGGACAGCGATTGACAGCAATGAATGGATTGAAAAAATAGCTCCAATAAGGGAGTTAAGACCATTTCACTTGCTGACACAAAGGATCACGACTGTTTGGGATTGACCTTAATAGGAATTTTGTGTGCCAAAGCAGTTTTGCATCTATCACAGAGTATGTATTTTAACCGTATAATTGGATAATTATAATAGATTTCCTATGTGTTCTTCCATACAAAACCCCTTCCCATAAGTTATAACCCCCCATTAATAAGTTATGCCCCAGGGCATAACTTACAACGCCTACCCCTGGGCCTGGTGGGCTGTGTCGACACAGGAGTTTTTTTTTGTTATCAGAACTTTGAACTATTTTAACAAAATGTCTACCTCAAAATTTTTTATCTGATGCATTTAGGGCGTGGAGGAGGGAGAGGGGCTAGTTGCCTTTCAATCTCTTTTGACTCTTAAAAAGTGAACAAGAACTTTCAATTTTCAATCAAAATAAGCCCTCTCTAAAGTTTACACGAGCATCCCTTCCATAAGAAATAATATGAAGGATTCAGAAAATCCTTAAATTACAACCCTTGCCCTGAGGGCTTTGGGGAGTTTGTAATCCTCAAAGACCTAATTTCCCGAACTTAAAACTACGTTTAATAAAATGGCTGTCTTAAAATTTTGATTGGATGTGTTTAAGAAAAAGGTGGGCGTGAGAGGGGGGTTAGTTGCCCTCAAATCACTTTCGACTATCACAAAGGGCACTAGCCCTCGGAATTTTCCATCGAATGAGCCTTTTTTTGAAGTTTCTTTCTACGACACCCGCCTTCTATAAAAACCTTATATGCCCCCAGGGCATAACTTAAAAACCCTTGCCCAGAGGGTTGTGGGGGATTGTCCTCCTCAAAAACATATTTTTTTATCTGGAAATCAACTACGCTGAAAAAAATGGCTATCTCAAAATTTTGATTGGATGTGTTTGGGGGAATGAATGGGCGTGGGGGGGGGGCTAGTTGCCCTCCAATCACTTTCGACTATTAAAAAGGGAACTAGCCCTTTGAATTTCCAATTGAATGTGCCTGTTTTGAAGTTTATACGACAACGCCTTCTATAAATACCTTATATATGTCCCCGGGCATAACTTTAAACTCTTGCCCTGAGGGTTGTGGGGGAGTGTCCCTCCTCAAAACATATTTTCTATCTGGAAATCAACTACGCTGAACAAAATGGCTATCTCAAAAGTTTGATTAGATGTGTTTTGGGGGAATGATGGGCGTTGGGGGATTGGGGCTAGTTGCCCTCCAATCACTATCGACTATCAAAAAGGACATATGGTGTATGCAATGATGATGCTATGATGCCTGTATGATGCATGATGTGGATTGCATGTGTGTGGATTGATGTGTCTGATGGGACTATATGATGCTATGGATGTGTGGTATGATGTAGGCTCCATGTCGCCCATGCAGTGATGATGATGCCATGCTATGATGCCCCATGCCGATGCCGAATGCTGATTATCCTGATGTGCCATGTATTATGGATGCCTGCCTGGCCTATGGATGCTGATATGCCCATGGGATGCGTTGCCATGGGATATGATGCCATGAGCCATGCGGTGGCGATAGGCATGCCATTCCCTCGGCTATGCATGTATGCCGCCCCATGATGCCCGATGATGCCGCGGCCTCCCAGGGCAATAACTTAAAAACCCTTGCCCTGGGTTTGTGGGGGGAGTGTCCTCTCAAAAATATATTTTAATTGGAAATTCAACTACGCTGAACAAAAATGTCTTCTCAAAATTTTTTATTGGATTGTGTTTTGGGGAATGATGGGCGTATGGGGGGGACGATTTGCCCTCCAATCACTTTTGACTATTAAAAGGGCTGTAATCCCTTTAATTTTCCAATCGAATGAGGCTTTTGTTGAGTATCTATGACACGCCCTTCTATAAAAACCTTATATTCCCCCAGGGCATAACGTAAAATCTTGCCCTGAATGTTGTGGTGGATTGTCCTCCTCAACATGTTTTTTCTATCTGAAAATGCAACTACGCTGAACAATGGCTATCTTATAAATTTTGGAATTGGATGTGTTTGGGGGAAAAATGAGGCGTGGGGGGGGGGGGCTAGTTTCCCTCCAAATCACTTTCGACTTTAAAAAAGTGCACTATCCCTTGGAATTTCCAATCGAATGAGCCTTTTTTGAAGTTTCTACACAAAACCTTCTATAAAAACCTTATATGTCCCCCAGGGCATATCTTAAAAAAACACTGCCTGAGGTTCTGGGGGAGTGTCCCCTCAAAACATATTTTCTATCTGGAATAACTACGCTCAACCAAAAATGGCTATTTCAAAATTTTTAATTGGATGTTTTTGGGGAAATGATGGCGTAGGGGGGGGGGCTAGTTGCACTCCAATCACTTGTCGACTATAAAAAACGGCACTAGCCGATTAATTTTCCCCATCGAATGAGCCTGTTTTGAAGTTTTCTACCACGCCTTCTATAAAAACCTTTTATGCCCGCCAGGGCTAGCTAAAAACACTTGCCCTTTGATTGTGGGGGGAGTATCCCTCCTCAAAAGATATTTTCTATCTGGAAATCAACTACTACGCTGCACGGACTCAAGGCTATCTCAAATTTTGATTTGGATGTGTTTGGGGACTGATTGGCTGGGGGGGGGCTAGTTTGGCCCTCCCAATCCATTTTCGACTATTAAAAAGGAGCACTAGCTTTTTTGAATTTCTAATCGAATGAGCCTGTTTATGAGGTTTCTACGACAACGCCTTTCCCTAAAAACCTTACATACCTCCAGGGCATAACTTAAAAA
>CM051272.1:55209381-55236881 GCA_027921565.1 Artemia sinica
TTCAGGAAAGGCAGGTCTATCAAAACAAATCTTATACTAGCTTATGAATCTGTAACTGATCTGCTGGAGCAGGGTTTCCCAGTCAATGTGTTCCTACTGAATCAAGCTAAGGCCTTTGATAAAATGTCTCACTGCTACCTGATGATCAAGCTGCCAGTATATCAGATAGACAATGATGTTGCCCAGTGGATTTAAAGCTTCTTATCCAACAGAACCCAGATTCCACACCAGTTCACATTAAGAGTGGTGTCCACCAATTGACCAAACTAGGCCCAAAACTGTTTAAACCTTTACATAAATTATGCTCCTGAGGTGGTCAAGAATGGCTTGGAACTGCATGCAGATGATTCCAACTCTTTGGTCTAGCAGCCTCTATAGAAAATTGTCTTCTCTGCAAGAAGATCTCAACAACCTCTGTCTGTGGGCAACAACTTGGACACTTTAGTTCAACCCACACAAATGCAAAGTCCTTCATCTAGGTCCAAACAATCCCTGCCATAGTTATCACATGATTGACCCTGCAGGTACCAATATGCCCATTCAGAGTGCCAAAGAAGAGCATGATCTTGGGGTATTAATTGATGATAAGCTTAAGTTTCATAGTCACTGCTGGAACCAAGCAGCTAAAGGAAACAAGGTCCTTGGTTTGATCAAGCATTCAGTAACAAGTTGCCAACCAAGAGTTATCAAGAAGCTTTACACAGCCCTTGTTTGTCCTCATCTTGAGTTTGGTATGTCAGTTGCCAACCCTCATTTTAAGTGTGACATGGAGATTCTTGAGAAGGCCCAGTGTAGAGCAACCAAGCTCCCTTTTGTGAAAAAACAAATCTTAGCAAAGGTTTTATGCTTGTATGGCATACCAGACAAATTAAAGGATATAAATGAAAACATCTTCCATGATCTCACAGGGGGGAGGGGGGTCCAAACTGGGGACCCCCACTTGATACAGCCATATCTAGAACCCTGTTGAGATTGGCTTATATCCAGGCAGGCATGTGTGCAGACATTTTTTTTTTTTTTTTTAGGAACATGGTAGGGGAATATTGACAAAATTGTAAGAACATTGTCATTTTGTAGGAATAAATAGTATTTATAGGAGTGAACTCAAAAACTCATAGCTTGAGTTTTTCTAGTGAACTCAAAAACTCAAGCTATATATATATATATACCAATTCAGGTATATATTTGCACATTAGGGGGGGGGGGGGGATGAAGTTTGAACTTACCTCCCAATTACATCAGAAATAAAATTTACCCACCCCCCCCCCCCTAATGTGCAAATATATATCCTGAATTGGTATATAGGGTAAAAAACCAGTATCCAATTGAGCAAAATTATGTATTACTAAAACTCTCACATCTTGTTACCAAAGAGGAATTGAGAAGGATTGGGTATATTAATGAATAGCTAAAAGTCTAAGCTATGCATCAATATGGTTATTATTCAGATTATTTAAGATCAACCACTTGAAACTATTAGTTTATTGACTTACCTGCAGGGACCTCTTTTTGGAAATACCAGTTATCCTATTTTGATGTATATATCCTTTTAGTGTTTCAGTTTTATTCATATATTAACAGAAAGCTGATTTTGTTCTGATTCTAGAAATGTAACTTTTATTGCTTGATATTTATTCTATAAATCACAAATATTTAAATATAATTTTTCTTTTCAATTGCTTTTCAGAACAGAGACCACATTTTCAATTTATGCTGACAATTCATTGGTGAAAACTCGACCAGAAGGTGGGGCTCTTGTTACTGCCCTCACATTACTTCATGTTGTAGTAAAAGGGGGTGGCCCAAAAACCCATTGCTATTTTTCTGGAATGCCAAAGAAAAGTGGTCTTTCCCAAAAAGAGGTCTTTTACCCTATAGGGGTGGGTGTAAAATTCATTTCCAAAAAAAATTGGAAAGATTTCCAATATATTTGGAAAGAGCATAAAAAAAGGCATCAAATGGTATGTTTACTTTATTTGTAAGTCAATAATATGAAGTGCCAAAAATTTACCAAAGTAGCTTGTTTAGAGTTTTAACTGGGGTAAAGTGAAGCATTTATAGAAATGATACAAGTAGGTTAGGTCTGTAGAATCTTTAAAGTTACTTTCAGAATTTTAAAGTACACTAGGCTATTTCTTATAGAGTAGGCTTAAATGTAGATCAATGCCTTAAGAATTGGGGACCATCAGGGGATAGGGTGTAATTTCAAAAAGAAAAGATGAAATTGGGAAGAGCATAGCCTAAAATAAGGAATCTAACTGTGCTAGGCCTAGCCTGCTTTTCTTTTATTAAGATGTTTCCTTTGGAAGAGTAATAGCCTTACTCTAAACTCTTACAATACATCTAAACATCCAAAAAATATCAAACAGCTGCTAAACTAGAATTTTAGTTCAAACACTGAGCCTATGTTAATTCCAAACAAAAATCAACAGGTGCATACCTGAATAAATTGAATTGTGAGTGCTGATTTCCCTACGCCTCCTCCACCAACAACAACTAGTTTATAAGTTTGAGCATAGCTATTTCTGTCGCTTTTAGTCATATTCCAGCACCAGATTTTTTGTTTATTTTTAAAAGAACTGGACAATGGAACAATTTACTAGAAATTTCGTCGACTTCTTTTTAAAAATTCAATTTCTGAAAAGTAATTTATAGATGTCAGCAATTTCTCCAAAGATTTATCGCCTTTGGCCTAAATATATAAAAATAACCCTAAAAAATTCAATTTATAAGCAAAAAACATAGCAGGCATTTAATCTAATAAGAAGAACTAAAATCAATAATGAGGTAAATATGGAGAATTTCGCATTTTTGACCTATAAATAAAGAAAACATACCACTCGATGTTATTCTTTATACTCTTTTTAAATCTGCTAATCACTTTTGTTGCAAATTGAATTTTAAGCCCGTTTTGAACCCTTGAAAATGATAAATTTTTTTTTTTCTATAGTTCTCTGGGGTATAAGAAAAGGTAAATCGTCGGTTTCATACTTACTATTTCATTATAAATTAATTTTGTAATAGTTGTGTAACTCACAATTGTCACGATAAATTTGAATAAAAAATGTTCAAAACCATTCCGCCGTCTTTTCTCATTATTATGTTTAGCCACTTAGAAAATGCCGTTTTGACCAAATGTCAAAGCCGACTGAAGAAAAAATGGCATCAAATGGTATGTTCACTATATTGATAGGTTAGAAATATGGACTCGTCCATATTTACCAATGATGGTAATAGAGAAGCACATCTAAACGAACGATTTTACTTGATTTGGACGTAATAGGAAACCTCTGCTGCTGGTGGGAAACAAAAAAGTGTAAGAAAATGGCCAAAACACATGCCAACTAAAACTGTAGTCAAATATCTATGAAGCGTATGAGCATTGCCTATCCAGCTAAGCTCAACTTCCCCGAGTGTAATATGTAAAAGCAAAAAAAAGTAATTGTATGCCAGTATTTCAAATCACGTGTATTTCAAAGCAAGCCCATCATATTTGCTCATGCTTCATAGTGTGTCATTTCTCATTATTACTACCCCCCTATGTATTGGATTAACGACACTTCTTTTACGATTAAGGTCCTTGCGTTGGCCAGCAGTGTGTTGCTGCAGCTGAGTTTGAGCTTCGGGTCGCGTATTACCAAGCTGAGATCAAGCTCACTCTGCCACCACAGACCATTACTGTCCATGGGTACCCTCAGGGGGGCATAAACCCCTGAAAATCTTGGGCAATAAAATAATTATTAAGAAACCAAAGGAAAGAGAGCAGAATAAGGAAAAAAACATGGAAAAAAATGTGTTCCCCATTGTTGGCTACCTGCCAGTGGCGTCGTTGAGCGGGGGGGGGGGCAGTTGCCCCCTACCAGTAATTTGGAAAAAGAATAATTTATTAAAAAGTTTTAAACTACTGGGTAATTTGGAAAAAGAATAATTTATTAAGTAGTTTTTTAAACTATTGCTCGTTTTAAGTGTCAAATTTGCTATTTACTTTCGGTAAATAATTACTTTTGAAATTAATCAATGCCCGTTTTTAACATAAGGAAATCAGAAAAGTAAGGGGTCCATTATACTTCACAATATGTTCCACAGTAATATTTTTCCAAATATACTGCCTTTGAAACCTTATCATCAAGTAAAAATGTGAGCCTAGTTTTGTGGCAAATTGAAAAATGTCCTATGCTTCTTGTTTCACCACACTTGCTCAGGTGAATTTTTTCTCCGATATTTAAGGTGCTTTTGCTTCCTAAAACCTACCAGTTCCAGATTTTAAAACTTTCAAAATTGGAAATGAATACAACCTCTGAACCTGCAAATAGGACAGATTGGAATCATTGGTAAATAATACTGTGAATATACTTTTCTGGGTGAGAAAGCAATAACTGAAAAAGAAAATAAGATTTGGTGCTTTTTATATGATATTAATTGAAAAAACTTTTTCCACAAAATAAGCTTTTCCAAAAAAAGGTAATGAACTCCATTAAAGCAAAAATGAAAAATAATATAATCAAATAATCTACCAAGCATACAACTACCCCAAATCAATATCAATAAATAAATGAAACCTAAAACAAACAGAAATTAAGATAAATAACAGAGTCAAACTCAAAAAAAAGCCGAAGTTAATAAAAGTAGGGTTCTAATCCCCTATGTTTTCTAAAAGCCAGAATATAATTTTACTTTACTGAAACAATTCTTTTAAATGTTTTCATTTTTATAACTTTAAGAAGTCAAAAATTAATTAAGATTTTAAGGATTAAATATCAGCATATGTATATTAAACTGACAGTGCACATTTTTTTCAGTAAATTCATTTGAATTTCATTAAACCAGTGCCCCGGTCTAAAAGAAACAAAGTAAAATAATAAAAAAAATAAATAAATAATGTATTGCGCCAACATTGTTCTTTACTTAGGCAGCACGGTTACGCTGCCTATGAATCGTACTATCATAGGCAGCGCAATAGCGCTAAGTAAGTACTGAGGGCTGTGGGGTGCAATGTATTATTATTATTATTTTTTTTTTTCGGTTTGTTCGTATCGAACAAGCACTTCGTATCAAAGGAGCTGTCGTAGAAACTTCGAAAAGGGCTCATTCGATTAGAAATTGAGAGGGCTAGTGCTCTTTTTAATAGTAGAGAGTGATTGAAGGGCAAATAGCCCCCTCCCACGCCCATTATTTCCCCAAACACATCCAATCAAAATTTTGAGATAATGGTTTTTCTCAACGTAGTTGAAAGTTCCGGAGATTATGACTTTAAGGATGAAAACCCCCTCCCCCTACGTCCCTCAGGGCAAGGGTTGTAAGTTATTCCCTGGGGGAACATAAGATTTATATAGAAAGCGTGACTATGTAAAATTCGGAGGGGGCTCATTGGATTGGTAATCAGAAGTTTTAGTGCCCCTTTTAAGATTCAGAGTGATCGCAGGATGGATGCCCTTTCCACACACCTCGTATTTACCCGAAATGTGTCTGATAGATATTTTGAGATGGCCATTTGTTGGCATAGACACTTTAGAAAAGATTCATTCGATCCGAAATTGAAGAGGCTAGTGACTATTTTAATAGTCAAAAGTGATTGGAGGGCAACTAACACCCCTCCAACGCCCACCATTTCCCCAAACACATCCAATTAAAACTAGATTGCCATTTTGTTCAGCGTAGTTAAAACGACCGAAAAATATGTCTTTGAGGATGACAGCCCCCCAGAGCCCTCAGTGCTAGGGTTGTAAGTTTTGCCCCGAGAGAATATATGGTTCTATGGAAATGGTGGTCGTATAAACTCCGGAGGGGGGCCATTGGATTGGAAATCAAATGTTCTAGTTCTCTGTTTAAGAGTCAAAGTGATCGAGGATAGCCGCCCCCATCCACCTACGCCTTATTTTTCACAAAAGCATTCAATAAAAAGTTTGAGATAGCCATTTGTTCAAAAATAGTACATAGATCATATAATAAGGCCTTTGGGGCGGACAGAATCCCCCAAAGTCTGGGGTAATGGTTATAAGTTATGCCCCAAGGGCATATAAAGTTTTTAGGAGTGGTCGTTTGAACTTTAGGATCATGTTATTTTAAATATATCGTTCTAGTTCCTTTTAAGAGTCAAATGTGATGGAGAGCAACTACCTCCCCTCCCAGAATCTACTTTTTCCAAAACACATTCAATTGAAATTGTGAGGTGGCCATTTTATTACCAAAAGTCCAAAAATCAGATAACAATGTCCTTAGGGTGGAAATACTCCCCCAGAGCCCATGGGCAAGGGTTGTAAGATATGCCCGGGCCATATAAGGTTTTTATGGAACGGGTAGTTGTAGAAACTTTGGATCGGATGAAACTCATTTGATTAGAAGTCGGAAGTTTTAGTACCCTTTTTTAAGAGTCAAAAGTGAATGGAGGGCAATCGGCCCCACTAAGCTTATCATTCCCCAAAACATATCCGATCGAAATTTTAAGAGAGCTATTTTGTTAAGTATTGTTAAAGGATCCACTAATAATGTCCTTTGGAATTTCAACCTCCCCAGAGTCCTCAGGACAAGGACTGTAAGCTAGGCAATTCGTTTATTGTTTACGCATAGTATATGTTATTGAGAAAGGTGGGCATGCTTGAACTTCACTTTCCAAGAAGACGAAGGGTATTCAGGTGAGCCTTTCCGAGAATGTTGAGGGTGATACAAGGTATATTCAGAATGAGTGATCGTATAAACTTTGGAGGGGCTCATTGGATTGGTAATCAAAGGTTCTAGTGCCCTCTTTAAGATTCAGAGTGATCGGAGGGTGGATACCCCCCCCCCCCTCGCACCTCGTATTTTTCTCGAAATGTTTCTGATAAAAAATTTAGATGACCATTTGTTGTCGTAGAAACTTCTAAAAGGGCTAATTAGATTGAAAATTGAAGGGGCGAGTGCCCCGGTTAATAGTCGAAAGTGATTAGAAGGTAACTAGCCCCCCCCCTCTTACGCCCACCATTTCCCAAAACACATCAAATCAAAATTTTGAGATAGCCATTTTGTTCAGCGTAGTTAAAAGGACCAGAAATTATGTCTTTTAGGATGACAACCCCCCAGAGCCCTCAGGGCAAGGGTTGTAAGCTATGCCCTGGGAGCATATAAAGTTTGTACGGAAAGAGTGGTCGTACAAACTTCGGAGGGGACTCATTGGATTGGTAACAAGAAGTTCTAGCATCCCTTATCATAGGCAGCACAATAGCGCTGCCTAAGCAGAGAGCGATGTGGGCGCAATGTATTTTTTTGGGGGTTTTAGACAAGGGCCCTTCGTATCGTAGGAGTTGTCGTAATAACTTCAAAAAGGGTTCATTCGATTGAAAATGAAAGGGCTAGTGGCCTTTTTAATAATCAAAAGTTATTGGAGGGCAACTAACCCCCTCCCACGCCCACCATTTCTCCTAACACATCCAATCAAAATATTGAGATAGCCATTTGTTCAACGCAGTTGAAAGGTCCGGAAATTATGTATTTGAGGATGACACCCCCTCCCCTCTATTGTCCTCAGGGCAAGGGTTGTAAGTTATGCCCTGGAGGCCCATTTGGTTTATAAATAAAGAGTGATCACGAAAACTTCGGAGAGGGCTCATTGGATTGCTAATCGGGAGTTTTACTAACCTTTTTTAGATTTAGAGTGATGGGAGGGTCGATACCCCACCCCCGCCTCGTATTTTCCCGAAATGCATCTGATAAAAATTTTGAGATGGCCATTTGTTGTCATAGAAAGTTTGGAAAAGGCTCATTCGATTGGAAATCGAAAGAGCTAGTGCCCTTTTTAATAATCGGAAGCAATTTGAGGGCAACTTATCCCTCCTCCCACGCCCATCATTTCCCCAAACCCATCCAATCAAAATTTTGAGATACCCCATTTTATTCCACGTAATCGAAAGGTCCGGAAATTCTGTCTTGAGAATGACAACCCCTCCCTACAGCCCTCAGGGCCAGGGTTCTAAGTTATGCCCTTGGGGGCACATAAGGTATATATAGAAAGGGTGATCGTATAAACTTCAGAGGGGGCTTATTCGATTGGTAATCAGAAGTTATAGTGCCCTTTTTAAGATTCAGTGTGATCGGAGGGTGGATACCCCCTCCCCAACACACCCTCGTATTTTCCCAAATACATGTGATAGAAAATTGAAATGGCCATTTGTTCAAAAAGAGAAGAAACGTCAAAACAGCTCATTTGATTAGAAATTGGGCTAGTGCCTTTATAATAGTCAACAGTGATTGGAGTGCAATTAACGCCCTCCCACGCCCACCATTCCACCAAACACTTCCAATCAAAATTTTGAGATAGCCATTTTGTTCAACGTAATTGAAAGGTCCAAAAAATTATGTCTTTAAGGATGACCCTACCCCCCCCCCCCCCCCCCCCCCCCACAGCCCTAAGGGCAAGGGTTGTAAGTTATGCCTGGGGGCATATAAGGTTAATCTAGAAAGGGTGATCGTATAAACTTCGGAGGGGCTCATTGGATGGGCAATCAGAAGTTTTAGTGTCCTTTTTAAGATTGAGAGTGATCGAAGGGTGGATACCCCCCCATACCCACAAACCTCATATGTCCCGAAATGCTTCTGATAGAAATTTTGAGATGTCCATTTGTTTTCGTAGAAACTTCGAAAAAGGCTAATTCGATTGAAAAATGAAAAGTTAGTGCCCTTTTTATTAGTCAAAAGTGATTAAAGATCAACAAGCCCCCTTCCCTTCCCCACGCCCATCAATTCCCAGAATATATCTTATCAAAATTTGATATAACCATTTTGTTCAGCGTAGTTGAATGGTCTGGAAATTATGTCTTTGACAACCCCTATACCTTCTCAAGACCAGAACATATTTGCACTTTACTGAAAAAAAAAATGCTGTGGATTGTCAGTTTAGAATACATATACTGATATATATTCGTCAAGTTTTAATTATTTCTTATTTGTTACAGCTAGAAAAGTTAAAACATTTAGACTTTTTTTTGTCGTTGAATGCCACATGAAAGGATTAGATTGGCTTTTGAGTCTTCAACGGGAAAGTGAACGCAAAAGAGATATTTTTGTTTAAAAAAAACACAAAACAAATAAGTTTGTTTTTAAATCAGATTGATAATTATTTATTATAGCTATTAAGCTATTATATTAAGAAAATTAAATTTTTTGGTGTGCTATATTACTGAAATTTTTGAGATAGCCATTCGTTAAAAAGCAGACCAAAGATCACATAGCAAGGCCTTTGGGGTTGATACAACCCCTTAGAGTCTGGGGGCCAGGGTTGTAAGTATAACCCAGGGGCATATAAGCTTTTTATGGAAGGTGTGGCTGTTTGAACTTTAGAGGAAGCTCACTTGATTGGAAATGTATAGTTCTTGTTCCCTTTTAAGAGTCAAAATTGATATAGGGCAACTAGCCCCCTCCCTGACAAGCTGTTTTCCCCCAAACGCATCCAATCAAAATTGTGAGATAGCAATTTTGTTCACAATAGTCCAAAGAGCAAATAACAAGAAGGACACAACCCTCCAGAGCCAAGGTACGAGTGTTGTAAGTTATGCCCCGGGCATATAAGGTCTTATGGAACGCATGGTTGTATAAACTTCGGGTCGAATGGGGCTCATTTGATTGGAAGTCGGAAGATCTAGTGCCCTTTTTAAGAATTGAAAGTGAAAGAAGGACAACCAGCCTCCCCCCATCACTCCCCAAAAACACATCCAATCAAAATTTTATATCTCCAATACTACTACTACAGTTAATGACTTAATGTAACTAATGATGCTAAAGGTATTAAGATGAAACTCATAGGGAACGTTTTAGGAATTTTAATTAAGGAAAAAAACTGTTTGCATGCAGGTTTTCAAAAGGGCATATAAGCAATATCATAGGCAGCACAACTCTATAATAGCTAGAAATATCATTGAAACTTCTAAAGGAGCTAATTTAATTCAAAATTAAAAATTCTGGTGCCCTTTTTTAAGAGCAACAAGATATTTGAGGGCAAGCAGCCGTTCTCTCGAGACCATTGATTTTCCACATCCAGTCACAACTTTGAGACAGCCAATTTGTTCGGCATAGTAGAATGGTCCAGCAACTATGTCCTTAGAAATATTAGGCATGTCAACCCCCCATAATTATGCAATTGGTCCATTATGCTTTAAAACTAAATGTTGTTTTTAAAATAAATCAAAAGGCATTGTGTTTATGGTTGCCAATAAGACACCTCAGCAATATATAGAGAACGACTGGGGGTATTAAGTTGAAACTTTTTGGAGATACTACTATTACTACTATTGTTTTTACAGTTTGAATAAATAAAAGAGTGTAAGTATATCCAGGTTGTCAAAGAGCATAGATAGAATCTTTTGGGAATAATATTATGTTTTATTTTCCAGGTCAACTTCAGAAGGTATAAAATTAATTTAAAAAATACTGTTTAGTCAGGATTAAAAATTGTTGAAAAAAGTTTTCTCCAACATACAAAAAACAACCCATACTATGGGTTCTTATAGGAAAAAAAACAGCTGAAAAGATATAAAAACATTATTTTTTTCCCTGAAAAAAGACTATGTCAATAAAAAACGAACAGAAATTAATTTAAAAAACTTTTTTCCACAAGACAAGTTTTTTAAAGAAAAGTAGAGAGCTCCATTAAGCCAAGAATGAACTAAAAAAAAAGTCAAATAATCTTCCAATCGTAAAACTATCACAAATCTCTATCAGTAAATAAACCAATCTTAAAACGAATAGAAATTACAATAAATTAGCCGATTCAAACTCAAAATGAGCAAAAATTAATACGAGTAGGGCTGATAACCCCTATACCTTCTCAAGACCATAACATAATTTGCGCTTTACTGAAAACAAAATACGTTTCAATTGTTTTTACTTTTCTTACTTCCACATATAAAAAATTATCAAACTTTAAGGACAAAATATTAGTATATGTCGATTAAACTGACAATCCACGGTCATTTTTTTGTTTTTTTCCGTAAAGCGCAAATTATGTTATAAGCTATATTATGTATATACTGTACCAACCCACTCTTTTTTTTATTGTTGCCATTTTATCATGCAGCACTAGGAGACCGATACTTGCTTGTGAAGGGAATTATAGACATAAAAAAATGATATACAGTTTACCCCCCCCCCCCCCCCCCCCCCCCCCCCCCTCTGGAAATGTATACCCCCTTTAACCTGATTTACACAAGAAAAACTTTATATATTTTTTACAGAATTCGTTTTGTTAAACAAAGATACAAAAGGAAAGAAAATTTTCAAACTCTAGGAGTCAATTTTTGCTTTCAAAAGGCATTGCTGTCAATTTAAATTTATTTCAGGTTTCTGTTGCAATAATGCCAAGAATTGTTCATATTTTCTGGATATACTTTGTCAAACAATGCCTAACGGATAAGTTAGCGATTTTAACTTCAGCGCTATTGCGCTGCCTATGATTTTTGTTTCGGCTTTGAGTGTATACTACATTAACCTTCGCCCACCTGAAACCTTGGTTACGCTATACTACTGCCGTCTGCAGCCGCTCATTGCTGATTATCATAGGTAGCGCAATAGTGCTGCCTAAGTAACGATGTTGGCACAATTTATTATTTATTTATTATTATATTTTTTTAGTTTGTTTTAGACCAGGACACTTCGTATAGAAAGAGTTGTAGAAATTTCAAAAAGGGCTTATTCGATCAGAAATTGAGAGGGCTAGTGTCTTTTTCAATAGTCAAAAGTTATCGGAGGGCAAATGGCCCCCACGTCCATCATTTCCCCAAACACTTCCTATCAAGATTCGGGTATAGCCATTTTGTTCAACGTTGTTGAAAGGTCCGGAAATTATGTGTTCAGGATGATACCCCCCCCCCCCCGCCACACACACAGCCCTCAGGACAAGGGTTGTAAGTTATGCCCTGGGGGCATATAAGGTTTTTGTAGAAAGTATTGTCGTAGAAACTTCAAAAAGGGCTCATTCAATTGGAAATTGAGAGGACTAGTGCCCCTTTTAATAGTAGGAAATGATAGGAGGGCAAATGGCCCCCCATACCCATCATTTCCCCAAGCACTCCCAATCAAAATTTTGAGGTATCCATTTTGTTCAACGTATTTGAAAGGTCCGGAAATTGTGTCTTTAAAGATGATAAACCCCCCACATCCCTCAGGGCAAGGGTTGTAACTTATGCCCTGGGGACATAAAAGTTTTTTATAGAAAGCGTGGTCATATAAACTTCGTAGGGGACTCATTGGATTGGTAATCAGAAGCTTTAGTACGCTTTTTAAGATTCAAAGTGATTAGAGAGCAGCTACCCCCCCCCCCCCACTCTTACACACACGTCGTATTGTCCCGAAATGCATCTAAAAGAAATTTTGAGATAACCATTTTATTTAGATAGTCCAAATATCATATAATAAGGCTTTTGGGATTGAAAAAAACCCCAGAGCTTCGGGGCAAGGGCTGTAAGTTATGCCCCGAGGGCATTTCAGGTTTTTTTGGAACGGATGACTGTATAAATTTTAGAAGAGGCTCATTTGGTGGAAAATTGAAAGTTATAGTTCCCTTTTGAGGGTCAAAAGTGACGGAGGGCAGCTAGCCCCCACCCTGACTACCCTTTTTTTTCACCAATCGAATCTTATCGAAATTGTGAGATAGCAATTTTGCTCAAAATAGTCCAAAGAAACATATAACAATGCCTCTAGGGTTAACACAACTCCCCAAGGCCCCGGGGATAGGTTTTGTAATGCACTGGAGACATATAAGGCTTTTATGGAATGGGTGGTTGTATAAACTTCAGATGGGGCTCATTTGATTTGAAAAAAAGGAAGTTATAATGTCCTTTTAAGAGTCAAAAGGGATTTGAGAGCAACCAGCCCCTCACCCGCAAGATCATCATTTCCCCAAAAACGTCCAATCAAAATTTGGAGATAGTAATTTTGTTCATTGTAGTTGAGGGGTCCTGAAATTATGTCTTTGAGGAAGACACCTCCACCCCACAGCTCTCAGGGCAAGGGTTGTAAGTTATGCCCTGGGGAAATATAAGGTTTTTATAGAAAGGGTTGTTGTATGTACTTCAGAGGCGATTCATTGGATTGGTAGTCAGAATTTCTCGTGCCCTTATTAAGAGTCCAAGTGATCAGAATGCAGCTACCTCCCCCCCCCAAAACGCCGTGTTTTCCCGAAACACATTCAATAGAAATTTTGAGACAGCATTTTTTATTCAAAATAGTCCAAAGATCATATAATAAAGCTTTTGGGATTCATACAAACCACCAGAGCCTGGGGGGTGAGGGTTGTAAGTTATGCCGCTGGGACATTTAAGGTTTATATGGAAGGAATGGTTGTTAAAATCTAGAAGAGGCTCATTTGGTCGAAAATTGGAAGTTCTAGTTCCCTTTTTTAAGAGTCAAGAGTGATGGAGGGTATTTAGCCCCCCCCTCCCCGACAACCCCTTTTTTCACCAAATGCATCTGATTGAAATTATGAAATATTTATTTTGTTCAAAATAGTCCAAAGAAAACATATAATAATGCCTCTAGGGTTGAAACAATCCCCCAGCGCCCTGGGAATAGGGTTGTAAGTTATGCCATGAGGGCTTATAAGGTTTCTATGGAATGGCCGGTCGTACAAACTTCAGATGGGCTGATTTGATTTGAAACTGAAAGTTACACTGCCCTTTTTAAGAGTCCAAGTGATTTGAGAGTAACCAGCACCCCCCCCCCCCAAGGGTTGTAAGTTATGCCGTGGGGGTATATAAGGTTCTTATAGAAAAAGTGGTCGTACATGCTTCGGAAGGGATTCATTGGATTGATAATCAGAAGTTTCTAGTGCTGTTTTTAAGAGTCAAAGTGATCAGAGCGCAGCTACCATGCACACGATGCACACACACACGTCGTGTTTTCCCGAGATGCATTCAATAGAAATTTTGAGACAGTTCTTTTATTAAAAAATAGTCCAAAGATCATATAACACGGCTTTTGGGGTTGATACAAACCACCAGAGCCTGAGGGAGAGGGTTGTAAGCTATGCCCCTGGGGCATGTAAGGCTCCTATGGAAGGGATGGTTGGATAAACTTTAGAGGTGGCTAATTTGTTTGAAATTGGAAGTCCTAGTTCTATTAGGACGTCCTTTAGGAATTTAGGAATCAAAAGTGATGGAGGTCAACTAGCTATTCCCCCCGACTACCCCTCTTTTCACCAAACGCATCTGATTGAAATTGTGAGATGACAATTTTTTTTTAAAATAGTCCAAAGACCATATAACAATGCCTCCAGGGTTGACACAACCCCCAGAGCCCTGGGACAAGGGCTTTTAAATTATGCCTTGTGGAGATATAAAATTTTTAAGGAATAAATGGTCATATTAAGTCAGATGGGTCTCATTTGATCTTAAATTTGAAGTTATAGTGGCCTTTTTAAGAGTCAAAGTTATTTGAGCCCCCCCCCCCACGCCCATCATTTCCCAAAACAAACATTCCAACAAAGTTTTGAGACATCAATTTATTTCAGCATTATTGAAAGGTTCAGTAATTATGTGTTCGGTGATACCCCCCCCCCCAGAGGACTTAGGGCTAGGTCTGTAAGTTATGCAATTGGTTTATTGTTTACATATAGTATATTTATTGAGAAAAGGTAAGGATGTTGGACTTCTACTTTCCCAAAATAAAAAGGGCATTAAGATGAGTCTTTCAGGGAATGCTGAGGGGAGTGTTGAACTAAATAAAAAGATGTTTTGCGTATATGGGTTTGTCAAAAGGGTGTAATTCAGGAATGACTGAGTAAATTAATTTGGAATTTTTGGAAATGATAAGGGAGATGATCAATTGACCAAAAAGGTAATATTTGCACGCTACTACTACTGCAATTACTGCTAGTTCTACTGCTACCACCAGTCCTATTACTACTTCTGTAGCGAGTACTAATAAGGCTGAGGCTATTGAAAAAATTATCGGAGGAAACGTTAAGGGGAAAGTTGAACCAAATCAAAACATACTATGTTTATACAGATACGGGCGTATCATCAATATGTTTCGAACGGCTTATCATATCAAGAGGAAACTTCAGGAGCAACATGAGTGGGATGTTCAGTTGACCAAACGGCGAAATTTACCTGCTATTAGCTACTATTGCTATTAATACTGCTACTGCTACTGTTACTACTAGTAATAATACACTATTACTGCTATATCAGCAATATCTTAGGAACAACTTCGTGTGTGAAATTAAAACTTACAACGCTTGTTCTGGGGATGATTTGAACTAACCAAAAGACAATATTTGAATCATAATGCTACTGCTTCTACTCCTACAGCTACTACTACTGCTACTATTATTATTACTATTATTATTACTACCGCTACTAATAAATCTAAGGGAATTAAGGTGAAAATTTTGGACAATATCATAACTGTATGAAAATAAATCGACAGATTTTGAACTAGCCGGAAGACACTATGTGCATACTTTTGATACTACTTTTACGGTTACTGTAACTAATGACCTTAAAGGCATTAAGTTAAGACGTTTAGGGGGTGTCTTAATTAAACGAAAAAACTATACGCATGCAAGTATTAAAAGGGTATATAAGCAATATCATAGGCAGCACTGCTCTATCATAGCTAGAAATATCATTAATATTTTAAAGGAGCTAATTTGATTGGAAATCGAAAGTTCTAGTACCCCTTTTTAAGAGTCAAAAGTGATTGGAGGACAATCAGTCCTCCTCTTTAGCTCATAATTTTCCAAACAATTCCAGTCAAAATTTAAGATAGCCATTTATTCAGCATTGCTGAATGGTCTTGTAACTGTTTCTCTAGAGTTATTGCGTAGGTCAACCCCCCACAGTTATACAATTTACCCATTATGTTTAAAAGCTAAATGTTGCCTTAAGATTAAATCAAAATTACTGTGTGTATGCTGATTGCCAATAAGACATCTCAGCAATATCCCAAGAACGGCTGAGGGTATTATGTTTAAACTTTCGGGATACTTCTATTACTACTCCTGCTATCAAAATTTAATTAAGTGTATTAAAGCTGTCAAAGAGCATAGGTAGATTTTTAACGAATGGTATTTAGTTTTATATTTCAGGTTAACTCTAGAGGAGGTATAAAACTAAATTAAATACTACTATTTGTTTTCATATTTTTATAAGGGTGTATGTTGTTAAAAATTGTTGAAACATTTTCTAGAGCATACAAATAGCAGGCCAAACTATAAATTCTGAAAGAAAAACCGTAAAGATTTAAACTGTTATTTTCTTTTTCTTTGAAAAGACTATGTCAATATGAAACGAACAGAAATTAGCTATGAAAAAAACTGCAGCATCGATAAATAAATGAAACCCAAAACGAACAAAAATTACTGTAAATAACCGAGTCAAAGTCAAAACGAGCAGATATTAACATGAGTAGGGTAGGTAGGTAGGGTAGTAGGTAGTAATTTTTCTTTTATTCAAAAAATTAAGTGTTTTAACTTTTATAAACTCTAATAAATTGAATATTATTAACATATTAAGGAATAAATATCAGCCTATGTATATTAAACTGACAATGCACATTCATTTGTATTTTTTTCAGTAAAGTGCAAAATATGTTCTGGCCTTAGGAAGGCATAGAGGTTTTTGAGCCCTACTCTCATGTTAATTTCTGCTCGTTTTGAGTTTGACTCGGTTATTTACTGTAATTTCTGTTCGTTTTGGGTTATTTATTTACCGTTGCTGATTTGTGGTAGTTTTTACACTTGGTAGATTATTTGATTCTATTTTTTTTTTCTCATTTTTGGTTTAACGGAGCTCTTTACTTTTCTTTGAAAACCTTATAAAAGATCTAAAACAGAAATGGCCAGTCATGATAAAAAAAAGAAATGAACATAAAGACGACAAACGGGTCTATGGCCAGTAAATGAAAGTGAAGAGAAACAACAAAAATGGCCAGTTTGGGCAGTTCGGCCTTAGATATTTTATTCGTCAAGTGTACGGGAAAAACTTAGCCGCATCATTGAATTTTATTTTTTCTCTAGTTAAAAAAATATGCAAATCTAATAAATCAGCAAGCTTTTTTCAAAAACTGAAAGAAAGAAGCACTTATTCCTAAATCTTTTAGATTAATCACCCACTTTGGTATTGAAAATGAAAAGAAATTATATTAATTATCATTAGAATTTATCAGAGGCAACGCTGTAGCGTTGCCTATAGTAAAGGCCATACGACTCCAATCTTTTATTATTATTTATTATTATTATTTTTTTTTTTCCCAGAGGCACTTCATATGGAAGCGGTCGTCGTAGAAGCTTCAAAGGGGGCTCATTCAATTTGAAATCAAGAGTTTCTAGTGCCCTTTTTAATAGTCGAAAATGATTGGAAGGCAACTAAACCCCCTCCCCCCCCCACGCCCATCATTCCCCCAAACACATCAAAACAAAATTTTGAGATAGCCATTTTGTTCAGCGTAGTTGATTTGCAGATAGAAAATATATTTTTGAGGAGGATACTCCCCCACAACCCTCAGGGCAAGGGTTTTAAGTTATGCCCTGGGGGCATATAAGGTTTTTTATAGAAGGTGTTATCGTAGAAACTTCAAAACAGGCTCATTCGATCGGAAATTAAAGAGCTAGTGCCCTTTTTAATAGTCGAAAGTGATTGGAGTGTAACTAGCCCCCCCCCCCCCACGCCCATCATTTCCCCAAAAACATTAAATCAAAATTTTCAGATATCCATTTTGTTCAGCGTAGTTGATTTCCAGACAGAAAATATATTTTTGAGGAGGACAATCCCCCACAACCCTCAGGGCAAGGGTTTTAAGTTATTACCCTGGGGGCATATAAGGTTTTTATAGAAGGCGTTGTCGTAGAAACTTCAAAACAGGCTCATTCGATTGGAAATTAAAGGGCTAGTGTCCTTTTTAAATAGTCGAAAATTATTGGAGGGCAACTAGCCCCCCCCACGCCCATCATTTCCCCAAACACATCCAATCAAAATTTTGAGATAGCCATTTTGTTCAGCGTAGCTGATTTCCAGATATAAAATATTTTTTGAGGAGGATACTCCCCCACAACGCTCAGGGCAAGGGTTTTAAGTTATGCCCTGGGGGCATATAGGTTTTTATAGAAGGCGTTGTCGTAGAAACTTCACAACAGGCTCATTCGATTGGAAATTAAAGGGCTAGTGCCCTTTTTAATAGTCGAAAGTGATCGGAGTGTAACTAGCCCCGTCCACCCCCCACGCCGATCGTTTCCCCAAACACATCCAATCAAAATTTGAGATAGCCATTTTGTTCAGCGTAGTTGATTTCCAGAAAGAAAATATATTTTTGAGGAGGATACCCCCCACAACCCTCAGGGCAAGGGTTTTAAGTTATGCCCTGGGGGCATATAAAGGTTTTTATAGAAGGCGTTGTCGTAGAAAGTTCAAAACCTACTCATTTGATTGGAAATTAAAGAGCTAGTGCCCTTTTTAATAGTCAAAAGTGATTGGAGTGTAACTAGCCCAGCCTCCCCCCCCCCACCCCCACGCCCATCATTTCCCCAAACACGTCAAATCAGAATTTTCAGATAGCCATTTTGTTCAGCGTAGTTGATTTCCAGATAGAAAATATATTTTTGACGAGGATACTCCCCCACAACCCTCAGGGCAAGGGTTTAAAAGTTATGCCCTGGGGGCATATAAGGTTTTTATAGAAGGCGTTGTCGTAGAAACTTCAAAACAGGCTCATTCGATTAGAAATTAAAGGGCTAGTGCCCTTTTTAATAGTCGAAAGTGATTGGAGTATAGCTAGCCCCCTCCCCCCCACGCCGATCATTTCCCCAAACACATCCAATCAAAATTTTGAGATAGCCATTTTGTCCAGCGTAGTTGATTTTCAGATAGAAAATATATTTTGAGGAGGACAATCCCCCACAACCCTCAGGGCAAGGGTTTTAAGTTATGCTCTGGGGGCATATAAGGTTTTTATAGAAAGCAGTGTCGTAGAAACTTCAAAAAAGGCTCATTAAATTGGAAATTCAAAGGGCTAGTGCCCTTTTTGATAGTCGAAAGTGATTTGAGGGCAACTAACCCCACTCTCATGCCCACCTTTTCCCCAAACACATCCAATCAAAATTTTGAGACAGCCATTTTTTTTAAACGTAGTTTTAAGTTCTGGAAATTAGGTCTTTGAGGATGACAACTCCTCCACAGCCCTCAGGGCAAGAGTTGTAATTTAAGGATTTTACGAATCCTTCCCATTATTTCTTATGGAAGGGATGCTCGTATAAAACTTTGGAGAGGTCTCATTTGACTGAAAATTGAAAGTTTTTGTTCACTTTTAAAGATTCAAAATAAATTGGAGGGTGACTATCCCCCCCCCCCCCCTTCAAGCCCTAAATGCATCAGATAAAAATTTTGAGATAGACTTTTGATAAAATAGTTCAAAGTTCTGATAACAAAAACTCCGGTGTCGACACAGCCCACCAGGGCCCGGGGTAGGCATTGTAAGTTATGCCGTGGGGCATAACTTATTAAAGGGGGTTTATAACTTATGGGAAGGGGTTTTGTATGGGAAGAACACATAGGAAATCTCTATTATAATTATCCAAATATAAGGTTAAAATACATACTCTGAG
Organism: Artemia sinica; assembly: GCA_027921565.1. NCBI lineage: Eukaryota > Metazoa > Arthropoda > Branchiopoda > Anostraca > Artemiidae > Artemia > Artemia sinica. The sequence continues at coordinate 55,228,943 of CM051272.1, forward strand.
ATAGATGTAAAATTGCTTTTGGCACACAAAATCCTTTTAAGGTCAATTCCAAACAGTCGTGATCCCTTTGTGTCAGCAAGTGAAATGGTCTAAACCCCCTTATTGGAGCTATTTTTCAATCCATTCATTGTTGTCAATCGCTGTCCACAAGTTATGCAAGCTGTCTATTGTTCATATATAAAGTTTTTATCAAAGAGGTAATCGTATAGACTTTGAAAAAAAGCCTCATTCGATTTAAACTTAAAGTTCTAGATCCGTTTTTGAAAGTCAAGAATAATCGGAAGGTAAGCATCCCCCCATGCCATAAAAACTTGAAACTTTTTGCAATCAAAAACGAACAAAAATTAATTAAAAAAAAAAAAATCCGAAAAATAAGTTTTTCAAAGAAAAGTAAAGGCCATTTTAAACTTAAGCTCAGGAGATACAAATACTTGTTAAAATTCAAACTCAAAACGACCAGAAATTACTATTAAAGAATAAATGACATCAAAACAAACAGAAATTAAATAAACAATCATGGCAAAAAACACACAACAAGTAATAATATAAATGAATAAATATATCTTAAAGCGAGTAATGCTTAGATTGAATATGAAAATCAAGCTTAAAACGAAAACAAATATTTTGCTATTAAAGTATAAATGAAACTTAAGACGAACAGAAATTAAATAACAATCAATACAAACAAACATACAATATTTATTAATGTAAATGAATAAATAAATCTTAAAACGAGTGAAACTTAAATTGAATATGCAAATCAAGTTTGAATCGAATAAAATAAACTACAAACAAGAGTTTGGGTATCGCCTCACTGCAGAAGCCTAAAAACTACTGCGTCATTGGCGCTTTTACTGAAATCGAATTATATTACAAATGTTTTCTTTTGTACTTAATATTGAAAATAAATATTAAAATTACAGTAAAATTTTGACCTGATGAGCTTTTAGCAATTAATATCATTATGCATCAAATATTCAGTTTAATTTATTAGTTCTTTTCAAGATTAGTCAAGACAAATATAGTTTCACTACAAACAAAATTTGGATACTGCCCCCTTCTTTAACTTTAAAAACCTAAAGCCTTCTGCGTCATTGGTGCTTCACTGAAAACGAATTACTCGTTTATTTACAAATTTATTATTTTCCAGTTCTTACAGCATTGAAAATGAAAATAAAATTACAGTGAAAAAAATATCTTGAACTGATGGATCTTTCAACAATTAATATCATTATATATCTAATATTCAATTTGATTATGTTTATACTTTCCAAGACTGTTCAAGACTCATATAGTTTTGCCTTTTTTATAACTCTGCCATTTTTTCTAACTAATCGTGTTGGTTTGTTATGAAAACATTCTATGGCTTCTAGGCATTTCTATTTGAGCGGAAAGCTGCACCTCAAACTTTGTGGAACATGCATTTTCTTTGCATGAAACACCAAAATATAATAAAATGTCAAGTTTCGGAGTGTTCCACCACTCGCAAGCAAGTGCCATTGGTATTTTTGAATCCGCATGGTCAATTTAGGGGGCGGAGGGTCGGCTAATTCTCGTAGCAGCCCCATTCCGTCGTGGTATGATTCACACTTTCAACACCTGGCGTCCGGACTATCATATAATCTACCAAGCATGCAACTACCCCAAATCAGTATCAATAAATAAATGAAACCCAAAACGAACAAATATTAAAATAAATATTAGAGTCAAACTCAAAACGAGCATAAATTAATATGAGTAGGGTTCAAAACCCCTATGCTTTCTATAAGCCAGAATATAATTTGTATTTTACTGAAAAAAAATTCAAATGAGTTTACTAAAAGAAAATATGCATTGTCAATTTCATATACATATGCTGATATTTATTCCCTAAAATCTTAATTAATGAAAGAATTGTTTTCAGTACTGCGCCAATGACGCAGTAGGTTTAAGGCTTCTGCAGTGAGGCGATACCCAAACTCTTGTTTGTAATTATTTTTATTCGATTCAAACTTGATTTGCATATTCAATTTAAGTTTCATTTCTGTTCGTTTTAAGTTTCATTTATACTTTAATAGCAAAATATTTGTTTTCGTTTTAAGCTTGATTTTTATATTCAATCTAAGCATTACTCGCTTTAAGATCTATTTATTCATTTATATTATTGCTTGTTGTATGTTTTCTGCTATGATTGTTTATTCAATTTCTGTTCGTTTTGGGTTTCATTTATTCTTTAATAGTAATTTCTGGTCGTTTTGAGTTTGAATTTTAACAAGTATTTGTATCTCCTGAGCTTAAGTTTAAAATGGCCTTTACTTTTTTTTTGAAAAACTTATTTTTTCGGAAAGTTTTTTTTTTAATTAATTATTCAATAATCTTCCATCGAAACTTTTCCTGAAAATTAAGGACATGGTTTATCAAGTCATTTAATCAAGTCATTAAAAATGAAAGCTATTAAAATGAAATGAAAGCCATTGAAATGAAAGCCATTAAAAATGAAAGTCATTAAAAATGAAAATTATCTCAGATGAGATTACATACGAAAATGGGGTTTGATCCCACAGAAAAAATACACAAAGAAACACGACATGAATTGGAAGTGCTCAATAGTAACTTACAATACTTACGAATAACCCCTCAATTTTATAATAAATTTTTCCCCAGAGGTTGTTCAGCACGAAAAATTTATGGTTCGCCTAAGATCCATAAGAATAATACTCCTTAGGAAAATGGACAAATTAGGAAAATGGTTGGCAACAGCATTTCGTCCACTTTTGGGGACTCAAAGATTAAAAAATTCAATTGATTTTATAAACCAATTAAAAACTCGTCACATAGACGACAATACAATTCTTTGCAGTTTTGATGTTGTATCTATATAATCGAATTGTGATGTAAAAAAATTTGAATTCATATTAAAAATAAGATAAAAAACATTTTAAATTGATACAAGATGTAACTTTGGCAAGCATGGACGTCAAAGTAACTATGAAATTGGTCTCGTTGGTCAACAAGAATTTCTTCTATTTCGGTTTTAGAAAAAAAAATTACGACAGGCCAGAGTTTATCAGCAGCTCTTTGGTTTACCAATGGGTGCTCCTCTAAAGTCCAATCACGGCTAATTTATTTTTGGACTCAATAGAAAAGTCCGCTATTTGCAGTGTTTTTCGTCTGTCTTCTTGTTTTTGGGGTAGGTTCATAGACGATCTCTTTTGTTTTTGAAAACATCATTTGGATTCCTTTAATTTGTTTTCTTGGCCATTTAAACGGGTTTGACAAAAATATAAAATTTACACTAGAGCTGGGAAAACAAGAAAGGCTACCCTTTTTAGATATTTCATAGGCAGCGCGTTAGAGCTGCCTAAGTAAAGAACGATGTGGGCACAATGTGTTTTTTATTGTTTTTTTTTTTTTCTCCATACCCGGGCACTTTGTATCGAAGGAGTTGTCGTAGAAACTTCGAAAAGGGCTCATTCGATTGGAAATTGGAGTGGCTAGTGCCCTTTTTAATAGTCAAAAGTGATAGGAGGGCAATTAGCCCCCCCCCCCACGCACATCATTCCCTTAAACATTTCCAGTCAAATTTTGAGATAGCCATTTTGTTCAGCGTAGTTTTTCATTTCTAGATAGAAAATATCTTTTTGAGGAGGACACTCCCCCACAACCCTTGAGGCAAGGGTTTTAATTTATGCCCTGAGGGCATATAAGATCAATGTTGACACAATGTACAGTTTATTAATTTTTTTTTCTTTAAAGCACGGCACTTCATATAAAAGGGGTCGTCGTAGAGACTTCAAAATGGGTTCATTCGATTGGAAATCGATAGTTCTATTGCCCTTTTTAAAGTAGTCGAAAGTGATTGTGGAGGGCAACTAGCTCCCCCCTCACGCAAATAATTCCCCCAAACACATCCAATCGAAATTTTGAGATAGCCATTTTGTTCAGCGTAGTTGATTTCCACATAGAAAATGTGTTTTTGAGGAGGACACTCCCCCACAACCCTCAGGGCAAGGGTTTTAAGTTATGCCCTGGGGGTATATAAGGTTTTTATAGAAGGCGTTGTCATAGGAACTTCAAAACAGGTCATTCGATTGGAAATTCAAAGGGCTAGTGCCCCTTTTAATAGTCGAAAGTGATTGGAGGGCAACCAGCCCCCCCCCACGCCCATCTTTCCCCAAAACACATCCAATCAAAATTGTGAGATAGCCATTTTGTTCAACGTATTTGATTTCCTGATAGAAAATAGGTTTTTGAGGAGGAGGACACTCCCCCACAACCCTCAGGGCAAGGGTTTTAAGTTATACCCTGGGGGTGTATAAGGCTTTTATAGAAGGTGTTGTCGTAGAAACTTCAAAACAGGCTCATTCGATTGGAAATTCAAAGGACTAGTGCCCTTTTTAATAGTCGAAAGCGATTTGAGGGAAACTAGCCCCCCCCCATGCCCATCATTCCCCCAAACACATCCACTCAGAATTTTAAGGTAGGCATTTTGTCAGCGTAGCTGATTTCCAGATAGAAAATATCTTTTTGAGGAGGACACTCTCCCACCACCCTCGGGGCAAGGGTTTTAAGTTATACCCTGGGGTTATATAAGGTTTTATAGAAGGTGTTGTCGTAGAAACTTCAAAACAGGCTCATTCGATTGGAAATTCAAAGGGCTAGTGCCCTTTTTAATAGTCAAAAGTTATTGAAGGGCAACTAGCCGCCCCACGCCCATCATTCCCCCAAACACATCGAATCAAATTTTGAGATAGGCATTTTTTCAGCGTAGCTGATTTCCAGATAGAAAATGGGATTTTGAGGAGGACACTCCCCCACAACCCTCAGGGCAAGGGTTTTAAGTCATGCCCTGGGGGCATATAAGGTTTTATAGAAGGCGTTGTCGTAGAAAATTCAAAACAGGCTCATTAAATTGGAAATTCAAAGGGCTAGTGCCCGTTTTAACTGTCGAAAGTGATTGGAGGGGATCTAGCCCCCCACGCCCATCATTCCCCCAACCACATCCAATCAGAATTTTGAGATAGCCATTTTCTTCAGCGTAGGCTAGTTGATTTCCAGATAGAAAATATGTTTTTTTTTTTAGGAGGACACTCCCCCACAACCCCTCAGGGCAAGGGTTTTCATTTATGCCCTGGGGGCATATAAGGTTTTTATAAGAAGGCGTTGTCGCAGAAACTTCAAAAACAGGCTCATTCGATTGGAGATTCAAAGGGCTAGTTCCTTTCTTAATAGTCAAAATTGAATGGAGAGGAACTAGCCCCTCCCCCACGCCCATCATTCCCCCAAACACATCCAATCAAAATTTTGAGATAGCCATTTTGTTCAAACGTATTTGATTTCCAGATAGAAAATATGTTTTTGAGAAGGACACTCCCCAACAAAACCCTCAGGGCAAGGATTTTAAGTTATGTTCTGGGGTATATAAAGTTTTTATATAGAAGGCGTTGTCACAGAAACTTCAAAAGGGGCTTATTTGATTGGAAATTCAAAGGGCTAGTGCCCTTTTTAATACTCGAAAGTGATTGGAGGGTAACTAGCCCCCCCCCACGACCATCATTCACCCAAACACATTCAATCAAAATTTTGAGATAGCCATTTTGTTTTAGCGTAGGCTAGTTGATTTCCAGATAGAAAACATGTTTTTTGAGAAGGACACTCCCCACAACCCTCAGGGCAAGGGTTTTAAGTTATGCCCTGGGGGCATACAGGGTTTTTATAGAAGTCGTTGTCGTAGAAACTTCAAAAAAGGGCTCATTCGATTTGAAATTCAAAGGGCTATTGCCCTTTTTAATAGTCGAAAGTGATTAGTAATATTTTTTGTTGTTGTTGTTGTTTAGACCAGGGCACTTCGTATCGAAGGAGTTGTTCATGGGAACTTCGAAAGGGGCTCATTCGATTGAAAATAGAAAGGGCTGATGCCATTTTTTATAGTCGAAAGTGGTTGGAGGGCAACTAATCTCCCTTCCACTCCCACCCTCCCATTTGCTTATTATATTTAAAAACTAAATGTTGCCTTAAGATTAAATCAAAATACACTGTGATAATGCTAATTCCCAATAAAGGCATCTCAGCAGTATCCCAAGAACGACTGAGGGTATTATGTTCAAATTTTCGAGGCTACTTCTGCTCTTAAAATTTAACCAAATCAAGTGTATCCAAGCTATCAAAGAAAGTAAACAGATTTTTTTTGAGAATGGTATCAAGTTTTTCCATTTCAGGTCAACTAGAGGAGGTATTAAACTAAGTTAAACAGTACTATTTGTGTCCAGATTTTTAAAAGGGTGTATGTTTTTAAAAAATGCTGAAAATTTTTCTCCAGCATACAAATAGCAGGCCAAACTATAAAGTCCTAAAAAAAGAAAAGATTTGAAGTGTTATTTTCTTTTTCCTGAAAAGACTATGTCAATATAAAAAGAACAGAAATTAATTAAAAAAACTTTTTCCACAAAATAAGTTTTTTGAAAGAAAAGTAAAGGACTCCATTAAAAAAAAAAAAATGAGCAAAAATAAAATAAAATAATCTACCAGGCTCGAAACTACCACAAATCAGCATCGATAAATAAATGAAACCCAAACGAGCAGAAATTACAATAAATAACCAAGTCAAACTAAAAACGAGGAGAAATTAACATAGGTTGGGCGCAAAATCCTTATGCCTTCCCAAGGCCAGAACAAAATTTGCACTTTACTGAAAAAATACAAATGAATGTGCATTGTCAGTTTAATATACATATACTGATATTTAGTAATCAAAATGTTAAAATTATTTGATTTATTAAAGTTATAAAAGTAAAAACATTTGTTTTTTTCAGTAAAGTGCAAATTTTGTTCTGACCTAGGGAAGGCATAGGGTTTGGTGCCCAACTTATTTTATTTTCTGCTCGTTTTGAGTTTGAATCGGTTATTTATTGTAACTTCTGTTCGTTTTTGGTTTCATTTATTTATCGATGCTGATTTGTGGTAGTTTCGAGCTTGGTAGATTATTTTATTTTATTTTTGCTCATTTTTTGTTTAATAGAGTTCTTTACTTTTCTTTGAAAAACTTATTTTGTGGAAATTTTTTTTTTAATTAATCATTAATAAAAGCGATAATGGTTTACTTCTTTCAATTTATAGAAAACCAACTCTTAATGATGGGTATTTAAATTTTTTTTTCATCTCACCCATTTTCAGTGGAAAAGGGAACAGTCATTTCATTGGTCGATAGAGTTTTTAAAATTGTTCCCCGGAGTATTTTGATAGCGAATTATTATAATTTTAGGGATATTTTATTTTGCAACAGGTATCCTGTAAATTCTATAAATGAAATAGTAAAGAAAAGGCATATTAAACATGAAGAAGGTAATAAAAACGATGGTTTCTCAATTTTTGGACCCTACAATTTCCAATAGATATGTTTCATTACCTTACATACCATTTTTGGGGAGAAAATTAAACGGACTTTATTGAAAAATAATATGTGAACTTGTTTTAAATCAATCAGACCATTGAGTAGCTTTCTAAATTCTGGAAAGGATGTAACACGTAACAGTTTAGCTAGTGGAGTGTACAGCATTCCTTGCTCTTGCGGTAAGTTCTACGTCGGTCGAACGCACCAACCACAGTTTATAGAATTAGCAGTATGATCATTCTCTATCTCTCCCATTATAAAAACCCGGACAGGGGTGCGAGCGCTCCGGAGAACGTTTTTGCAGATAGAAACATAGACGTTATAAGATCTTTTCGCGGGTAGACAAGTCAGATTTCTCTTGACGCGAAACTTGGCTTCAACGTTGGAACACTAATTTTGAAGAAACTAATTTTAAATTAATTTATTCCAATACATACATGAAAATCGGTAGTTAGTAGTGTAATGTTATTATTAGATGTTTTTAGGAATTAAAAATAGGTTTCGAAGTCTCAAGTTGGTTTCAAAGGCATTTTGAGAAAGTTTCTGCCAAAATACGTGTTCCAGGGTAAT
>CM051272.1:55239381-55246881 GCA_027921565.1 Artemia sinica
AATTACTTTCGTGGACTGATGAAAGTAGCTGCAAATTGTAAATGTAAGTAATTGTATATTATATATTCTGTTGTAATCTATTTTAGTTTTATATATATTTTTATTTTTTTTTACGCTGAAGAAGCCTTGTTATATACGGGGGAAATATTCGTTGGATTTTTGTTGTTGCTCTTCACTTTCAGTTACTGGCCATAGACCCGTTTGTCGTTTTTATATCCATTACTTTGTTTTTGAAAAACTCATTTTCTGGTAAAAGTTTCTAAATTAATTTTAGTAAAAGTCAAGCTTATATGCATGATTGTTTAAGGTGTGTTTATTGTTTTTAATGCATTGCGTAATGTTTTTAAACTCGCCAAGTAGCGTGTCTGTTAAATAGTAAATACTGTAGCTACTACGCCCCTGCTGTCTGCCAATAGGTTTTGACCCTTAATAAGGACAATATAAGCTCTACTTCGTGACTAAGCGACCTAACAAACATGTTCTTCTATATAATTTGGTTAGAGTAAAAAAAATCCAATTCTTCGTAGTAATGAATGGTAAGTAAATAGCGAACCTTTTCAATAGCAAAAGCATAATACCTGATAGCATTAAATCAAAGAATCAGCTTTTTATGGTGACCAAAAAATAGAATCAAATAATCTGCCAAGCATACAACTATCACAAATCAGTATCAATAAATAAATGAAACCCAAACAAACATAAATTAAAATCAATAAAAGAGTCAAACTCAAAACGAGCAGAAATTAATATGAGTAGGGTTCTAAACCCCTATGCTTTCTAAAAGCCAGAATATAATCTGTACTTTGTAGAAAAAATTTAAATGAATTAACTGAAAAAAATGTCAGTAATGTGCATTGCCAGTTTAATATACATATGCTGATATTTATTCCTTAATTTTTTTTTTTAATTTTTGATTTCTTAAAGTTATAAAAATGAAAACATTTAAAAAAACTTTTTTCAGTTCTGGAGAAAATTTCAAAAAATCACCAAAATTTAAAGTGAGCTACATTCCGCACAATTCCTGTACTACACTCATCTGGTGTTTATTGGATTTGTCACAAAGAGTCACTGTAGCAGCAGCTAAAACCTAGTAAAGAGCCACTTCCACGAGTAGTTAAAATTTAAAACAGAATTTAAAATTTAAAATTTAAAATTTTTAAACAAAGTTGACAAATTCCCATGTACTCCTATTTTGAAAACACTAATCTTCTTTCAGATTCAACTAGAAAATTGTAATTTTAGTCGTTTTTTTATACTTTGGCTCTATTTTTTGGGGAGCGGGGGGGGGGGGGGGCTCAAGTAAACCTGATGAAGTTTTGATACACCCTAAGCAACTGAAAAATTAGAATGATAACTTTGATAAAATAACAGAGTGAGCTCACCTACATATCATGTTCAATCTGTTCTTTTTTCTAAAATTGCGAAGTTGCGCTCTTTTTGGATTTTTCTTTCAAACACGACAAAAACAAAATACATAAAAATACAAGCTTTAGACACAATGTAATACTCACTAGCAAGAAAAGACTGGTTAAACCATAGAGAAAACAAAAACACACTGAGTTCTACTGGCGGAGGATTTCAAACCACGGATGGCTTTTAACATTATTATTGAACATTGAGGTCTGATTATGGATGGCTGAAGTTGGGTCTGCTATATTATAATTCCAAATAAGAAAAGAATTTTGGGACCAAAGCGGGAGATGAAGTAGAAACTTAGCATACTTAAAGAAAACAGATCGAAGTTTACGTTTATCGCACTCGAAAAAAATTCTCCAGAAAGGACTCAAATACAAAAAATGGGGAGAGCAATTGTATTATAAGGCGAGTTAAAACTTTTTCTGTTGAACCTCAACTTATTTGAAACAATTTTACTATATGCAAAACCAATTCGTTTCTGTAGATTTGGCTTAACATTTGCATTTCCAAGAGCAATCGTAAAACCATCGGGGACTGATTTCAAATTAAAAAGCAGGATTTCCGACTTTTCTGCGTTAAAAGATCTAATCCGAGCTGCTTGATATGTAACTAATCATTCTGGAGGATTTTAAAGTTTTCCTCTATGCCCGAAACAGTGCGACTCGAATTAAATATATCATCCGCGTATGATATTAACGAAACATCGATACATCGCAGGACACAAGTTGTTTTACATCTCTCTTACCCTCGGATTATTGTATTATTAAAAGCAGTAGGTGAAGTTATTGCCCCTTGTCGAGCCCCTTTTTTAACCGGGACAACAAGATTATTTTTTATTATATGATCCGGATGCTGATGCGAGAGCTTAAGTTCGGCTTTCAGATTTGCATACATATCTTTTTAAAGGAAGAAGGTTTCCTTTTTTTACACCGCGCTTTCCCATATCTAATATCAACTCATCATGAATCAAAGAGTCAAAGGCACGTTGAACATCGTACACCACGACAGCCTAACTTTCTCTTGTTTTCTTGGCATCAACGAGAATAAATGCTACGGCAGACAACGCATGGCAACAACCCAGCCGCGGCTGGAATCCAAACTGTGAGTCCCGGCTATAACACATATTTCGGACTTCATTAATTATCAAAAGCTCAAATATTTTACAAAAAGTTGTCGAAACCGTGATCGGCCGAAAAGACGAACATTCCCGATGAGGTTTACCTTTCTTAGGGATCGGAGTTAAAGCCCAAATACAAAAAGATGACGGAACTATTCCGGTGCCAAAATCATTTGAAATAACACAGTAATATGATGAAGGTATAATTGACTACATATTTTGGCATGGCACGCGGAAATATTATCTGAACCCCTGGATTTCTTTTTTTCTTAAGGCGATTAATAGCATTCATTACACACTTTAGAGAAACCACAACATCAGAATTAGACGAACTAGCTAAGAAAGAATCTAACTCACACTTATAATAATCCGCAAGGCACTTTTCAGGGACAGAGAAACACGTTCTCATAATACTTGACCCTAGTTGATTCAGGAATGTCATAATCCGATATACTATTAAGGCAATTACTCTGTGGTCTTAGCACCATTTTCCAAGCTCATTTGGATCACTAAGAACTTTATCGGAATAAACTGACTGAATTGAGCTCCTATGCTTGGCAAGCTCATTTGCGAACCGTGTTTTAGTCTGCAATCTTACCTGATTTACAATACCAGACCTAGGAGAGCCACAGTCTCTCCAAATTTTCAACCAAAATTTTGCCCTATCACATGCTTCACACAGTGCTGGGTTTCTTTTAACCACCCAATAATTTCCGTCCCACTTTTAATACGCTTAATACAATTGGCTATAAGATGGCCTTCGGCGTGAAAAGAGAAGCATCTTCTTGGCAAAAACTTATATTCATCAACAGGAAGTACTTCGGAATCAATTTTGGCTCCGTGTTTAAGGAAGGAGTCTAAATCAGCGCGGGTGTCAAAGTAAACTTGGTAAGAACGTGAGCTTCCGATCCTGACTGCTTTGCAAGCTCTGGGGTTAACGTGCAACACATCTTGTTCCTCCATTTCGACGGGAATTCTTTTCACTACCCCAATAAATTTTGGAGCACTTAGTGACGCATTTTATCGTTGGTTGCTTGACTTTTATGTGGTCAACGATAGCTTCAGCAGTATCTCTAGACTTAACTATAAGTTTCCAGTCGGTTTTACTCTTACGTAGTTCACTGATTTGAGAAGGATTTGAACACACAGAATCGACAAAGGACTTTCGAGCACTGGGGGAGTGTTGAGTGATTCAGCTAAGTTCTTGAGTACAACTGCATAAGATGGAGCCTCGGATTCCGATGCATTGAATTTTCGAGGGCCAAGAAATAGATTTGTTATTGTTTGATTCCACTAAATGATCAATTTTCTGGCCTAGTTCGTTTACTTTCACAGCCAGAGTAGCCACTACTGCATCGCCTAAAGTGCAAACAGAGCAAGGATTCTCGATTACGAATTTTGGTATTGGCTTCTTTTCTTTATCCCGAGCGTGTAACCATTTACAAATTTCTGCAACATTGTCTTCGCATTTCACATTTCTAACGAACCTGCTCGTAAACTGAAACTTATCGTGCAACATTTCTTTCCCTGTAATTATGTCATCTTTACTGAAGAAGCTTGTTGTTTTACCAACAATTAACTCAATCTTCGTACCCTTTGTCATTGATCGATAAATAAAGTTCAGAAACAGGGCTTAATATTAATCCCGTCATGGTACCAGAAACTTGTCTAACTAGATTTATCACCTGGCGATCAAACTCCAAATCACTGTCAAAATATCCAGGGCAAAAGTGCGTTCATTTCAACTAGGTAAAATAAGTTCATAAAAAACTTGCCAAACAGCTTCTTAATATCCATAAAATTGCTATTTTTATTCGTCTACACTGAATGAAAGCTAGTTGAAGACCCCAATGGCATTATATGCCCCGAGGGCATTACTTACAACCCTTGCCCTGAGGGGTGTGGAGGATTTTATTCCCCAAGGGCATTACTTAAAACCCTTGCCCTGAGGGGTGTGGAGGGTTTGTCATCCTCAAAAACATAATTTCCAGAACTTTCCACTGTGTTGAACAGAAGCCTATATAAAAATTTTGATTGGATGTGTTTTGGGGAAATGGCGGGGGCGAAAAGGGTGTTAAGCGTCCTCCAATCTCTTTCGACTTTTAAAAAGGTCATTAGCCCTTTCAATTTCCGATTGAATGAACCCTTTTTGAAGTTTCTACGACAGCACTATCTATAAAAACCTTATATGCCCCAGGGCATAACTTAAAACCCTTGCCCCTGTGGGGTGTGGGGGGTTTGTCATCCTCAATACCATAATTTCCAGAACTTTCAACTACGTTGAACAGAATGGCTATCTCAAAATTTTGATTGGATGTGTTTGGGGAAATGGTGGGGGTGAGAGGGGCGTTAGGTGGCCCTCCAATCACTCTCAACTATTAAAAAGGGCACTAGCCCTTTCAATTTCCAATGAAATGAGCCCTTTTTTGAAGTTACTACGACAACGTTTTCTATAATAAATTTATATGCCCCCAGGGCATAACTTACAACCCATGTCTTGAGGGTTCTGAGGGGGTTATCATCCTCAAAGACCTAATTTCCAGAACTTTCAACTACATTGAAAAAATAGCTATCTCAGAATACTGATTAGATGTGTTTGGGGAAATGGTGGGCGTGAGAAGGGGTTAGTTGCCCTCCAATCACTTTCAACTATTAAAAAGGGGACTAGTCCTTTCAATTTCCAACCGAATGAGCTCTTTTTGAAGTTTTTACGACAACACTATCTATAAAAACTTTATATGCCCCCAGGGCATAACTTACAACCCCTGCCCTGTGGGGTGTGGGGGGTTTGTAATCCTCAAAGACATAATTTCCAGAACTTTCAATTACGTTGAAGAGAATGGCGATCTAAATATTTTGATTGGATGTGTTCGGGGAAATGGTGGGCACGAGAGGGGTGTTAGGCACCCTCCAATAACTTTCGACTATTAAAAAGGGTACTAGCCCTTTCAACTTCCAATCCAATGAGCCCGCTTTAAAATTTTTACACAACGCTCTCTATAAGAACCTTATATGCCCCCAGGGCATAACTTACAACCCTTGCCCTGAGAGTTATGGGGGGGGGGGGCTGTCATCCTCAAAGACCTAATTTTCCAGAGCTCTTAACTACGTTGAACAAAATGGCTATCTTAAAATTTTGATTGGATGTGTTTTTGGGAAATAGTGGGCGTAAGAGGGTGGCTAGTTGCCCTTTAATCACTTTCGACTATTAAAAAGGGCACTAACCCTTTGAATTTCCAATCGAATGAGCCACTTTTGAAGTTTTCGACAATACTTTCTATAAAAACCTTAAATGCCCCCATGGCATAAATCACAACCCTTGCTCTAATGGCTGTAGGGGGAGTTTCCTCCTCAAAGACATATTTCCCAGATCTTTCAACTGTGAAGAACAAAATGGTTATCTCAAAATTTGATTGGATGTGTTTGGGGAAAGGGTGGGCGTGGTAGGGGTGTTAGTTGCCTTCCAATCACTTTCGGCTATTAAGAAGTGCACAAGCCCTTCCAATTTCCAATCAAATGAACCCTTTTCGAAGGTTCTACGACAAATCCTTCGATACGAAGTGCCCTGGTCATAGGCAGCGCAATCGCGCTGCCTAGGTAAAGAACGATGTTGGCACAATGTATTATTTATTTATTTTTTTTTTTCCTTCGATCAGGGCACTTCGTATCGAAGGAGTTGTCATAGAAACTTCAAAAAGGGCTCATTTGATTGGAAATTGGGATGGCTAGTGCCCTTTTTAATAGTCGAAAGGGATTGGAAGGCAACTAAGACCCCTTCCACATCAACCATTTACCCAAACACACCCAATCAAAATTTTGAAATAGCCATTTTGTTCGACGTAGTTGATATCCAGATAAGAATTATGTTTTTTGAAGAGGACACTCCCCCCCACAGCCCTCAGGGCAAGGGTTGTAATTTATGCCCTGGGGGCATTTAAGTTTTTTTTTTTTATAGAAAGCTTTGTCGTAGAAACTTCATTGAGGGCTCATTCAATTGGAAATTCAAAGGGCTAGTGTCCCTTATTAATAGCCGAAAGTGATTGGAAGGCAACTAACACCCCTTCCAAGTTCTGGTAATTACATCTTTTGAGATTGACACTCCCCCCACAGTCTTCAGGGCAAGGGTTGTAAGTTATGGCCTGGGGGACATATAAGGTTTTTATAGATAGTGTTGTCGGAGAAACTTCAAAAGGGGCTAACTCAATTGGAAATTCAAATTCTTTTTAAACACACATTCCTTTAAATGTTTTCACTTTTATAGCTTTCAGATATCAAAATTAATTAAGATTTTAAGGAATAAATATCAGCATATGTGTTTTAAACTGACAATGCACATTTTTTTTTGGTAAATTCATTTGATTTTTTTTCAGTAAAGTAAAAATATATTCTAGCTTTCAGAAAGCATGGGGTTTAGAACCCTACTCATATTAATTTCTGCTCATTTTGAGTTGGACTCTTTTATTATTTTAATTTCTGTTTGTTTTGGGTTTCATTTATTTATTGATACTGATATGTGGTAGTTGTACGCTTGGTAGATAATTTGATTTTATTTTTGTTCATTTTTGGTTTAATGGAGTTCTTTATTTTTATGAAAAACTTTTTTTGTGGAAAAAGTTTTTTTAATTAATCTAAAAGAAAGAAAGAAAGAAAGAAATAAATAATACATTGTGCCAGCATCGTTCTTTATTTAGGCAGCGCCATTGCGCTGCCTATGATTCAAAATATGTATTTTCTTTTAAGCTTGAAGTTAAACATCCCAAGTTATTAGTATAAATGAAAGTCTGCATAATTATAAGAAAAGAAGGAAAACAACTTAAAAGGGGAGCAATCTTCATAAGAGATACGCCGTCAACTTGGGCTGATATCTACCCTTAAGTACTTCTTTAAGTACTCCTTAAGTACTTTTTTGTGGTATCTTCTTTGTGCTGTGTTATATTAACCTACTGACTGATTCCAAGATTTCATAG
>CM051272.1:55251881-55351881 GCA_027921565.1 Artemia sinica
ACTAGAACTTCAACAAAAACTCTAAGCTAAGACTCTAAGCTAAAATTCTAAAACTCTTAACTAAAACTAAACTAAACTAGAACTCTAACTAAAACTCTGAGCTAAGACTCTAAGGTAAAAACACCAAACTCTTAACTAAAACTAAACTAAACTAGAACTCTAACTGAAACTCAAATGTAAAACATCAAACTCTTAAGTAAAATTAAACTAAATTAGTACTCTATAAAAAAACTCTTAAGTTAAGACTAAACTAAACTAGAACTCTAACAAAAACTCTAAGCTAAGACTCCGAGCTAAAAAAAACTCTAAACTTTTAACTAAAACTAAACTAGACTAGAACTTCAACAAAAACTCTAAACTATGACTCTAAGCTAAAAACTCTAAACTCTTAACTAAAACTAAAATAAACTAGAACTCTAACAAAAACTCTAAGCTAAGACTCTAAGCTAAAATTCTAAACTCTTAACTAGAACTAAACTAAACTAGAACTCTAAGCTATGACTGTAAGGTAAAACATCAAACTCTTAACTAAAACTAAACTAAACTATAACTCTAAGCTAAGTCTCTAAGCTAAAAACTCGAAACTCTTAACTAAAACTTAACTAAACTACAACTTTAAGTAAAACTCTAAACTATGACTCTAAGCTAAAACTCTAAACTCTTAACTATTACTAAACTAAACTACAAGTCTAACAAAAACTCTAAGCTAAGACTCTAAGCTAAAACTCTAAACTATTAACTAAAACTAAAAACTAAACTAGAACTTCAACAAAAACTCTAAGCTAAGACTCTAAGCTAAAAACTCTAAACTCTTAACTAAAACTAAAATAAACTAGAACTCTAACAAAAACTCTAAGCTAAGACTCTAAGCTAAAATTCTAAACTCCTAACTAAAACTAAACTAAACTAGAACTCTAACTAAAACTCTAAGCTAAGACTCTAAGGTAAAACACCATAACTCTTAACTAAAACTTAACTAAACTACAACTTTAAGTAAAACTCTAAGCTATGACTCTAAGCTAAAACACTAAATTCTTAACTGTAACTAAACTAAACTTCAACTCTAACTAGACCTCTAAGCTAAGACTCTATGGTAAAACTCTAAACTCTTAACTAAAACTAAACTAAACTAGAACTCTAACTAAAAACTCTAAGCTAAGACTCTAAGCAAAAAACTCTAAACTCTTAACTAAAACTAAAACTAAACTAGAACTCTAACAAAAAACTCTAAGCTAAGACTCTAAGCTAAAAAACTCTAAACTATTAACTAAAAGTAAACTAAACTAAAAACTGTAAGCTAAGAATCTAAGCTAAAACTCTAAAAACTCTTAACTATTACTAAACTAAACTTCAACTTTAAAAAACAACTCTAAGCTAAAACTCTAAACTCTTAACTATACTAAACTAAACTTCAACTTTAACAAAAACTCTAAGCTAAGACTCTAAGCTAAAACTCTAAATTCTTAACTATTACTAATCTAAACTAGAACTTCAACAAAAACTCTATGCTATGACTCTAAGCTAAAAACTCTAAACTCTTAACTAAAACTAAACTAAACTAGAACTCTAACAAAAACTCTAAGCTAAGACTCTAAGCCAAAACTCTAAACTCTTAACTATTACTAAACTAAACTTCAACTTTAACAAAAACTCTAAGGTAAGACTCTAAGCTAAAACTCTAAACTATTAACTAAAAAGTAAACTAAACTAGAACTCTAACACAACTATAAGCTAAGACTCTAAGCTAAAACTCTAAACTCTTAACTAGAACTAAACTGAACTAGAACTCTAACAAAAACTCTAAGCTATGACTCTAAGGTAAAACTCTAAACTCTTAACTATAACTTTACTAAACTATAACTTTAACTAAAACTCTAAGCTATGACTCTAAGCTAAAACTCTAAATTCTTAACTATAACTAAACTAAAACTAGAACTCTAACAAAAACTCTAAGCTAAGACTCTAAGCTAAAAAACTCTAAACTCTTAACTAAAACTAAACTAAAGTATAACTCTAAGCTAAGTCTCTGAGCTAAAACTCGAAACTCTTAACTAAAAACTTAACTAAACTACAACTTTAAGTAAAACTCTAAGCTATGACTCTAAGCTAAAACTCTAAACTCTTAACTATTACTAAACTAAACTTCAAGTCTAACAAAAACTCGAAGCTAAGACTCTAAGCTAAAACTCTAAACTATTAACTAAAACTAAAACTAAACTAGAACTCTAACAAAAACTCTAAGCTAAGACTCTAAGCTAAAATTCTAAACTCTTAACTAAAACTAAACTAAACTAGAACTCTAACTAAAACTCTAAGCTAAGACTCTAAGGTAAAACACCAAACTCTTAACTAAAACTAAACTAAACTAGAACTCTAACTGAAACTCAAAGGTAAAACATCTAACTCTTAACTAAAATTCAACTAAACTAGAACTCTATAAAAAAAAACTCCAAGTTAAGACTAAACTAAACTAAACTAGAACTCTAACAAAAACTCTAAGCTAAGACTCTAAGCTAAAAACTCTAAACTTTTAACTAAAACTAAACTAAACTAGAAATCCAACAAAAACTCTAAGCTATAACTCTAAGCTAAAATTCTAAACTCTTAACTATTACTAAACTAAACTTCAAGTCCAACAAAAACTCTAAGCTAAGACTCTAAGCTAAAACTCTAAACTATTAACTAAAACTAAACTAAACTAGAACTCTAACAAAAACCTAAGCTAAGACTCTAAGCTAAAATTCTAAACTCTTAACTAAAACTAAACTAAACTAGAACTCTAACTAAAACTCTAAGCTAAGACTCTAAGGTAAAACACCAAACTCTTAACTAAAACTAAACTAAACTAGAACTCTAACTGAAACTCAAAGGTAAAACATCAAACTCTTAACTAAAACTAAACTAAACTAGAACTCTATAAAAAAACTCCAAGTTAAGACTAAACTAAACTAGAACTCTAACAAAAACTCTAAGCTAAGACTCTAAGCTAAAAACTCTAAACTTTTAACTTAAATTAAACTAAACTAGAACTCTAACAAAAACTCTAAGCTATAACTCTAAGCTAAAATTCTAAAACTCTTAATTAAAAACTAAACTAAACTAGAACTCTGACTAAGACTCTAAGCTATGACTCTAAGGTAAAACACCAAAACTCCTAACTAAAACTAAACTAAACTATAACTCTAAGCTAAGTCTCTAAGGTAAAACTCGAAACTCTTAACTAAAACTTAACTAAACTACAACTTAAAGTAAAACTCTAAGCTATTAACTAAAACTAAACTAAACTAGAAATCCAACAAAAACTCTAAGCTATAACTCTAAGCTAAAATTCTAAACTCTTAACTAAAACTAAACTAAACTAGAACTCTAACTAAGACTCTAAGCTATGACTCTAAGGTAAAACACCAAACTCCTAACTAAAACTAAACTAAACTATAACTCTAAGCTAAGTCTCTAAGCTAAAACTCGAAACTCTTAACTAAAACTTAACTAAACTACAACTTTAAGTAAAACTCTAAGCTATGACTCTAAGCTAAAACTCTAAATTCTTAAACTATTACTAAACTAAACTTCAAGTCTAACAAAAACTCTAAGCTAAGACTCTAAGCTAAAACTCTAAACTATTAACTAAAACTAAATAAACTAGAAATTCAACAAAAACTCTAAGCTAAGACTCTAAGCTAAAAACTCTAAAACTATTAACTAAAACTAAACTAAACTAGAACTTCAACAAAAACTCTAAGCTAAGACTCTAGGCTAAAAAACTCTAAACTCTTAACTAAAACTAAAATAAACTAGAACTCTAACAAAAACTCTAAGCTAAGACTCTAAGCTAAAATTCTAAACTCTTAACTAAAAACTAAACTAAACTAGAACTCTAACTAAAACTCTAAGCTAAGACTCTAAGGTAAAACACCAAACTCTTAACTAAAAACTAAACTAAACTAGAACTCTAACTGAAACTCAAAGGTAAAAAACATCAAACTCTTAACTAAAATTAAACTAAACTAGAACTCTATAAAAAAAAAACTCTAAGTTAAGGCTAAACTAAACTAGAACTCTAACAAAAACTCTAAGCTAAGACTCTAAGCTAAAAACTCTAAACTTTTAACTAAAACTAAACTAAACTAGAACTCTAACAAAAAATCTAAGCTATAACTCTAAGCTAAAATTCTAAACTCTTAACTAAAACTAAACTAAACTAGAACTCTAACTAAGACTCTAAACTATGACTCTAAGGTAAAACACCAAACTCTTAAACTAAAACTAAACTAAACTAGAACTTCAACAAAAACTCTAAGCTAAGACTCTAAGCTAAAAAAACTCTAAACTCTTAACTAAAACTAAAATAAACTAGAAGTCTAACAAAAACTCTAAGCTAAGACTCTAAGCTAAAATTCTAAACTCTTAACTAAAACTAAACTAAACTAGAAACTCTAACTGTAAAGTATAGTTGTGAATGAAAAAGATAAGTACTTCATGTTGGAAAATGTGTTTAGGAGGGACATTAAGAAAGTAACTTGCTCTGAATTGGTCTTTGAAAAAAGTATTTCTTGGTGTTGAGGTAACCAAAAAGCTGTAAAGTATAGTTGTGGGTGAAAAAGATAAGTACTTCAAGTTGGAAAATGGGTTTAGGAGGGACGTTAAGAAAGTAACTTGCTCTGAAATGGTCTTTGAAAAGTATTCTTGGTGCTGAGGTATCCAAAAAGCTGTAAAGTATAGTTGTGGGTGAAAAAGATAAGTACTTCAAGTTGGAAAATGGGTTTAGGAGGGACATTAAGAAAGTAACTTGCTCTGAAATGGTCTTTGAAAAGTATTTCTTGGTGTTGAGGTATCCAAAAAGCTGTAAAGTATAGTTGTGGGTGAAAAAGATAAGTACTTCAACTTGTAAAATAGGTTTAGAAGGGACATTAAGAAAGTAACTTGCTCTGAAATGGTCTTTGAAAAGTTTTCTTGGTGTTGAGGTATCCAAAAAGCTGTAAAGTATAGTTTTGGGTGAAAAGGATAAGTACTTCATGTTGGAAAATGGGTTTAGGAGGGTCATTAAGAAAGTAACTTGCTCTGAAATGGTCTTTGAAAAGTATTTCTTGGTGTTGAGGTAACCAAAAAGCTGTAAAGTATAGTTTTGGATGAAAAAAGATAAGTACTTCAAGTTGGAAAATCGTTTTTAGGAGGGACATTAAGAAAAGTAACTTGCTCTGAAATGGTCTTTGAAAAGTATTTCTTGGTGTTGAGGTAACCAAAGAGCTGTAAAGTATAGTTGTTGGTGAAAAAGATAAGTACTTCAACTTGGAAAATGGGTTTAGGAGGGACATTAAGAAAGTAACTTGCTCTGAAATGGTCATTGAAAAGTATTTCTTGGTGTTGAGGTATCCAAAAAGCTGTAAAGTATAGTTGTGGATGAAAAAGATAAGTACTTCAAGTTGAAAAAAGGGTTTAGGATGGACATTAAGAAAGTAAACTTGCTCTGAAATGGTCTTTGAAAAGTATTTCTTGGTGTTGAGGTATCCAAAAAGCTGTAAAGTATAGTTTTGTGAATGAAAAAGATAAGTACTTTATGTTGGAAAATGGGTTTAGAAGGGACATTAAGAAAGTAAATCGCTCTGAAATGGTCTTTGAAAAGTATTTCTTGGTGTTGAGGTAACCAAAAAGCTGTAAAGTATAGTTGTGGGTGAAAAAGATAAGTACTTCAAGTTGGAAAATGGGTTTAGGAGGGACGTTAAGAACGTAACTTGCTCTGAAATGGTCATTGAAAAAATATTTCTTGGTGTTGAGGTATCCAAAAAGCTGTAAAGTATAGTTGTGGATGAAAAAGATAAGTACTTCAAGTTGAAAAAAAAGGGTTTAGGATGGACATTAAGAAAGTAACTTGCTCTGAAATGGTCTTTGAAAAGTATTTCTTGGTGTTGAGGTATCCAAAAAGCTGTAAAGTATAGTTGTGAATGAAAAAGATGAGTACTTCATGTTGGAAAATGGGTTTAGAAGGGACATTAAGAAAGTAAATCGCTCTGAAATGGTCTTTGAAAAGTATTTCTTGGTGTTGAGGTAACCAAAAAGCTGTAAAGTATAGTTGTGGGTGAAAAAGATAAGTACTTCAAGTTGGAAAATGGGTTTAGGAGGGACGTTAAGAACGTAACTTGCTCTGAAATGGTCTTTGAAAAGTATTTCTTGGTGTTGAGGTATCCAAAAAGCTGTAAAGTATAGTTGTGGGTGAAAAAGATAAGTACTTCAACTTGTAAAATGGGTTTAGGACGGCCACTAAGAAAAGAACTTGTTCTGAAATGCCTTTTGAAAAGTATTGCTTGGAGTCCAGTCATGACCTTCTGATACGGTTCTACCGATTATGTAATTAATTTCTCAGAAATCCATTTGTCCTAGTCGATTACGTCATTCTATATCCATATATGGACCCCCGTCATGACCTTCTGATAGGGTTCTACCGATTATGTAATCAATTTCTCAGAAATCCATTTGTCCTAGTTGATTACGTCATTCTATGCACATAAATGGATTCCCGTCACGAGCTCCTAATAGGGTTCTATCGATTATGTAATCAATTTCTCGGGAATTCTCTCCCTTCGATTACGCAATCAATATATCTCTTCCCCACCTTTCCCTTTGAAACAACAAGTTAATTCCCCTTTCTTGAATCAATAATTCCCCTTAGAAAACAGCAAATTAATTCCCCTTTCGTGAATCAATAATTCCCCTTAGAAACAACAAATTAATTCCCATTTCTTGAATCAATAATTCCCCTTAGAAACAACAAATTAATTCCCCTTTCGTGTCAATCAATCAACCATGACATCATCTGTCACGTGTGATCTAAACTTTGCCCCGGAAACAATTCTGGTCGAACTCCAAAGATATTAATAAACTTCCGGAAACAATTTGATTAATGACTCTCAGCACAGGTGTTCCAAATTCCCAATCGATTACGCAATCAATTTCTCAGAAATCCATCTCCCCTAGGGACTCTATGCCCATATTAGGACCATAAACCACGTGGTAATGTCACGAGTATAAGATAGCCTTCTACTAATACCTGTTAAAATTCAAAATCAAAATGACCTGAAATTACTATTAAAGAATTAATGAAACCCAAAACGAACAGAAATTAAATAAACAATCATAGCAAAAAACATACAACAAGTAACAATATAAATGAATAAATAGATCTTAAAGCGAGTAATGCTTAGATTGAATATGAAAATCAAGCTTAAAACGAAAACAAATATTTTGCTATTAAAGTATAAATGAAACTTAAAACGAACAGAAATTAAATAACAATCAATGCGAACAAACATACAATATATATTAATGTAAATGAATAAATAAATCTTAAAACGAGTGAAACTTAAATTGAATATGCAAATCAAGTTTGAATCGAATAAAAATAACTACAAACAAGAGTTTGGGTATCGTCTCACTGCAGATGCCTAAAACCTACTGCGTCATTGGCGCTTTACTGAAAACAATTCTTTGAAATATTTTCACTTTTGTAACCTTAAGAAATCAAAAGTTTATTAAGATTTTAGGGAATAAATATCAGCATATGTACATTAAATTGACAATGCACATTTTTTCAGTAAACTCATTTGAATTTTTTTAAGTAAAGTACAAATTATATTCTGGCTTTTAGAAAGCATAGGGGTTTTGAACCCTGCTCACATTAATTTATGCTCGTTCGAGTTTGACTCTAATATTTATTTTAATTTTTGTTCGTTTTGGGTTTCATTTATTTATTGATACTGATTTGGGGTAGTTGTATGCTGGTAGATTATATGATAGTCCGGACGCCAGGTGTTGAAAATGTGAACCATACCACGACGGAATGGGGCTGCTACGAGAATTAGCCTACCCTCCACCCCTAAATTGACCATGCGGATTCAAAAATACCAATGGCACTTGCTTGCGAGTGGTGGAACACTCCGAAACTTGACATTTTATTATATTTTGGTGTTTCATGCTAGAAAATGCATGTTCCACAAAGTTTGAGGTGCAGTTTTCCGCTCAAATAGAAATGCCTAGAAGCCATAGAATGTTTTCATAACAAACTAACACGATTATTTACAAAAAATGGCAGAGTTAAAAAAGAATGGCAAAACTATATGAGTCTTGAACAGTCTTGGAAAGTATAAATAAAGTCAAATTGAATATTAGATATATAATGATACTAATTGTTGACAGATTCATCAGTTCAAGATTTTTTTTTCACTGTAATTTTTATTCGTATATGTAATATACGAGTAATTCGTTCTCAGTGAAGCACCAATGACCCAGAAAGCTTTAGGTTTTTACAGTTAAAGAAGGGGATAGTATCCAAATTTTTCTTGTTAAAAAGAACTAATAAATTAAACTGAATATTGATGCATAATGATATTAATTGCTAAAAGCTCATCAGTTTAAAATTTTACAGTAATTTTAATATTTATTTTCAATATTAAGTACAAAAGAAAAACATTTGTAATATAATTCGTTTTCAGTAAAGCGCCAATGACGCAGTAGGTTTTAGGGTTCTGCAGTGAGAACTCTTGTTTGTAGTTATTTTTATTCGATTCAAACTTGATTTGCATATTCAATTTAAGTTTCACTCGTTTTAAGATTTATTGTTCAATTAAGTTTCACTCGTTTTAAGATATATATATTGTATGTTTGTTCGCATTGATTGTTATTTAATTTCTGTTCGTTCTTAGTTTCATTGATACTTTAATAGCAAAATATTTGTTTTTGTTTTAAGCTTGATTTTCATATTCAATCTAAGCATTACTCGCTTTAAGATCTATTTATTCATTTATATTATTACTTGTTGTATGTTTTTTGCTATGATTGTTTTTTAATTTCTGTTCGTTTTGGGTTTCATTAATTCTTTAATAGTAATTTCTGGTTTTTTGAGTTTGAATTTTAACAGGTATTTGTATCTCCTGAGCTTAAGTTTAAAATGGCCTTTACTTTTCTTTCGAAAACTTATTTTTCGGAAATATTTTTTTTAATTAATTTTTGTTCGTTTTTGATTGCACAAAGTTTCAAGTTTTTATGGCATGGGGGGGGGGATTACTGTCCGATTATTCTTGACTTTAAAAAACGGATCTAGAACTTTCAATTTAAATCGAATGAGGCTTTTTTCAAAGTCTATACTATTACCTCTTTGATAAAAACCTTATATATGAACAATAGACAGCTTTCATATCTTGTGGACAGCGATTAACAACAATGAATGGATTGAAAAAAATAGCTCCAATAAGGGGGTTTAGACCATTTCACTTAATGACACAAAGGGATCACGACTGTTTGGAATTGACCTTAATAGGAATTTGTGTGCCAAAGCAATTTTGCATCTATCACAGAGTATGTATTTTAACCTTATAATTGGATAATTATAATAGATTTCCTATGTGTTCTTCCCATACAAAACCCCTTCCCATAAGTTATAAACCCCCCTAAATAAGTTATGCCCCAGGGCATTACTTACAACGCCTACCCCTGGTCCCTGGTCGGCTGGGTCGACACCGGAGTTTTTTGTTATCAGAACTTTGAACTATTTTAACAAAATGTCTATTTCAAATTTTTTATCTGATGCATTTAGGGTGTGGAGGAGGGAGAGGGGCTAGTTGCCCTTCAATCTCTTTTGACTCTGAAAAAGTGAACAAAAAACTTTCAATTTTCAATCAAATGAGCCCTCTCTACAGTTTATACGAGCATCCCTTCCATAAGAAATAATATGAATGATTCGGAGAATCCTTAAATTACAACCCTTGCCCTGAGGGCTTTGGGGGAGTTGTAATCCTCAAAGACCTAATTTCCAGAACTTAAAACTAAGTTTAATAAAATGGCTGTCTTAAAATTTTGACTGGATGTGTTTGGGGAAAAGGTGGGCGTGAGAGGGGGGTTAGTTGCCCTCAAATCACTTTCGACTATTACAAAAGGCACTCCTCAAAATATATGTTTTCTATCCAGAAATCAACTACGCTGAACAAAATGGCTATCTGAAAATTTTGATTGGATGTGTTTGGGGAAATGATGGGCGTGGGGGGGGGGGAGGGGCTAGTTACACTCCAATCACTTTCGACTATTAAAAAGGGCACTAGCTCTTTAATTTCCAATCGAATGAGGCTGTTTTGAAGTTTCTACGACAACGCCTTCTATAAAAACCTTATATGCCCCAGGGCATAACTTAAAACCCTTTCCCTGAGGGTTGTGGGGGAGTATCCTCCTCAAAAAAATATTTTTCTATCTGGAAATCAACTACGCTGAACAAAATGGCTATCTCAAAATTTTGATTGGATGTGTTTGAGGAAGTGATGGGTGTGTGGGGGGGGGGCACTTCAATCACTTTCTAGTGTTTGAAGTTTCTACGCACTTCAATCACTTTCGACTATTAAAAAGGGCACTAGCCCTTTAATTTTTCGAATTGAATGAGCCTGTTTTGAAGTTTCTACGACAACGCCTTCTATAAAAAACCTTATATTCCCCAGGGTATAACTTAAAGCCCTTGCCCTGAGGGTTGTGGGGGAGTGTCCTCCTCAAAAATATATTTTCTATCTGGAAATCAACTACGCTGAACAAGATGGCCATCTCAAAATTTTTATTGGATGTGTTTGGGGGGAATGATGGGCGTGGGGGTGGGGGGCTAGTTCCCCCCAATCATTTTCGACTATTAAAAAGGGCACTAGAACTCTCGATTTCCAATCGAATGAGCCCCCTTTTAAGTTTCTACGACGACCCCTTCCGTATGAAGTGCCTCTGGGAAAAAAAATAATAATAATAGTAAAACATGGAGCCGTATGGCCTTTACTATAGGCAACGCTACAGCGTTGCTTCTGATAACCGTGTCAAACTCAAAACGAGCAGATATTAACATGAGTAGGGCTCAAAAACCCTATGCCTTCCCAAGGCCAAAACACAATTTGCACTTTACTGAAAAAAATATAAAATTTTTTACTTTTATAACTTTAATAAATCAAATAATATTAATATATTGATTACTAAATATCAGTAGATACATATTAAACTGATAATGCATATTCATTTGTATTTTTTTTCAGGAAAGTGCAAATTATGTTCTGGCCTTGGGAAGGTATATGGGTTTTGAGCCCTACTCATGTTAATTTCTGCTTGTTTTGAGTTTGACTCGGTTATTTATTGTAATTTCTGCTCCTTTTGGGTTTCATTTATTTATTGATTCTGATTTGTGGTAGTTTCACGCTTGGTAGATTATTTGATTTTATTCTGGCTCATTTTTGGTTTAATGGAGTTCTTTACTTTTTTTTTAAAAAACTTATTTTAATGAAATTTTTTTTAAAATTAATTTCTGTTCGTTTTATATTGACATAGTCTTTTCAGGGAAAAAGAAATTAATACTTTAAATCTTTACGTTTTTTTAAGACTTTATAGTTTGGCCTACTATTTGTATGCTGGAGAAAAAAATTTAAGCAATTTTTAACAACATACGCCTTTTTAAAAATCTGGACGCAAATAGTAGTGTTTAATTTAGTTTCATACCTCCCCTAGAAAACTTGATACCATTTGCAAAAAAAATCTGTTTACTTTCTTTGATAGTTTGAATACGCTTATACTATGTTGATTTGGTTAAATTTTAAGAGCAGAAGTAGCTCCGAAAGTTTGAACATAATACCCTCAGTCGTTCTTTGGATACTGCTGAAATGCCTTATTGGGAATTAGCAGTAACACAGTGCATTTTGATTTAATATTAAGACATCATTTAGTTTTTAAATATAATGGGAAAATGGGAGGTTGGGCGTCGGAGGGGGACTAGTTGCCCTCCAATAACTTTCGACTGTCAAAAGAGGCATTAGCCCTTTCTATTTCAATCGAATAAGGCACATTCGAAGTTCCTACGTCAAATCCTTCGATACGAAATGCCCTGGTTAAAAAAAAAAAAAAAAAAAAAAAAAAAAAAAAAAAAAAATACATTGTGCCCACATCGATCTTAATTATAAAAATGTCAAGCCTTCCAATCACTTTCGACTATTAAAAAGGGCCATAGCCCTTTCAATTTCCAATCGAATGAGCCCTTTTGAAGTTTCTACGACAACGCTTTCAATAAAAACCTTATATACCCCAGGGCATTACTTACAACCCTTGCCCTGAGGGCTAGGGGGGGGGGGGGGGGTTGTCATCCTCAAAGACCTAATTTTCAGAACTTTCAACAACGTTGAAGAAAATTACTGTCTCAAAATTTTGATCGGATGTGTTTGGGGAAATGGTGGGAGTGAGAGGGGGCCCTCCAATTACTTCCGAGTATTAAAAAGGGCACTAGCCCTTTCAATTTCCAATCTAATGAGCCATTTTTGAAGTTTCTACGAAAACGCTTTCTATAAAAAACCTTATGCCCCAGGGCATAGCTTACAACCCTTGCCCTGAGGGCTGTGAGGGGGTTGTCATCCTTAAAGACATAATTTCCAGACTTTTCAACTACGTTGGACAAAATGGCTATCTCCAAATTTTGATTGGATGTCTTTGGGGAAATGTTGGCCGCGAGAGGAAGGTTACTTGCCCTCCAATCACTTTCGACTATTCAAAATGGCACTAGCCGTTTCCATTTCCTATCGAATGATTCCTTTTTGAAGTTTCTATGATAACGCTTAAAGCCCTTCTAAGTTCCAATAGAATGAGCCCTGTTTGAAGTTTCTACAACATCACTATCTATGAAAACCTTATGTGCCCCCAGGGCACAACTTAAAACCCTTGCCCCGAGGGCTCTGGGGGGGGGGACATCATCCTCAAAGACCTAATTTCTTAAACTTTCAAATATGTTCAACAAAATGGCCATCTAATAATTTGATTGGATGTGTTTGGGGAAAAGGTGGGCGTGGAAGGGGTGTTAGTTGCCCTAAAATCACTTTCGACTATTAAAAAGGGCACTAGCCCTTTGAATTTCAATCGAATGGGTCCTTTTCAAGTTTCTATGACAAAGCTTTCAATAAAAGCCTTATATGCCCCCAGGGCGTAACTTACAACCCTTACCCTGAGGGCTGGGGGGGGGGGGGAGAGTCATCCTCAAAGATATAATTTCTTGACCTTTCAACTACTTTGGACAAAATTGCTATCTCAAAATTTTGATTGGATGTGTTTGGACAAATGGTGGGCGTGGAAGGGGTGTTAGTTGCCTTCCAATCAATTTCGACTACTAAAAATGGTACTAGCCATTTCAATTTCCAATCTAATGAGCCCTTTTTGGAGTTTCTACGAGAACGCTTTCTATAAGAACCTTATATGCCCTCCGGGCATAACTTACAACTCTTGTCCTGAGGGCTGTGGGGGGTTGACTTCCTCAAAGACCTAATTTCAGAAACTGTCAACTACGTAGAACAAAAAGGCTACCTCAAAATTTTGATTGGATGTGTTTGGGGAAAAGGTGGGCATGAGAGGGGGGTTAGTTGCCCTCCAATCACTTTCGACTATTAAAAAGGGCACTTCCAATCTTACTATTAACTGCAAGCTTACTATACTTTAACTCCCTCTCCCCACAATGTGGCAAATATATAGTCTAAATTATAAATGGTAAAATTCAAGACAAGCTACTTTTTGCTATCTTGGGAAGGGATTAGGTTACGAAAATGAAACTTTCTGGGATGGGTTTAAGCCCTTCTAATTTCCAATCGAATGAGCCCTCTTTGAAGTTTCTACAACAGCACAATCTATAAAAACCTTATATGCCCCCAGGGCACAACTTACAAACCCTTGCCCCGAGGGCTCTGAGGGGGAATTATCATCCTCAAAGACCTAATTTTTAAAAACTTTTAACTACGTTGAACAAAATGGCCAGTAAACTGCAAGTTCACTATACTTTTAACTCCCCTCTCCCCATAATGTGGCAAATATATAGTCTAAATTATATATGGTAAAATTCTAGACAAGCTATTTTTTGCTATCTTGGGAAGGGGTTAGGTAACGAAAATGAAGCTTTTTGGGATGGGTTTAAGCCCTTCTAATTTCCAATCGAATGAGCCCTCTTTGAAGTTTCTACAATAGCACTATCTATAAGAACCTTATATGCCCCCCGGGGCACAACTTACAACCCTTGCCCCCAGGACTCTGAGGGGGTTATCACCCTCAAAGACCTAATTTCTAAAACGTTTAAATACGTTGAATAAAATGGCCAGTAAACTGCAAGTTCACTATACTTTAACTCCCTTCTCCCCACAATGTGGCAAATATATAGTCTAAATTATATATGGTAAAATTCTAGACAAGCTGCTTTTTTCTGTCTTGGGAGGGTTAGGTTACGAAATGAAACTTTCTAGGATGGGTTTACAGACTAAAGTATGGCTTGGGAAGATATTTTGAAGTAGCCAACCATCTATGCTCATTTTCCCTAGAGGGCAGTGACCTTTGATGACCTTTAAAAAAATCTTTGTTTTATGAAAGTTAAACCTTGGAGAATAGATTTTCTGCTTAAAAAAGTAAAAGAAAAGTGTTTTCAGCCTTTAAACTTTGCTCAATCCAAATTTGTGAAGTTTCAGAGATCTGGAAATACATTTCCCAAATTTAGGAAAAAACCTTTGATATAGCTTAAAATTCTACTCTAATAACAGGAAATGCATTTTCAAACTAAAAACAGAGAAAAAGAAACTCAAAATTAAGGTATAATGTTGTTTTGTATAATTTCCAAGACTTGAAAAACAGAATGGGGTTAACATAGTAAAATGAAAATACCTTCGCAGAGTATATTTTTGGCCCTGGATTCATCACTGAAAGCTTTGTTTTCCTGTCCTAACTCTGAACAAACGCTGACCAATTTCGTCTATTTGACGAGCTGCAGGGTTTTATACTAAATGTCCTGCGTAGGATACTCCGCTCATCTGCAGTGTCTGTGACGGTTAACATGGACTTCGAAATCAAGTATTTGCCGCCAGATCAAGTTGATTATGGACATGACTTCCTGATTGAACTGGCAAAATCCAAATTTTCAGACACACCGAAGAGCGAGATCAAAAATACAGTGTTCGGTGTTCCTAAAAATTTAGTGTTCGGTGTTCCTAAAAATACAGTGTTCGGTGTTCCTAAAAATACAGTGTTCGGTGTTCCTAAAAATACAGTGTTCGGTGCTCCTAAAAATACAGTGTTCGGTGTTCCTAAAAATACAGTGTTCGGTGTTCCTAAAAATACAGTGTTCGGTGTTCCTAAAAATACAGTGTTCAGTGTTCCTAAAAACTGGGGCTAAAGTGGTGCTTGAACGAATGTCTCCTGCTCTTGCTTCGCTCCTCAAACTGAATTTTTTATCCCCTGTGATTTGCTTATCTCAGTTTCGACCCCAATTTGGAGATTTGCCATTGAGAATTGTTGCTACCACCGATTTCTCTGCCCTGGAGAATCAGTGGAGGAAACTGTTGAACGTTAATTGGTCATTTGTGTGTGGAAGAACAATCCCCAAACACTCCTCTCAGTTCTGGATAGCTGTACTGCATTATCTTGATGCTCTTGGGGCATCTCCTTTTCGTGAGTTAGCCAGGTGGGCATTGACCCTGTTGAGTTTGTCTAGCAATGCGATAGTGGAACGGTCCTTTTCTATGATTAATTAGAAAAAACTTTTTCCACAAAATAAGTTTTTCAAAGAAAAGTAAAGAACTCCATTAAACCAAAAGTAAGCAAAAATAAAATCAAATAATCTACCAAGCGTGTAACTACCACAAATCAGAATCGATTAATAAATGAAAAAAGGAACAGAAATTACAATAAACAACCGAGTCAAACTCAAAACGAGCAGAAATTAACATGAGTAGGGCTCAAAACCCCTATGCCTTCCCAAGGCCAGAACATAATTTGCACTTTACTGAAAAAAATATAAATGTTTTTACTTTTGTAACCTTATTAAATCAACTAATATTAACATTTTGATTACTAAATATCAGTATATGTATATAAACTTACAATGCACATTCATTTGTATTTTTTTTCAGTAAAGTGCAAATTTTGAGCCAAACTCATGTTAATTTCTTCTCATTTTGAGTTCGTCTTGGGTTTCTTTTATTTATCGATGCTGATTTGTGGTAGTTTCACGCTTGGTAGATTATTTGATTTTATTTTTGCTTATTTTTGGTTTAATGGAGTTCTTTACTTTTCTTTGAAAAACTTATTTTGTGGATTTTTTTTTTTTTAATTAATCATAGAAAAGGACCGTTCCACTATCACATTGCTAATTGGCAAACTATCCTAGCCTCCCTGAGTCCTAAATCCTTTAGTGCCTTATGGATCTAAGTGCTTTTCTTTTTGGTTTTTTTTTAAACGATAAAAAAACGTGTTAATTTGTCGTGGGCGTTTTCTTGGTTAGCCCTGTCCTGCCCTTTCTTCTTTTTTTTTTTCTTTTTTCTTATTGATCGGTATTTAACTGCCCGTATTATTTCACTTGGGATTATAAAGGCTTTTGTATTAACCCCGTTCTCACGTTTCTTTTTCAGGCCTTACTTTAATTATAAAGTTATTTTTAAATAATGTATTGCAACTGTACCAAATATTTTTATGCGATAATAAACCAACGATATTGTATGTCTTCGGCTTGTGGTTGTCACTAGTATAGACCAGCGTATCCAAAGGAAAAAGCTATATTAAGGTCTAAAAGTTAATAAAAAGAGTTCACAGCTGTTTAACCATTATTAGGCATAAACCTGCAGCTAAAAACAGATGAATTTTTGGCGGATCCCGCAAAATGGTTGTTCTTCCCTGAAAGTGGAGCAGGATGAGCCAAGGGTGAGCAAGCAAGGTAAAAGTATAGTTAAATTAGGGGCAAAACTTTTTCTGACTTTAGCACGAAAGAACTATTTTAGCACTATTTCATCATGTGTAGCACTGTAGCACGTGATTCAATTTGTAGCACTTTTGTAACACAATTTTTTTATTTTGTCATGGACGAAAGGATGAGGATTTTGAAAAAGGCTTAAGGAGTTAATAAAAAGTTTTGACCGCATTTTTCCGTATTTGTTTCGAAAGATTTGTGCAAAGTTTGATTTAACCAGGACCACCTTTTTGCCGTGTTTGTTTCGAAAGATTGGTGCTAAGTTTGAAATAATCGGACAAAAAATAACTGATCTAAAACCAATAGACCTCCACTTATCGGGCCATGCGCGTGTCGTGGCGCAAGCCGCGAAACTCACATGACTTTTTTTTTACTTTAGCACCGAAAATTGTTGTGAAACACACACATTTGGGCAATTTTAGCGCTTTAGGAACTGACCATGACGGCAGTTCTCAAAGGCTCGGGCGTATTTTGGCGTGTTTTTCAAAGGCTCGGGATCGTTTTTGTTTCAATTTCTAGCAACACTGTGTCGGGAGTTTGTCATCCCTTAAAGACATAATTTCAGAACCTTTCAACAACGTTGAACAAAATGTCTATCTAAAAAATTTTTATTGAATGTATTCGGGGAAAAGGTAAGCATGAAAAGGGGTTTAGTTACACTTCAATCGCTTTCGACTATTAAAAAGGGCACTAGCCCTTTCAATTTCCAATCGAATGAGCCCCTTTCGAAGTTTCTACGACAACACTTTCTACAAAAACCTTATATGCCCCAGAACATAGCTTAAAACCCTTACCCTGAGGGTTGTGGGGGGGGGGGTTTCATCCTCAAAGACCAAATTTCCAGAACTTTAAACTACGTTGAACAAAATTCATATCTCAAAATTTTGATTGGATGTGTTTGGGGAAATGGTGGGCGTGAGAAGAGGGTTAGTTGCCCTTCAATCACTTTTGACTATTAAAAAAGGCACTAGCCCTTCCAATTTGGAATCGAATGAGCGCTTTTTGAATTTTCTACGACAACGCTTTCTGTAAAAACCTTATATGCCCCCTGAGCGTAACTTGCATCCCTTGCCCTGAGGGGTGAGGGGGTTAGTCATCTTCAAAGAAATAATTTCCAGAAATTTCTACAACAGCACTTTCTATAAAAACCCTTAAATGTCCCAAGGCATAACTTACAACCCTTACCCTGAGGGCTGTGGGGGGGAGGGTTGTCATCCTCAAAGACCTAATTTCCAGAACTTTCAACCACGTTGAACAAAATGGCTATCTCAAAATTTGGATTGGATGTGTTTGGATAAATGGTGGGCGGGGGGGGGGGGGGGGTAGTTGCCATCCAATTACTTTCGGCCATTAAAAAGGGCACTAGCCCTTTCAATTTCCAATTGAATGATCCCTTTTTGAAGTTTCTACAGCAGCGCTATCTATAAAAACCTTATATGCACCCAGGGCATAACTTACAACCCTTGCCCTGACGGGTGTGCGGATTTGTCATTCTCAAAGACATAATTTCCAGACCTTTCAATTACGTTGAACAAAACGGCTATCTCAAAACTTTGATTGGATGTGTTTGGGGAAATGGGTGGGCCTGAGAGGGGAATTAGCAGCCCTCAAATCACTTTTGACTATTAAAAAGGGCACTAGCCCTTTCAATTTCCAATCAAATGAGCCCTTTTTGAAGTTTCTACGACAACACTTTCTATAAAAAAACCTTATATGTCTCCAGGGCATAGCTTACAACCCGTGCCCTGAGGGCTCTGAGGGGGTTATCATCCTCAAAGACCTAATTTCCAGAACTTTAAACTACGTTGAACAAAATGGCTATCTCAAAATTTTGATTGTATGTTTTCGGGGAATTGGTGGGCGTGGAAGGGGTGTTAGCTGCCTTCCAATCACTTTCGGCTATTAAAAAGAGCACAAGCCCTTCCAATTTCCAATCGAATGAGCCCTTTTCGAAGTTTCTACGACAACTCCTTCGATACGAAGTGCCCTGGTCTAAACGAAACAAACAACAAAAAAAAATAATAATAATAATACATTGTGCGGACATCGCTCTTTACTTAGGCAGCGTTATTGCGCTGCCTATGATAAAAAAGGTATTTTTTGGTAAATAATAGTTCAAATAGGGATAAATCGTTTTATTAGGCAGCAAACAGAACAATCAAAAAATATACTGGATACTTCGATCAAATGTACAGTGATCGTCATCAGCAGAAATACTCAGCATAGGGGTTTAATATGGATTTATCCCTATTCGAACTATTATTTATCGTCATGGAAAGGCATTTTGGTCTTAGAAATTACCTAAAAGGTATTTAGGGGAGATCAAAGTCCACCTTGCCTCACCTCGTTGGCAACATTGAAGGTTCCTCGCTCATTATTATTCAGCCCTGAAGAGGGGTTGGCCAAAATCCTTGCTGAAATATCTGTAGTTTCTTTCATTGTGCAATTTCACTGGTAAAGAATTTTCATCATTTGAGTTTTCTTTTCGGGTTTTCAAATTTGTTTTTTCATGTAGACTCAATCTTAAATAACATCTAATATAACTAACAGGAAAATCCAAAATAAGGCTAGACTAAAGAATCTTATACTCTTATAAGAAGATTGTACAAAAATACAACAAAGCTTTACAGTCAAAAATTTTCTGTCATAGTTGATAATAGATACGCACTGACACACAGGGAAATCTGATGAAAACAGAGAAAACACGGTCATAACCACAGAGAATTTAACAGTATACCAGGATTTGTCTCTGTGAAAAATTTTAAAGGACAGTTTAAAAGAAGTCCCAAGCTAATCAATAATAATAATATCAGGGACGTGAAGCTTCGAAATCTACGAAAATCTACGAAAATTTATGGGGTGGAGATCCTTTCAATTTTGTTTAATGAAAAAAAAGCAATTTTGCAAAATTTTGCAATTTTTGCAATTTTGCAAAAAGATGAACTTCCAAACCAGGAAAGAGAAGTTTTTTTTCCAATAAACATACTAAAAAGTACTTTTGCAAATCTAGGGTGAGCGATTGCCCCTCCCCCCCGCCCAAACCCTAATTGGCACCCTTAGATTTATATGCGCTTAACGTAGCTGTGTGAGTAATGTTTAATATATATATATATATATATATATATATATATATATATATATATATATATATATATATATATATATATATATATATATATATATATATATATATATATATATATATATATATATATATATATATATATATATATATATATATATATATATATATATCACATGATGAAATCACAAGATATTGGGAAAATACCACGGAGGGAACACCTTAGTTCATAATGGTAGAGAAACTCATATAGAAATAAATTCCATATTCCCATTCCAAGTTGCAAAACCATAAAGATAGAGAACATAGAGATCGATAGTAAAGACCCGTAACTAAAGATCCATAGTAAAGATCCATGTAAAGATCCATTGGCACTTTTGTTAGTGGCAATCTTTTGAAACTCGATTTTTCTTCACTGAAAGCAACGTATTTCGACAATTAAATTAGTTTTTATATAAACTAGATTGACATCGATTACCGAAACACTTAGGTATCAAAAAAGGAAATTGAGTCCTATCAAATCTAGAATCATTTGGCTCCTTATATTAAGTATTATCATATATATAACTGAAAACGGTATTGGCATTAAATTCAGAACTGATAAGCATGGCTATTATAGCCCCTCCGATGTGAAATTTTATATTTGATTGTCATGAGCTGTACAAATCTTTATGTTTTTGAAACGGATTTTTTTTGAGGGTATCAAGTTCCAAGCATTTTCTAGTCAAGCGAACCATATCCAGGGGAGGACGGCTAGCGGGTTTGAACCCCCCTCCCCGAAATTTTTGTTTGCCTCAGAAAAAGTAACAAAAATGCTTAAAAACAAATTTTAGATGTCTTTTGTAAAGTTTTAGATTTTTTATCCACCCCGAAACCCCCCTCCCCCTTCGAACAAAATCCTGGATACGCCCTTCGTATCGAGAAGAAAATTAAGTTCTATTATTTTTTACAGGGCAATCTACCTTTTTGGCAGATACAATATAAGCTGTCCAGGTAACACCAAGCTTGGGGTTCTACATGAAAAGTAATATGAATATTGTATTCACCTCAACGGCATGCTTCTGTTTCCTCTGTGTTCGAACGATTCAGGGTGCCACCGTCAAGGATGATGTGCCGCAAGATTTGCAATTCAACACAGACGAGATTAGCACCATTAGTGGGCACCATTAGCACCGAGATTAGCACCATTTTGAACTAGTACATCATCAGCAATTGTTTCTGTCATCAGCAATTGTAAAGCATTTAGGATAAATGCTTTACACTTGGCGGTAATTAATGGAATGAAAATTCCTTTTTCTTTAAAAGAAAGCCAATTTCCACATTCAAAATGGAAAATTTGGCTTTGGTCGTGTGACTTAGTCACTGATTAATTAATTAATTAATTAACCACTAACTAAAATGAATTAATCAACAAGTTAAGAAGGCAAGTACAAGAGAACTATTAAGAATTGATACACGGCGGTGCTGAACTCGAATATGCCCACGTATCTAAACAACAACATTTTATTTCAAAAAGTGTCGAATTACTGATGACGAGGAGAAAAACGGTATAAAAAAAAAGCAGTCCACAATGCGCTACTTAGCTCAAGGGCTTAGCCCATGGCGCAAATTTGGGGAGGTGGAATATTTGCTCCCCCGCCCCTCTAGATATTGAAAAATTAAACGTCACAATAGCCTCTCCAGGTTTGGAATACACACATTGCCCCCCCTTCACTTTCATGAACTGACGCCACTAGGCATAACCAGGACTTTTTAAGGGCAAAGGGAGTCCAAAAGAGAAATTTTAAAACAAAAAAGTTTTTTCAGCTGTTAGAACTAAACAGTACACGC
The DNA here is from genome assembly GCA_027921565.1 of Artemia sinica. Classification (NCBI taxonomy): domain Eukaryota; kingdom Metazoa; phylum Arthropoda; class Branchiopoda; order Anostraca; family Artemiidae; genus Artemia; species Artemia sinica. The sequence continues at coordinate 55,273,550 of CM051272.1, forward strand.
TTATACAGAATTTTAACATGTTGGAGTAAAGAAGCTTGAGCCTAACAAACCGTCTTGGTTGAGCCGCTTGCTGATATGGGTCATGATCAATCACTTAGCTTCCCTGTATGTCTGAACGTCAGTTAAGCTACACAAAAGCTCAAGATGGCACTTTTAGATCAACAGATTGTAGAGGCGCTAATGACAACGTCTTTAAAACACTAACTGGCAGAAGCTTGAGTTAACGTGGACACGAATCCAGAAGCACATTACTTTTCATTAAAATTTCCCTCCCATAAATTCTTCCATTCTCGAGAGGATCCATTTATTTTGATTGTGTTTATACAACCGGTGAATCCACTTCTTATTGGTTGCATGGTTGTCGTTCCTAAAAAAATAAATCAAAAATAAGTAGAAGCAGAGAGAAAAAAACAGATAATCTTGCGTTATATAATCAGTAATGTTGGTAACTCCCAGCCCATTATAATACAACGCGTAGCTGAAGCTTATTTGAAGATACAACGACCTGATCTAGTGCGTCAGTATGTTTTCGATAATCACCAGAGGGTATACTTTTTTTTTATTTCCTGAAGGCAAGCGAAGATTCACCATTATAAGGACTGCTAACAGCTAGGTTTCACAAAAAGGTGACAAATTATATGTTTTGATAGGTATACCATGTTTTAACTCACGGCTGGGATTCGGGTTAAAATTTTCAGGGAAGATTTTTTTTTGGAGGGAGTTATGGGATTTTGTGTCTGGGTTAAGGGGACAGTGTTGTTTCTTCAGTCCTCACAAAAGGTTCACGCTACAGGTTTATGCCTGGGGCCCAATCAATTTGGGTGGTTTTTGTCCATTTTGGATGGTTCTGACTCCAATTCTAATCTAAAAGGTGTGCTTTCATTTCATTGGTTTTCATCTTTATTTTTGGTGTATTTGAAATTAAAGTAATAATAAATAGCCTTCTTTTCGAGCTTAGCTCCGTGTTGGCTTTATTCAATTATTTGTGTTTGTTTTATACTTGTGTGAAATAAAAATCTACCTATTTGTCATCTGTAATGTATTTCCGTAAGTAAAGCTTTTTAAAACTTTGTTTGGCTTTAAAATCTCCGGTGTGAAAATTTAAGATCGGTTCTCCTGTGTGAAAATGTCAGCCAGTAGTAACAACGTATTTTCACTTTCTTAAGTTAATTTCCCATTCTTTTACCTTTTTTTCTATTTTTGTGATGGAAAGGCCTTCGCCGTTTTTTTATTAAAAAAAATGGCACCTTTACTTTTATTTGAAAAACTTATTTTTCGGAAAGTTTTTTTTTTTAGTTAATAGCATTAAAAACATGCTCCTGATTTGTATTTACCTGAATGAATTCCCTTGTTTCGTATTTTTTTTTTATCTCCAGTCCTGGTTGAACTACCTTAAAGTAATGATTCAGGGACTGTTCTAATTTTTAATTTCAGTTTCAATAATCACATTTTACTGTAAGTTTTATTCTATTTACATATGCGCTTTTTATTTCTTATGCGCTTTCTATCTACATATGCACTGACGGATCTTGGCAAAAATATTCATTTAAGGTTTAAAAGAATTTCTCTGTCTTAGACGAGTTGCTCTTATAACTGCTGCCTTTCACCTGATTTGAAAGCTACAATTACAGACTGATGATAATGATCATAAAAAGACGCCATTATTACCAACAGCACGGTGATTGTTATCAACTGGCAGCTGTTTTTTGGAATATAGTTAGATTCATCCAATAATCAGTGAAAGTATGCCAGGAATTTCAAAGAAGTGAATGAACTTTCTACTGGATCCATAAGCCCCGCAAACATATGAAGGAGAAGAAGATGAATTCCCTACTATTTTACTTTTTGCTGCTTATATGACTCTCTTCTTCAAATTGATTTAGTGACAAGCAAGAAAAGCAACAGCAAATTCAGATTATGGAAATTTCATTGCGTATCTACAATTCAGGTAATATATTTGACTATTAAGGGGGGGGGGAGAGGGTATTAGTACACTCTAAGGAATGATATTAGTAAGTATTTCAGAATGTTTTAAAGTACTTTTCAGAATTGTATAGTGTTTCCTTATATAGAGTGGGAACATGGCACTAACCGTCTATATAGTAGTCTATATAATTCCATATGAATGTTAAAAAGATAGGAAAGACAGAAAATTTTTAGAATTGTACAGTGTTTCATTATGGGAATGCGGAACTAATACCCTCTATATATTAGTATATTTAGTTGCATATGAAAGTTAAAAAGATAGAAAGTTTTTAGAATTGTACAGTGTTTCATTATGGGAATGCGGAACTAATACCCTCTATATATTAGTATATTTAGTTGCATATGAAAGTTAAAAAGATAGAAAGTTTTTAGAATTGTACAGTGTTTCCTTATGGGAATGCGGAACTAATACCGTCTATATATAGTATATTTAGTTGCATATGAAAGTTAAAAAGATAGAAAGTTTTTAGAATTGTACAGTTCATTTCACTTCTTTGAAATTGTAGAAAGTTCATTCACTTCTTTGAAATTCTTGGCATACTTTCACTGATTATTGGATGAATCTAACTATATAGTTCCATATGAATAATAAAAAGATAAAACAAGTTTTCTACCTTTGGTACCACCTATAATATGTATTCCTTCTAAACTTTTTTATATGACATAATTAGCTCCTTTACTGCCATCAGTATATACCCCCTTGCAATATACTCCTGACTACACCCCTTATCGTAACTTCTATTCGAGAAGTCCTTGAAACAAAAACTCTAAGCCAAAATTTCTGAAGCCGTCAATCAGACACTAGAAATTATGAACTATTATCAATTGCATAATACTATATGAATAGTTGAAACAAGTTTTCTACCTTTGGTGCCACCTATAATTAGCATTCCTTCTGGAACTTCTTCTATATGACCAGAACACGTTCCCTTTTTGCCATGAGTATACAACCGTGCTGAAATATATTTCTGACTACACCCTTTGTCATATTTGCTATTCGAGAAGGTCTTAAAACAGAATACCCGAAATTTCCGAGGACATCTATCATTTATGACTCTTAGCAATTGCTTAATTCTATATGAATAACAACAGAAAAAAGTTTTCTAGTTACTTTGTGATGAAATGAGAACATTTAGAAATTAGAACAATATATTTTGGAAACGTCAATCAGAAACTACAACTTATGAACTATTAGCAATTGCACAATTCTATATGAATAGTAAGAAGAAACAAACAAACAAGTTTTCTACCTTTGGTGCCACCAATAATTAGCATTCCTTCTGGAACTTCTTCTATATGACCAGAATACGTTTCAGTTTTTCCATCAGTATAGAGTGAGATCTTGTTTGTAGTTACTGACCATCGAAGGTCATGCCATCTTCCATTGCATAAGAAAGTTGACAAAACCGTTTGAAGAACTAGAGATCCATACTGAAGCTCAACCTTAAATAAATACCTGGGTTAATAAGTATGTTCAAATTACCAAAGCTAGTGAAAACGAAGCATGATAGTTTGAAGTCGTTGATTGAAAATTGCAGAAAGAAATATATTATAGAAAATTAGGAATATTCAAGAATTCTCTATTTTATAAATAAAAAGCCTGCATATCGTCAGTCGGGTATCCAAAGGTCGTAGCTTCATAATTGTAAATTTTCAAAAGAGCAAACAAAAATCCTCACAACTTTTTTTTTATCTACCCTCTGATAACTGTAAAACAAAAACAAATTGATACACATTGATTTTACATATCAATCTGTTTTTATTTTACGGTTATCGGAGGGGAAATAAAAAAGTTGTGAGGTTTTTTATTGCTCTTCTGAAAATTTGCAATTATGAAGATACAGCCTATTGATACCCAACTGACGATGTGCAGTTGTAGTTGCCACATGGCAGTGATAATGGTACACTCGTAAGAAGCCAAAGATTGCAGTTTCAACAACTCTGTGGTAACGATCAAAGTCTATATTAGAGTAAATACTAATTGAGCTAATTCTACCCCATGGAAGCACATTGGATTGAGACTCTGCGTGGCAATACGAGGTCCAGGGATCTACGCCGCTGCGGCAAGTTTGGGCTTGCCACTTTTCCCTGTAAAGAAAACCTAGCAACTGAAGCGTTAATTTGAAACCCTGTGTGCCAGCAATTTACCAACTTTTTAAACATCTTAATGAAAGTATTTACCTTTTTTCATCCCAAGTTTTCTGGAAATATATCCAAATCACTGCTCAAGAAATGGATCTTCAAGCTCAATCATTTGAAACTTTCAGGCAGACATTCAGGTAACAATATTGGCAACATTCAGAGAAAAAAGGCCTCATAATATTAGCATTTTCTGTTACCAAGGAAATTCTGAGCAACTGAACAAAACCAAGTTTCGTTCTCCATTTCGTTCATTGCTCAGATGAAATCTTACAAACCAACGTGTGAATGCGACGTTCTTTGATTATGCCAGCTGTAAGTCTTTCTATTGATAGGCTAAGAAGTAGGTATCCAAGTGTCTGGAAACAATTCTATCTTTATCTAAAACTTTCATAAAGCGTTCCATTGGTTCTAGATAACATGAAGAGGCAGAAAGATGAATCAATCCTGACTGTAGTTGTCAAATTTAACTGATTAGCTGTGCGTATTAACTTCACGTGCCAATACTGACGTGCCAATACGGACGTTCAACGTGCCAATACTGACATAAATGTGGAAATACCCAAAAACTTTATAGTTTTGAAACAACCAAAAGAAAATCCTCAAAATTAGATTTTCAGATATAAATAAACTTAAGATGGGTCCGGGGTGCAAAAAAACCTTCTAATTTTGATGTCAATGGTACTATAAAAATATGAACAGAAGGTGTGTACACGTTACCGAAAGTCTACCATTTTACTATTACTACCTTAACGGCTTTTTCTATCGTTAGTTATAAATAAATTGCCTTTATTTATCTCTTCGGTTTTGGGTGGTTCAGTTTTCATTACCCCATCTACTTTGGGGTAATTAAAAACTAGATGATTCAAAGATACGCTAGTTATAAGGCGCCCAAGGAGTGGCAACCCTTAAGGTGAATATAACCAATAAATTGACACAGCTCTCAGCTACTTTATTAGTTTTGGAAGGCTCTATGCTGTGAATATTTTTTTTTTATTAAGTCAAACTATGTTTATTTTAAGTCAAAAGCATATTATTAGGTGCCAGTATCTGACAAATTATCTTGAATCCTGTTTTTTAATTCATGTTTTAAATATCTTTGAGTGAGATCAAATCTATAAGAAAACCTGAGTAAGAAAAATTGGTATTTTTTTAGCGTTTAAATAGACAAATTTGTAAAAATAAGGTGTATAACGGAATAATCACGTCTGCGACTTTCGTTCATAGTACATCTAAATATGTTAGCTATTCTAAAAGTGTACGAAACTATTGTGAGAGTAAACTCAATTTTTTTCTCTAAGGAACAACAACCAACGCCATCTACTGCTTCCCAGCAGAATTATAAAGTTAATTATAAAAACCTACATAAAAATGATAAATAAATGAAACCCAAAACGAACAGAATATAAATAACCGAGTCAAAATCAAAACGAGCAGAAATTAACATAAGTTGGGCTCAAAATCCCTATGTCTTCCCAAGGCCAGAACATAAATTGCACTTTACTGAAAAAAAATATGAATGTTTTTACTTTTATAACTTTAATAAATCAAATAATTTTAACATTTTGATTGCTAATTATCAGTATATGTATATTAAACTGACAATGCACATTCATTTGTATTTTTTTTCAGTAAAGTGCAAAGTATGTTCTGGCCTTGGTAAAGCAGTGACAAAATACAAAAAAAAATAAACACTTAACTAAATAAACACACTCCGAATAATTCGGCCCCAAATCCGGGAACCTTTCTCAACGAAAAAAAGGGAGAAAATGAAAAAAAAAAAATCTTCTTTTTTTTAAACTTAAATTACATCGAAATACAACATACTAAGCACACGAAGAGAAAGAAAAAAAACAAAAGAAAAGAAATAAGAAAATAAAGAAAATAAAAGAAAAAAATGAAAAAAAAGAAAAGAAAATAAATAAGTAGGAATCAATTCAGAATCCCCACTAAGCTGACCATCTTGCAAACGAACACGAAGCTTGAGGTTCCTATACATATCACGTAGTGACCTTACAATAGAAGAACGCACGCCTCGCTTACACAAAAATTAATCAAAAAAACTTTTTGTACAAAATAAGTTTTTCAAAAAAAGTAAAGAACTCCATTAAACCAAAAAAAACAAAAATAGAATCAAAAAATCTACCAAGCATGCAACTACCACAAATCAGTATTAATAAATAAATGAAACCCAAAACAAACAGAAATTAAAATAAGTCAAACTCAAAATAAGCGGAAATTAAACTGAATAGGGTTCTAAACCCTATGATTTCTAAAAGCCAGAATATAATTTGTACTTTACTGAAAAAAATTCAAATGAATTGACTGAAAAAAATGTGCATTGTCAGTGTAATATAAATATGCTTATATTTATTCCTTAAAATCTTAATTAATTTTTGATTTCTTAAAGCTATAAAAGTGAAAACATTTAAAAGAATGTTTTTCAGTAAAGTACAAATTATATTCTGGCTTTTAGAAATCATAGGGTTTAGAACCCTACTCAGGATTAATTTCTGCTCGTTTTGAGTTTGACTTATTTTAATTTCTGTTTGTTTTGGGTTTCTTTTATTTATTAATACTGATTTGTGGTAGTTGCATGCTTGGTAGATTATTTGATTCTATTTGTTCATTTTTGGTTTAATGGAGTTCTTTTACTTTTTTTTTATTAAAACTTATTTTGTGCAAAAAGTTTTTTTGATTAATTCCTGTTCGTTTTATATTGACATAGTCTTTTTCAGGGAGAAAGAGTGAGCCTCTTCTGAAGTTTAACAACCATCCCTTCCATTAAAACCTTTAACACCTCCTGGGCATAACTTACAACCCTTTCCCCTTGTCTCTGGGGTTTGTTTCAACCCCAAAGCCTTGTTATATGATATTTAGACTATTTTGAATAGAACGGCTATCTCAAAATTTCTATTAGACGCATTTTGGGACAACATGACGTGTGTGTAGGAGGGAGAGGGTACCTGCCCTCTGATCACTTTGAATCTTAAAAAGGGCAATAGAGCTTCTGGCTACCAATCCAATGAGCCCTCTTTGAAGTTTATATGACCAAACTTTCTATAAAAACCCTATATGGCCCCAGGGCAAAACTTACAACCCCTGAGGGCTGGGGGGATTTGTTATCCTCAAAGACACAATTTCCAGACCTTTCTGATAGGCTTAACAAAATGGCCATATCAAAGTTTTGATTGCAAGCGTTTGAGGAAATGATAGGCGTGGAGGGAGAAATTTGCCCTCTGATCACTTTCACTTTCTGATCACTAATAAAAAAGGCCCTAGTCCTCTCACTTTCCAATCAAATGAGCCCTTTTTGAAGCTTTTACGACAAAAATTTCTATAAAAACGTTAAATGCCCTAAAGGCATAACTTACAACCCTTGTCCTGAGGGCTCTGGGGGGAGGGTTGTCATCCTCAAAAACATAATTTCTAGACCTTTCAACTACATTGAACAAAATTTCTATCTGAAAATTGTGATTGCATGTGTTTGGGGATATGGTGAGCGTGAGAAGGGGGTTAGTTACCCTCCAATCACTTTCGACTATCAAAAAGGGCACCAGCCCTCTCAATTTCCGATTGAATGAGCCCCTTTTGATGTTTCTACGACAACCCTATCTATAAAAACCTTATATACCCCCAGGGCATAACTTACAACCTTTGCACTGGGGGCTCTCGGGGGTTTGTCATCCTCAAATACATAATTTCCAGAACTTTCAACTACGGTGAACAAAAATGGCTATCTCAAAAACTTTGATTGAATACGTTTGGGGAAATGGTGGGCGTGAGAGGAGGTTAGTTGCTATCCACTCACTTTCGACTACTAAAAAGGGCACTAGCCCTTTCAATTTCCAATCAAATGAGCCCTTTTTGAAGTTTTCTACGACAAAACTTTCTACAAAAACCATATATGCCCCCAAGGCATAACTTACAGCCCTTGCCCTGAGGGTTGTGGGGGGAGGGGTTGTCATCCTCAAAGACCTAATTCCCAGAACTTTCAACTACGTTGAACAAAATGAATATCTCAAAATTTTGATTCGATGTGTTTGGGGATATGGTGGGCGTGAGAGTGGGGTTAGTTGTTTTTTCAATAACCTCCGACTATTAAAAAGGCTCTAGCCTTTTCAATTTCCAATCGAATGAGCCCTTTTTGAAGTTTTTACGACAACTCCTTCTATAAAAACTTCATATCCCCCCAGGGCATAATTTAAAACCCTCGCCCTGAGGGCTGTGGGAGGGTTGCCATCCTCAAAGACCTAATTCCCAGAACTTTCAACTACGTTGAAAAAAAATGGCCATCTCAAAATTTTGATTGTACGTCTTTGGGGAAAAGGTGGGCGTGAGAGGGGGGTTAGTTGCCCTCCAATTACTTTCGACTATTAAAAAGGACACTAGCCATTTCAATTTCCAATCGAATGAGCCCATTTTGAAGTTTCTACGACAATGTTTTCTATGAAAACCTTATATGCCCCCAGGGCATAACTTACAACCCTTGCCTGAGGGTTGTGGGGAGTGTCCTCCTAAAAAACATAATTTCTATCTGGAGATCAACTACGCTGAACAAAATGGCTATCTCAAAATTTTATTGGATGTGTTTGGGGAAATAGTGGGCGTAGAAGGGGTGTTAGTTGCGTTCCAATCACTTTCGACTATTAAAAAGGGCACAAACCACTCCCATTTCCAATCGAATGAGCCCTTTTCGAAGTTTCTTCGACAACTCCTTCGATACGAAGTGCCCTGGTCTAAAAGAAAATAATACATTGTGCCAACATCGTTCTTTACTTAGGCAGCGCTATTTGCGCTGCCTATGATAATAACAGCGTTAATGATGCGCAACAGGTTAAAACTCCGAGTTATATTTTCAAGCATATTTACTTGTCACTTCTGGGTTTGCAGATGATCTTTTAAATCTATCTCGGTTGCTTTCTTCATTAGAAAATAATTTCTCGCGTCTTGAAAAAGGTTATGTTGATATTGGTTTGCAGTTTAATGCAGAAAAGTCTGCTGTTTTGTTTTTTTTAATTGCTCTGAAGATAATGCTACACTCAGGCTTGGTGGAATTACCGTAACACCGTCTAGTCAAATTATATACCTTGGCCTGCCGATTGGCCATAGTCTTCGAGAAACCCAGTCTTTGCTTATTGAACACACCTTTCTAAAAAAGTGCGTATTGCCTATGCGGGTGTTGTCACTAGCCGTCACAATTCAAGCCGTAAACATCTGGCTTGTCTTTATATAAAGCAGTAGCTTTGCTTAATGTCTTGTACCTGTCTCCTTTTTTGAAGCTCCTGAGTGCACGAAACACAAAAAAAAATAAAGTCGGCATTTTTCAAGTATGCCCGATATCTTCTTCAAGTGCCGCCTTTTGTTAGAAACCGCCATATTGTTGCGAAAAATGGAATTGCTGAGCGTCTGAGTGCCGTGGAGGAGGTAATTCAGAATTATGTGAAAAAACTAGAGCTGCTGCACCACGAGTGGGTCCATCTTCTCAAACAGTTATGTTATTATGTAGTTCTTTCTGTTTGTATTTGTTTTTCTTGTCAGTTTTGCTTTTTCTTTGTTTTCTTGTTTGTGCTCTGTCTTTTTCTGTTGATTGTAAGACGGGTTATTAATAAAATTCATTCATTGATTCATTCATCATTTAGTGTCTTAATGTCTAGGGCTATTATTTAATGTCTGGGGCTATAATAGCCTCATGAAAACAGATCTTAAGGGGGCTATAAAAACATCGGTTGTTCCACGTTAGTGAAGGACGAGAGTCTACAAATGAACTCAAATTTTTACTAACTTTGGGGAGATAGCAAAAGAAAAGGCTTGAAACAGGGCGGGATGTATGAAAAGTATGTCAGCATCAGGAAGCTGAATTCTGCGAACAGCTTGTAGAAGAAGTTGTAGTTAGTAGGCACCTCATATGTTCATTTTTCAAATACAAATATTAATACTACTGCTAACAACTCAGTACTGCATCAAGTTGCCTCTGGCCAACACAGCTGCGCAATCTATTCCGCATCTATTCAAAGCCGCTTTACACCCTCTCAACAAGTCCTAATTTCCTTTAAACCCTTTCTTACGACCACATCCCAAGAATAAATCCAGGATTGTTTTTTTCGTGGGGAGGGGGGGGGGGGTACCAAAAAAGCTTTAAAAAAAATCAAAAATTTGTTTCTATTCATTTTTGTTACGTTTATGAGTCGGACAAATATTTCGGGAAAGGGTCGAATTCAAACTCCCTAAACCTTCCCCTTGGATACAACCTTGCCTCTCCCATTTCATTCGGGGATGACCTACTTTTCGTTTGGCCCTATATGGTTGGCCGAAAAGGACAATCTTTGGAAATCTGCCATCTTTGATGGCAGAACGTGTTCTTTCCCTCTGAACGTGTCCTGAACGTTTCATAGAACGTGTCCTATCTTTCTCAACCTTTCTCTCATTATAGCCCTTGAAAGCAGGATAGAGCCACTCTTTTTGAACAGCTTACTGTTTGACATACGGTTAGTAAGAGGGGTACCCAAAAGCTCTCTTTTTTAACCAGAACTTTTTGTTATTTTTATTTTTGTCTTGTATATATTTTATTCATAGAATGCTAAAAAGGAGTTGTGCTTCATGGCTCTTTAGAGAACCATAATTTTACGAAAATTTCAGCATTTCAGCATGACGAAACGATCCAATTTTGAGTTTTTTGTTATCAGCACCACTTCATTTAATGTTGTGCACAAATATTTAAAGAAAAATGCGTTAAAAATGACATGGAAACAAGAAAACATGTCAAATCTGAAATAATAAGTAAGCTTACCGTTTCACGGTTGAATTTAAGAAGAAGCTGCACTCCATTCCCAGAAGGAGGTGAGGGAGCAACTGACATCAAAACCCCACTTTGATCTGAGGTGCGAAATTGAAGTTGAACTTCTATGCCTGGAGTGACCTTGAAACGCATCATCTTAAAAAGACAGTGTTATTAATGTTCGAACCTAATTCAGTAAGAGTAACTTTCAAAGGCTAATGCAGTGCTTGATAAGAAATGGGGATGAAAGCGCAATGTATTGCCTAAAGAAAAGTAGTGCAATGCGGAACTTATACTGGTAAGAGCATAAACTGAAGTTTCTCTCACAGAAAAAATTGCGCCATCTAGCCTTATCTAGAAAGATCATTAAGTTAACTATACCAATATAAATAAAAATAATAGTCGTATGGAAATTTGTTTAATCTCTTTCTTTACCTTTTCTTCTCATTAAGAAAAAGATAAAACAGACCCCTTCTCCTATGGGACAGAACAGTTTTGTTTATTATGTCTAACTCGTTTATTCTATCTATAACCTCAATATTTTGCCTGCAGACTACTACTATTGCTACTGCTGCTAACAACTCACTATAGCACCAAGACCCCTGAGGCCAAACACAGCTACGCATACTCCTTTTCTATTCTAATATATTCAAAACCTCCCTCTTTACATCCTCCGAAGAGTTCTTATTTCCCATAAATATTTCCTTAAGAAATCCTCTTCCCCGTTCAGGGACGATCAGCTTTTCGTTTGGTTCTAGACGGTTGGCTGACAAGGACTATTTATGGCAACCTGACATTCATCCGCAAGAACGTGTTCTAGCCATCTCAACCTTTCTCTCATCATACCCCTGGAAAGCGGGATTGAAACCGCATTTTTTTGTACAGCTCACTGTTTAGGATACGGTCAGTCAGTCGGGTACCCAAAACTAGCTTTAGGTATTTTATTGCCAGTAATAATTAGCTTTTTTTTTTAATGATGATAGCGAGTTCTGTGTAAAGACACCAGATGGCCAAACTCGTTTCTTCCGCATTCTGTCAGGAGTTAAGCAAGGTTGCGTCTTGTCACAACTACTTTCCGTAATCGTCATTGATTACATACTGCGAAGTACAAGCACAGACGGAATCCAGCTATGTACTACGTATGGACAATCTCCGACTACCAAACGCAGCGCTCCATTGGCAGCCATCGGGTCCATGCCGCATGGGTAAACCCAGAAACACCCTGCGTCGAACGTACCAGACAGATCTCCGTAACCTGCACACATCAATCCAACCTCAGTGGGAGGACATACTTGCAGCAGCAAACCTGCGGGAAGATTGGCGGCTCCTTCTCGATGCCCTGGGTGGCTCTGGAAGCACAGGCGGATCTAAGGTCTAAGGTAAAGTATTAATTAGTTTTATATGCCTGTAATAATTAGTAATTGATAGTAAGCAATTAATAAAGCAATTAGTAAATAATAGTAATAATTAATTTTTATAAAAGTATATACCTGCTATCAGAAATCCCAGGTTTTTTGAAAAATTTTAAAGAAGATTTGGAAAATCTTCAGGTTCAAAAAACATGGAAAAGGGGTATTGAATAAAACTTTAAATATATTAGAGCAGAAGAGGATGGTACGCAGCTGTACTGACTTCAGACGGATTGGTTCAGAATTGAGTTGTTAGCAGTAGCAATTAGAAAATTAATGCAATTTTAATAATAATAAAATAATAAAAGCATAAATAATAATAAATAATAATATATTCATTATTATATATTTATAAATATATTATTATATAAATATATATTTTTAACTAAATAATAAATAATAATAAAATTAGTGCAATTAGAAGATTAATGCAATTAGTAAATTAAGCAATTAGTAACAATTAGAAAATTAATGAATTAAAACTTAAATATTTGAAAGCTCTCTAGTTCTGCCGGGTCACGTTGCGTCGTTATTGCCACTTACAGCTTCTTAATCCTTTTGAATGCGCGCTAAAGCGTCAAAAATTCCTCTTTTATAATTGTTCATACCCTTTGGGCAAGGTTAACAAAGGGAGCAAGTGGGTTTTACGGCAAATATAAAAGAATGTCAGGGATTTGACTACTACTATTATTTAACTATTTTAATTATTATTGCACAATAGTTTACTAAATAATTAATTATAGAATAATTAGTCATTAAGTTAATTAATTATCAAATTAATTTTTTAAATGATTATTTCACTACTCATAATTTGACTATTATTATAACTTTTTAACTTTTTTATTAACTATTAGCTATGACCTGTTTATTTGTTTTTTTTTTTTTTATAAACTATTAGGTTTATACTATAATTATATTCCACTTATACCCACCTTTATATTTCTTTGAGCACTTGACGTTTTGAGACCCTTTATCTAACATCTTTTATTTTTTCAGTTTAATTCCAAAGGTGGGTTTAAATGATTATTTTCCTGGCACATTCAGACAACTATAGGAATGTGATTTTGACTCTGATGAGTCTTATGAGTTTATTATGAGCTTCATGAGGTCTATAACAAAAATCCTTACGAGAGTAGTATTCAGGATTTTGCATTAGAAACAACATAACCTTGAAACCACCTTTACAAAACAGTGGCTAAGAGTGACATATTTAGTGTTTTATGTAAGTTACAAACGGTGTTAATTATGGCTTTTTAGCCCCTGTCATCTTCTTTGTGACACCCTGAATTTAAGCTTTGTATTTGCTAAGCACAAGGAAAAGATAATATACCGAAACAGATTATAAAAAAAAAAAAAAAAATTATTGAGGATTACTCAAAAAGATTATTTGTTGCTTAAATAAATGATTTAGAAATTCGTCAAAGAACTTTTTAGAATAACAAAGAAAAGCATCGTGTATGCTGTTTTGATCGGACCAGCGGAAAAATATTTTGCCCCCTTTCTAAGAACGCAAAATTCAAAGTCCCCTTACCTTCCCCCCCCCCCCAAAAAAAAGAATTTCCTGAAAATTTCAAATCGATGTCCCAGCCACAAAACAGGTGAGTTCTAAAAACAAGGCGCACTTAAACCGGGAGGAGGGGAAATAAATAAGTAAAAACTTGGAGTAGGGGGGGGGGGGGGGTGGAGTAAAAACTTGGAAAAGAAAGGGCAGGAGGAGTGTTTCTGACTGTTTTGGCCCCAGGCAACTTGCCTTCATTGCAATGAGATACCAGTGGTAGTAGTAGTAGTAGTGGTAGCAGTAGCAATAATGAAACACTTGTTTTTTTACCAATAAATTGCTGTGGAGTATGAAATTACATTTGGTAAAATTATATAATCACTGATGACGAATACAGATCACTAATCACTGGTTAGTGATAAAGACTGATCCATAACTGACCCTGATATTGCCAAGACTCAATTTCTTTTCTTTTCATTTTTGTTAAAGTTCGTAAGTACGCTGGGAATCTATTTTATGAGATATATTTTTATTTGAATTGTTGAATTGAAACTATCTAAATAAAATAGAAATCTATTACAATAAGCATCAATTTTAATACATTAAGATATTAAAGTTTATCAATACTCGACTAAAATAAAATTATAGTTTTTTTTATATCACTGAATCGAGATCCCAATGATTAAATCTCAAACTGTGAGTCAACTCCATCTACAGAAAGAATTGGCGCTTTTGATGAATGGACACTTCTGAATCGAAACAAAAAAATGTTGTGAACAAATAACATAGAAAGCGCCTAACTTATACGCCAGTTGTATAGAATAAAAAAAATATTTAGACTAATTCTTACCAAGTATTGCATAGCTGTCAGTTGGGAAATATGCTGCTTCTTCAATAGAAGTGATGCATTTATTTACGTTGCTTAAAACATTTTTGCTTGATGAAAGGTAGATTTCTGTTTGATCCAAATACAGTTTCTTAATGCAACCTTGGAAGCCTGTCTCCAGCTACAAAAAGAATAAAAAAATATATAGGAATTCAACAGCTGGAATACGAAAAAAAGAAGTGGAATTGCTTACATTCAACTATGTAAAGATTATTAATAGGGGAAAGGGTCAGAAAAGTTTTCGGGAGCTCGAACTTGCAAAAGAACAGCCTTTTCGATTACTCAGGTTTTCTTTATTTTGAAGAACCTTCTTCATAGTATTCCTTGGAGGGTGACGGGATATTTGGACGATTATGCAAGAAGCCTCGCTCTCCCCTTTTCGCAGGTTAGTTTTTATCTATAGAAAAGATCTTGCCAAGTACTCACGCAACCAAAATATTTATAAGTTTATATGTAACTTGCCAGCTTTATCAGCGAAGGGCTTCCATTATAAGAATTAAAACCAAATACCTACCAACCATTCTGGTTTTAATTCTTATAATTTTTGGCTTTTATCGATTTTATTTATCTTTTAATTTCGGGCTTTTTCATTGTTTTTTTTTTTTTTTTTCACATTAACTTTCCGCGTTGTTTTGTTGTTTTTTTCTTCGGCATTTTCCTTGTATATATTATTTTTTTCGCGCTAAAGAACAGAGGCGATTGACCTCTCGAAATATTCACTTTTTGTGTTTTTTTCAGTATTCTCGTTTGGCCTTAAAAACCCCGTTTTTGATCGTTTTCTTTCTTTATATTATGGCAGGCCAATTTGGTTTAAGAAAATGCTTAATTTCTTCCAGTAAAAAACTGAAAGAGTTAGACCAATATCAGGGACCAATTCCTCCCCCTCTCCATGTAGTAATCTGTGTAATTTAATGCATATAGATATGCGAAACAGTTTAAAGGAAAACAATTCCGTTTCAAGTCTCCTGAGAAACGACTGAGAAAACTCAGAACAGTTTCAGGGGATAATTCTACCTTATCCACCACACCCATATACAGATAGGTGTTTAGGTACACACACTTAAAGGGGGGGGGGAGATGATAATAGAACATGAAAAAGCAAATTTTCGGACAAAAATGTTAAATTCTTCCAGCAAAGAGCTGACAGAGTTAGACCAATATCAAGGGTCAATTACCCCCCCCCCCCATGTAGTAATCTGTGTAAATTTATGCATATAGGTAGGCAACACAGTTTAAAGGAAAAAATTTCCGTTTCACGTTTCCTGAGAAACGACTGAGAAAACTCAGAACAGTTTCAGGGGATAATATTACCCTATCCACGCACCCATATACAGATAGATATTTAGGTACACACACTTAAAAAAAGAAGTTTTTTTGCCTACCATTTTCTCATTTCTTTTCAGGTCATGTGGAATTCCTCCCAAATAGATAAGTCGATTGGGCTTCAGTTTTGGTCCCAGTCTAGATTTTCCTACAATTCGTCCATCAACGTATATTTGCAATTTTCTTCCAATTCCCTCTATGGTCACCTAAAAAATTGGCGAACTTATTGTTAGCTGCAAAAAAAAAAAAAAAAAAAAAAACTGAAATCAATTTTAAATAAAATTCAAAAATTTCCTAGACATAACATTTCTGGAAGAGAAGACTATGTATAGTAGAGGTTTATTTCAAAAAACATCAACTAGACCAACTACTATCTATTACGATAAATAAAGTTCAAACAGGGATAAAATCCTCTTAATAGACAGTGATAGAAATTCACATAAAATACCAAATATTTTGGTCACATATGCAGTGACCGTCGTCAGTATTAAAACCAGTTTTACTACTGATGACGGTCACTGCATATGTGACCGAAATATCTGGTATTTTTTTGTGAATTTCTATCACTGTCTATTAAAAGGATCTTATCCCTATTTGAACTTTTATTTATCGTCATGGAAAGGCAGTGTGGTCTCCGAAATTATCTACTATCTATTACAGAAAAGCAATTCCGATAAGACGTTCTCGTTTACTGAGATGTAGAACTGTTTTAGTAATTTTTTATTGTTATTACGAAAAGAAATAATTATTTTTTAATAAAGCAATAAAATGTATCAGATAAAACATTTCTGGAAAAGTAGACTCTGTTTAGTAGAGTTTATTTCAGAAACAGGAAACAAACCAACTATTATCTATCACAGAAAAGTAATCCCAATAGCAAGTTCTTGTTTGCTGTCATTTAGCCAATAAATTTAGCATTGACCGTTATAGCAGTAGCTAGAAGACAATTATAGAGGTGAATGTATTTAAAAAAAAAAAGAGTTATAGGCCGAAATGTTTCTTCCACTTGAGCCCTTTTCCACGTTATATTGCTGTTATTGTTGCTGATTTAGGTCCCTTTTTGACCCTGAAGTCCTTCCGACACTATTAATTGGTATTGACGACTCTTAACAGCTGGCCAAGATATGCCACATTGACAACTTTGATGGATATAGTGTCTTTCGACTTGACTCAACATTCCTCTCAGCACTCCCTGAAAGTTTCAGCTTAATATTTTTAGCCGTATCCAAGATATTGTAGATACGTTCTTTGAATATCTAGATATACATAGTGGCTTTTAATTTAGTCCATCATTCCTCTCAGTAATCCCTAAAAAATTTAAATCATACCCTTAACAGTTTCTGAGGTATTGCAGATATACCCCTTTGACAACCTGGATTCATATAATGTCTTTTGGTTCAGGGAAACATTCCCTGAAAGTTTAAACTTAATATCCTTTGCAATTCAAGAGATATCACTGATATACCCTTTGGACAGCCAAAATACACACAGTGTATTTTGATTTAACTTGACATTCCCCTCGAAAATCGGTGGTAGTTTCAACATAATATGCTTAGCTATTCCTGAGATATTCCTGACGACCTGGATGCACATTGGGGCTTTCCATTTAGTTTTACATCGCCCTTACATTCCTAAAAAATTTCTTGATAACATTAGCTGTTCCTAAAATTTTGCAGATACATCATTATAACAACCTGAATTTGTATAGTTTCTTTTGACTTAATTCAACATCCCCTTCAGCATTCTTTGAAATTTCAACTTAATACTTCAAAATTCCCCTTCAGCATTCTCCGAAATTTCAACTTAATACTCTTAGCCGATCCGAACGTATTGTACAAACCTATCGCTTAAACCTATGTTTAAAACA
Organism: Artemia sinica; assembly: GCA_027921565.1. Taxonomy (NCBI): domain Eukaryota; kingdom Metazoa; phylum Arthropoda; class Branchiopoda; order Anostraca; family Artemiidae; genus Artemia; species Artemia sinica. The sequence goes on from CM051272.1 coordinate 55,291,436, forward strand.
TAACAAGGGAGGAGGCTGGTTGCCTCTCCGATCACTTTTGAATCTTAAAAACAAGACTAGAACTTTGAATTCCCAATCGAATGACACCCAGACCCCAAATTTTCAATGACCACCCCCTCAATATGAAGTGGATATGAGGGAAAAATAATTACAAATAAAAAAATAATACATTGATGTCGGCGCTTGTCACATCGCAACAGTTTGATCTGTTATTTGTTAAAGCTTTCGTCCATTTTTTTAAATATATTTTTTCGTTTTTTCTTCATTTTTCTTCCCACTATTTTCACGGAAGCAGGAAAGAAGTTAATATTATTGCTGAAGAAAAAGCTTAACTTACACTTTGAGTATTGCAAAATTTCATTTGGCTGCAGGCAATATTTTATTTTGCTGCATGTAATATTAGCCTTTTGGGTAATATGTATTTGATTCTATTCAAAAAGTCGTAAATCATGCTACGTAAGAAAGATATAACTCACACATTTAGTTGAATTCTAAAAATAAAACTGTGAAATTACTGGGTGTTACCATCTTAAGCGACTTAAAATGAAATTGCCATATTAATGACATCTTAAAATGTGCAAATGCCGCATTTTCCCTCCTTAAACTCCTTAAATATTTAGATGCCCTAAATCGCATTGTTTGAAGATTTTCCTCTTATTTTTACGCCCAACCCTCAAGTACACCTCTCCTCTTTGGTGTCCTGGCATCTCCATTGAACTATCGGACAGAATAAAGGCAGTCCAAAAAAGGCGCCTAAGAATTATCTTCAGTGAGGGTAAAGTACCTTATATTTCCCTTCCTCGGAGAGCTAACCTTGTCACCCTTAAGGAAAGGAGAGCAAAAAAAAAAATTTCCTTGACAACACCCTTCATAACCCTCGGACAACTCCCTTTTTTTCCTAGTCAATATTCATCCCTTCAACCCCACCTCCGCGTTCTTTTTTCAACAAAAATCCCCCTTCTTGCCCCAATAAGAGTTTCCACTGAAAGATATAGAAAACTTTCATCCCTTACATAGTTGACATATTCAATTAGTGTATCTCCCTAGCCCCCCCCCCACCCATCACTGCCTTTTTACCTCATAATTTTTAATTTTAATGTTCATTTTGCAAATTTTGAGGTTTTTAGTTTTTAGTCACATAACTAGCTTATGTTTTTGTTTTATTATTTTATCATTTTTTTATTTTACAAATTTTCATTATTTCGACACTTTTGCTAATTTGGCATTGACCTTCTAATTTTATGAGTTTAATTTATTTTGTTTTTAACATTTTTACGTATTTGACCCATTTATAATTTTCTGTTGTTGTTTGTTTGTTTGTTTTTGGTTCTCTTTTCGTTTTATTGACGCTAAAGTGCGAATTCGGCACAATTGGGCTTGTGATAGCCGTTTTTCAACAATAAATCTTATCTTAAATTACAAAACTTACGGAGTGCCATTCACCATCACCAAGATGTGTTGTATATTTCACAGAGACGGTGTTTTTGTTCCTTGTCTTGTAAAGACAGTAAATTTTGCCTGCTCTCAAGGCTACTGCAAAGAAATAGGGTCTCTTTCTATTCCTACCCACCTGCAAAAAAAATATATGATGGAAAAAATAAATAAATTAAATAAAATCACAGAAACAGAAAGACAAAAATTTTTGTAATATATACTAGAGCTTTAAGCTAATGAAATATGAACGAAAAAGCATGAATTTTCTTGAACATTTTGATTAATAGATTTTAACAGTAGAAAAAAATAATAAAATAAACCAGTCATCAGAATCGTCCTATTCCAGTAGAACTTTAAAAAACTTTAACCTTCTAAAGAATTTTATCAGTAAACAATAATAATACAGCTAATAGAACAGTTTCCTGAGAACAGGGGTTCGTTTCCTGGTGTTACTGATTATTTGGTTTGGGATGGGGGTCAATAATGTGACTCTGTAAGCTTAGCCAGTCTCGACCCAAGTCTAAATGGGTACCTGGAGAAATCTGGGGGGGGGGGGGGGAAATGGGAAGCTTCAGATGATTTCCCCCCAGCCACGTATTACACTCCCGGCTGAAGGCAGTGAATCAGGAGATTGGTGCCTGCATAACGTAGATCATTGGTCAACATGCGAAAAACTATTTTTTGAATAAACAATTAATAATAATTAAGAATTGAAGATTCTAATCACCAAAAGTTAAAAATAGTAAATGTAAATAGTCAAAATAGCACTTGGAATCTAAGAAGTAAGTTGAATAAAGTAGCATTTAGAATCTAATTTTGGATAAGTGGGAACTTATATATCTTTAAAAACTAGGGAAAAATTAGGAATTCAACTATTAATAAAAAATCTCAACGTGCAGTTATGCAGTTTTTGGTAATTCAAAGTGTAATTCAATAAATGCAAAATCCTTATATACCCCAAGGGCATAAATTACAACCCCTGCCTTGGGGGTTGGGAGGGGGTTGTCATCCTCAAAGACATAATTTCTAGATCTCTCAACTACGATGAACAAAATGGTTATCTCAAAATTTTGATTGAAAGTGTATGGGGAAATTATGGGCGTGGGGGGGGGGAGCATTTGCCCTCCTCTCACTTTCGACCATTAAAAAGGGCACTAGTCCTCTCAATTTTCAATCGAATGAGCCCGTTTTAAAGTTTCTACGACAAGGCTTTCTATAAAAAAAAAACTGCCAAACTTAAAAATAAGAGACGTAAATGAAAAGCTAAAGACAAAGAAAAAAATACAACTAAAAACAAAACTAAAAACAAGGAAAACCAAACAACTCAAAAATGTAGATTTTCTTTGAAGATGTGGTTGTTTTTAGGAATAAGCCGACTGTTCATGTTCACGGATGAAAAGCTTTGTCAGATTTATCTAATTAGTTTTTCTTATTTGTCTTCATGGTTAGACGTGGCAACAATGACAAAAATAAGATAATAGAAAAAGACTTACATTAAAGAGAACTAATAGAATTAGAGAACATGGAAAGGTGGAAGAAAGAAAACAAAAGCAGGTGAGCCCGTATTGACGCATTTGTCCCATGGATTATAGCAAATGGCAAATTTCGAACTGAAGTCGATAATAGAGGTTATTAATCTGTATTATAGGACAAAAGTTGAAATTCATTTGTAAAAAATAACTAGCCACAATCCTTGCGTTTGATGAACAGTTTTAATTCCAATTCAATTTACACAAAGTAGATCTATGCTACCGGAGAAAAAAATTGGCGACGTAAGGAATCTAGATGAATATAAGCTAGTACTGGTGACAGTATTTGAGGTTTTCTACCCTCCTCTACATTTTGAAGTGCCTGAAAAGACGAGCCTGCTCAAGTTTCGCAGACAAGCCCGCTGAAAAGACGAGCCTGCCCATTAACAATTTAAAAGATCTAATATGTCTAGAAAACTCTGCAGGGGATGCTTTTTGAGGTTAAAACAAAAAAACTAGATGGGATTAATATAATTTTTACTACCTTTTCAATAAGGACCAATGTGCAATAAGTGTCCGACCTTAGTTTCTGAAAAAAAGGCAAAAGCCAGATGTGGAAAAAAGAGCCAAATGCTACATGGCGTTGGCAATTTTTATTGACAATAGTACCAGTTTCCCATGTTTACTGTTTCTCAAGAAATTTCCTTATTTTAAAAAATAAAGCAAAAAAAAGATATGGAGAGGGGAGGGGTATTTTTTTCTAAGTAAAAGTACCAATGAAGATATTTTTTAAAATCTATGAGAATCTAGGAAAATTGCTCCCCTCCCTGGAAGGGCACCCTTAGTATTGTATAATCTGTTTTGGAGCGTAAAATGCATACCGGTAAATAGAACATAAGTCCATCCGACTGAAACGTCCTAAATTGTAGGGTAATGTTGATGCCACCATTCAGATTCCCTCTCTTTTTCAAAAGTATTGCTGCGAAGCTGTCCTCCGAGCTACCAAAATTTAAAGCACCATCTTCGTACAGCAAATTAGCACTTGGGCCACATGAAGAGGGCTGAGGAGCATCTTGAGCCTCTTGAAAAGCCTCAGCAGCCGCTAAATGTTCCTCCTCTTTACAACGACCAATTGTCACAGCTTCCATCTGGACTAGTGACTCGAAGCCAATGATTCTAAAATAATTAATTGTTTTTAAAACATTCTATGAGTTAGTAAGAGAGTGTAAAGTCTAAAAACCATAAAATATTGACCCCCACGTACTAAAAATTATCTTTTTCATTCTTGGCGTTTAAAAAATGATGTTTGCTACCCATTTTAGTGTCACATTTATAAAACTTTGTACGTGGCCGAATAGCTATGAAATTAAATATTTCTGTTATTTAATTGAAATTTAATTCAATTTATTTATAACCTGTCAAAACAAAAAAGGGCAGAGATCCCCTAAATGACGGAGTACATAAGGGGAAAACATAAGGGGAAAAGGGAAAACATAAGGGGAAAAGGGTACATAAGGGGAAAAAAGAGAAAAGAGGAGAGAAAACTTATACATTGAACAAAAATAAATAGTTTTTTTACAATCATAATAATCATAGACATAATCATAAATCATATATCATACTCACGAGATAATCAATACATAAATCAAAAGACATAAAAAATCACAAGCCAATCATAAAAATCATAAAAATAAAGAGTACCGATCATGATTAAGCTTACTGGCAGAAGATTTAAAATCTTTCACTCTTTTATTAATAATTGTGGAAGGAAAAATGAGTTTACATTTTTGGGACAAAAAAGAGTTACTATGTTATGATTTATAACATTTTTATTTAACATTTTTATGTTGTTTTTGTCTTGTTCTTATATTAAAATTCACATTCTATTTTTTCTTTGTGTGAAAATTAACTTGAAAATCAGACAGCCCAACACGAGGAACGAAACTCTGAATGAAAGAACACCTTTGATAGCACTTAAAAAACATATAACTTACTCATTATTGACAATTAAATCTGATATACATCCATCAAATTTTGAAGATGTTCCTGCCAAGCCAGTAACATCAGCCGTGATATTTTCTGGCATACCTCCAATAAAAAGACCATGCTTATTCTTTGAGAGCTGAATAGTGCCATCGCTCTTTTCGAATCGAGATGAACCAACAAGAATTTCATCAATAAACAGCTCCATTCTTAAATAATATAAAATAATATGCAAGTAAGACATAATAAATTATAAAACAAATAGTATGTGTAAGTAATGAATTAATAAATAAAATTAAATAAACAATAAATTTTATGTAAATATTTCCTGGCATATTTCCAATATAAAGACCATGCTTATTGTTTGAGAGGTAAATTATACCATTGCCCTTTTTAATCTAGAGGAGCAAACAAACTTTCATCAATAAACAGTGCCATCTTTAAATAATAAATAGTACGTAAAGATGATGCACCTGCATGGTACAGTCCGTTGATTCCTAAAGACAACCACTAAATTCTTACAGCTTATTTTTGTTGAGTTTTCAGCCAGGTTTTTTTTTTAATTTGGCAAAAATGCAAAATTATTTGACAAAAATTGGCAAACATATTTATTGCGAAAAATGCATAGATACACAAGGAAGTCATTTCAAAATTTTGAAGATGTAGAGATGTGCAAGTTTTTACGTAAGTAGTTAAAACAGTCAGATTTCATTTTCACTAAATTCCCGATTAATTGTTAGTAGATAAATAAATTAAAAAATTATAAAAATAAATATATAAAAAAAATCGGTAAATAAATAAATAACAAATAGATAAAAATAAAAGATAAAAATAAAATAAAAAATAGATAAATAAATAACTTGTAATGTTATTTTCAAACAAATCACAAAAAATCATTCAATAGATAAAATCAAAGTTTAGAAGAAAGAGAGCTTATAAAAATAGATTTAAAAGATTAACGAATTAGAAACCGAGGAAAAGTAAATTTACAGTCCTCCAATCTGCAGAAAACCCAGGATATAAAACTAGATTCTTATTTTCCAACACAATTATTCCATTCCCAATCTACTCTACAAGCTTATATTTTCAGCAGAACAGGATTTTCATCATCGAGATTGTCAGTGGAACGCCATAATTCAGAATCCAGATTATGGATTTACCATCCAGCTTGTCAGCGGAAAAGGCCAAACAGTAATAAAATCCTGTCAAATACTTGACAGGATTTTGGCGGCTCAACATTTCTTGGGAAATAATTGCCAAAGTTCCCAAAATTACCTGACTCCCTGGAAGACCCCACCCCCTCCTTCAAAGGTCATCTTAATCGGAAGTCTAGAACTACACCACCATGTCACTTCAGTATTTTTAAAGAATTTGTATAAGTTCGTAACAAATTTAATAGTTATTATATGCCGTCACAATCCTCACAACATGGGGCTTCACGGTTCAAAATCGGCAAGTTCTGTACAGTAAGCACGGAAAAACTTCATATTTTTCATACTTTCTTCATTTCTACAACATGAGGATATATGAAAGCATCAACAATCAGGATCATAGGTACGTGTCCCCTCTCGCCAAGACCGGTCGAAATATCCCCCCCCCCCAAGAAAATACGGTAAATGTCGTTTTTAAAAAAAATAATTGAGAATTCCCGCACCCTTTGACCACCCGGGTAAAAAACATCTCTACTCCAAAAGTATTAGCTGTGTGCAACAATGCATACCAATAATACCAAATGCCAAAAAAAAAAGTCTGAAAAATATTTTTCAGAAAAACTTGTAAGCACTGCATTTCAGAAAAATGAATCGTGCATTTCAGAAAAATTAACACTTGTAAACATCAGACGTGATAAACACTTGTACAACGTATAACTACGTAAGTTTCGTTGCTCCCTCAAGAACTTTTTAGGGAGTCCCCTAATTTAAAAAGGAAATAAATAAATTTGTCACAAACTACAATAAGCAATTGAATAGACTGAAGAACCAAGGGCATATAAGCTATACATGAGGAAGCTTTTCAAAAGACAGATAAATGTGCTGGATTATTTGATAGAAAGGAACATCAGGATGCGATTAATAGATGACGGTTTAAGAGTAACTTTGGATTGGTTATCAGTAAGTTCCGACAGCTTTGTATATACGTAATATATACGTAATATATATATATATATGTATGTAAGTAAGTAGTTTTTAAGACACAAATATAAGATTATTATTCTATCTTTTAACAAGGAGAAAACAAATAAAAAAAGAGAAAAGTAACAGCTAACGGAAACACCGAAAAACAAGACTGTAGGGATGACAGATCTATTAAGAAAAGGGTAAAAAAACGGAAGGAATCGAAACTGATTGAAAAAATGGAAGGAAAACGCAACAGAAGAAAGGGGTAAAAACAAAAGGAAACAAAACTGAATGAAAACGGAAGGGAACAAACGGAAAAAGAGGGTAAAAACGGAAAGAAAAAAAACTGAATAAAAACGGAAGGAAACAAACGGAAAAAAAGGGTAAAAACGGAAGGAAATAAAACTGAATGAAAACGGAAGGAAACAAACGGAAAAAGAGGGTAAAAACGGAAGGAAATAAAACTGAACGAAAACGGAAGGAAACAAACGGAAAAAGAGGGTAAAAAAGGAAGGAAATAAAACTGAATGGTTAGTATAAAACGATTATAATCTAGCCAGCGACTTCTGAGATAGAAAATTCGGTAAGCACTTGTGTAAAGTATTTATTAAATTATAAAAGTTTATTGTAGAATAAAAACCAGGGGGTGGGCAACTCTCCACACCTGGTGTACATCTCTGAGCCCCACTTGTCCACCACGCTCCACAAAAGATAAGATATTTATTTTAGAAAACAATCATGATTACAAGCCCTAAATGGCCGAATTCAGATTTCAGAGTCAAAAATATAATAAAACAGTACGGAAAATTGGAAAACTGGCAAAGAATGCCAAGACGAAAACAAAAAAGAAAAATCAGAATGAATAATCATTCGTAAGTCAATAATTTAACTGTAAAATGTCAATTAAAAAGCTTAAAATATAAAAACTGGCCAAACTGAACTAAAAACATAAAATAAATACATGTTAAAAAAAATTAAAAGGGAAACTAAAAAGAGGGGTGGGGGGACCAAAACAAGCAAATAAACACAAAAACTAAAAAAAGAGAAAAAAAATACATATACACAAGTTTAAAGGGACACTAAAAAAGAGGGGGGGGGCAAAAAAAAGCGAGTAAATGCAAAAAACTGGGTGGTATGTAGCCATGCGTAGCATACTCTTATGAACTGTACGCCTCCAACCATTATGGGATGCACCACACAGCGTGCACGATTTTTGAAAGTAGGCCATCCCTCGATGTATATTTTTATGTGTAAAAGAAAGATAAACAAAATAATACTAGGACCAACCTCCTGTCCTGTTTGAGAATAGTAGCTGTATGCAGTAATCCATCATTTAATTGTTGATTACCAACAATTTTAAGTACTTCTCCACCAGTTCGTATACTAAACAAGACTCTTTCATTTACTAAGGCCAATGAATAATATGAAAAGAACAAATCAGCCTGTAAAACAAAAACGAAGATTTAAATTAATTTTTAAATTAATTTAAATTAATTAATGTTTTTTTTTTTTTACAGAAATTTTGGGTAAAAATATAACATTAGTAACTACATCTAGAAGTATTTACCAAAAGCACATTGGTCGAAAGACGCAGCCTGGATTACCGTTGTCACCAAAAAATGTTTTATACTTTCGAATTTAATATTTACTGAAAATTGTATTTTGGTAACACATACTATGTACTGATTTATTGACATTTTTTTTTTTAATGGGGTATTTTAACGTTTCTTTTTGTATCTAAAGTATATTCCTTTAAAACATTCTGACATATCAGATCAATGATGAAATGTCATTCCTGTTGTGATTAACAACGTTCTCACCACTCTTGGATTATCACTGTTATCGGGCTATCACCGCTGTCACCCATATTGGGATTATATCCCACCGCCTGCAACACTATTGGCATTATAGTTCTCACCATTGTTGCCACGGTTGGAATTGTTGCCATTGATGCCATGTACGTTTCTTTTTAGGTTACTTAATCCATTCGTAGGAATATCCACACAATATGGATGCCCACTTGGTACCCTTGTTGCAGGTAGAGAATTTAGATAAGTATACCCGGCTGGAAGTTACAACCTGGCGAAGAAACTCCCTCCAACTCGTGATATACAAACCTTGGTATTCTCCTTACTGAAAAATAATGAACCTCAGGGTACATCTCCCCTTGACATTAATCACTGTAATCTCACAATACCTATTCCCAATACGTTTAGGAGACAGTACTCTGACGCATATATGAAAAGACTTGCATTTAATTTATGAAATAATTTTATAAAAGATGTGAGAGAAATGAAAAAAAAATAAATGTCGAAAAAACAAAAACAAAATATTGTAGTGATGAATATATTTTCAAGGACTATTGGAAGAGAAATTACATTGCATTTATCTTTTGTTACTAAAGTGTTGAGTTCAAATTAAATTTTTAAAAACGAAATTTTTTCAGCTGATAGTAAAAAAAATAGGGGGGGGGGCTGCCTTAAAGTTCTCACTAAATACTTCTTATTAAAATTCAAGGGCTCTTGTGTTTGAGCAGTCTTTTTTAAAGAATTATGACAAAAAGTCCAATTTTAGTGTAAAGAGAGAACGCCAGCGAAGGGGCAGCACCTCTCTCCCACATATATGGATTAAGGTTATTAGTTTTAAGTTTTATTGCTGTTCCTTGCTTTCAGTCAAAAAAAATTGTTTTTAAGTGTATGTTTCATTTCAGAGCGTTTTTTTTGATGATGGCTGATGGAAGTTCATTATATTTGTGCTTTTTATGTGTTCATGGCTGTATTTTTTGGCTTTAATACACTTATCTATCTATAGTCTTTGCTTCAAATTAAATGGCACTCATACTTACAGAGTTATAATAATAATAAAAAAAAACTGGACCAGCACTTAATAATCACAGACATATAATAAAGCAGAAATGAATTTAAGAAGTCTCCTGTGCGTACGCTTGGCGACTTCATTTCGGTTTTTGATCTTGCATTCACTTTTTTCGTGGTAGTTATTAGTTTCTGGGTTTATTACAGCGGAGGGGAGGCTGGCCATATTAGAAGGTCGATATAAAGCGACGATTCGCCGTCGCTGTTTTTATCTCTTCAATAACATATTAAAAATATTAGAAAGTGACCATTTGAATTTGTACTGTCCGCGTGTCCACACAGGTAATGTGTAATAGCAAATAAAACATAAATTATTAAATTTGAGACTTATTCACAAAAATTATTTAAACCTAAATGGTTAACGTTGATATTGGTACATGGTACAAAAAATAGTAGGAAACACGTACAAATAGTTGTATTAAATTATGATAAATAACTGATTATGTGAAATAAATATATTATACTAAATAATTAAGGTCATTAAAATATGATATTAGGCTGATGGCTATTTTAAACAAGAATATCATATTAAATAGCAATTATTTTATAGTAAGTAAATATACTATATTAAATTAATCGTATTTTTGGAATAACACATTACAACAAACCAAATTATATTAAAATAATTGTTAAATTGAACAATTTTATTATTTTAAATTCACGGTAGTACTCAACAATCAATTATTAATTTAATTATTATATTCAGAAATTAGGTTACATTAAATCATTAAGTTATATCAACTCAATGGTATTCTTCGATAATCATATAATATTAAACTCAAAGATATTAAATTAACTTTTATGTCGTATAACTACATTATACTAAGTCTATTATTTTAAATTGTTAAATAATTAAATCATATTAAATTAACGATTATACTAAAAAATAATATAGTATTAAATAATTATATCATATTAAATTAATGGAAATGGCTATATACCTCTTTGTCAGACGATGACAAAATAATAAGAGCATCCGGCAGCGATGTTCTGAAATTTATAGAAAGAGAAAAGTCTTCCTAATAGAAAGTGCTGGAAGCTGAAGAAATCCACGACCATCAAATCCAACAAGTCGCTCAGGCTGAAACAAGATTATTATTAATTAAACGTTATTAAATAATAGTTAAAATAGTAAGAATTATAACACTAAATTATTTATAATAATTTATTATTATTTATAATATTTTACTGGCCGGAACAATGAAATAAAGCTACCAGTGAATGAATCATCAGGCCTTATCTCTCGAATGTAATTTTATTAAAATGCTGATATTGCTCACCCCTGAAACAGCTACGCATAATTCCTACATTTTAATTCAAGCTTTTCAATAATATTTTAGTTTTTTCCTTAAATAATTTAATTAGTTTATTTAGTAATAAGTTATAGTGTATTACGGTAATCACCTGGCAAAAAAAAAAAAAAAAAAAAAAAAAAAAAAAAAAAAAAAAAAAAAAAAAAAAAAAAAAAAAAAAAAAAAAAAAAAAAACTGTCTTCCTACTTTAGTAACTGAAATTAATGAGCACTTGAACAAGGTCTAGACCCTACTCATCCATCCAGTTCCCCAGGACAAAACAGTATAACCAATCCGACAGTCCGAAAATCAAGTCCAAAATAGAGCAAAATCAGCATCAATAAGCATACGTCTATGTTCCAAAACCAAGCTATAGCACCTTAAATCTACAAATACATTATATTCCCAAGGTGATCACCATATATCGGGGCTCGTCAGATGAAAACTCATTGCCTAAATGGGTTTCGGCGCTTAAATTTCATTACCCAGGCAATTGAGCGCGCCATGCCATAATCTGGCATACCCCTATATAGTGCCACCAATGGAATAAACATAAACAAAATCCAAAACATCCAAAAAATAAAAATATATACCCCAGAAAAATTTTTTTTCAAACATTCTTAACCAACCTTCAAATAACACTGAGAGCCGAACTTCAACCGATTTAAATACAAACAAATAAATAACACTAGTCCTCCACCCGGAACAATTTCACTTTCACTCAAATTCTAAGAATTAAATTCCGAATATTCCACCATAATCTTTACCACAGGTGTCGCAATCCAACCCTCAACAACCGGGAAGATAAACCAATTCCGTCAACAAGTTACCGTAAAATATCATTCAAGATATCTTGATAACTTTTATTATACTTATGTAAAAGCTGATTATACTTAAAACAAAGCTTTTTAAATTGCCAAGCAAGTTTATTGGCGGAAAAAAACCTCTTATGATTAGCTTCTTGCTAAGTAACATACATCTATTTCTAAAATCGATGTAATTAGTACAAATTCTTGCATATCTAAATAGTTGGGAAAAATACGATGAATATGTTATATTTGAATGAATATTACTTTTTGGAAATGGAAAACTAACTATTTCAAAATTAAAATCGTCTGTTTTATTATATATTTTAAAATTTATTGTATTATTAGGTACCACATTAATCTCTAAATCTAGAAAATGGTCATATTTGCCATTTCCATTACTGGATTCCAGCTTTAACTCTGGTGGATATATTTGAATTGCAATCTCTAAAAAATTTGAACAATTTATCACCAGAAGGTCATCTAAATATCTTTTATTATTTGAGAGCAAATACTTTATATTACTTGGATTCTTTTTATCTGTCATATAATCGTATTCTAAATAATTTAGAAATAGGTCCGCTATAACTGGACTGGCATTACCCCCCATAGGAATTCCATTACATTGATAATATAGATTGCCATTAAATTTTATATAAGTATTAAATAGAACAAATTCTAGTAGATCAAAAATCATATCTAGGCTATAACATCTTGAGCTAGTTGTACTATTAAAATAATTAGTCCATCTTATATTAATGATAGTTATACATAAAAACATTATCAAACATATTCTATACATCCAATGAATGTTCAACAAATACTTAATGTTCAATAAATGCTAAATATTCAATGGAATTCAATTTATGCGTATTTTTCGCATTTTTATCGGAGTCCCATTCTCTCCCTATAAGTAAATAACATTTTTCAAAGAAAATATCTAAATTTCGACAGAATAAAGACGACTATAAAAACAAAAAACCTGACTCTATGATATATGAGACATTTATGAAAATATCTAAGTTTCGACAGAAAATAGACAACTATATAAACAAGAAACCTGACTCTATGATATATGAGATATCTATGAAAATATCTAAATTTCAACAGAAAAATAGACGATTATAAAAACAAGAAACCTGGCTCTATGATACATGAGATATTTATGAAAACATCTAAATTTCGACAGAAAAAGAAGAAGATTATAAAAACAAAAAAAACCCGACTCTATGACATATGAGATATTTATGAAAATATCTAAATTTCGACAGAAAAATAGACGACTATAAAAACAAGAAACCTGACTCTATGATGTATGAGATACGAAAATATCTGAATTTCGACAGAAAAATAGACGACTATAAAAACAAGAAATCTAACTCTATGATATATGAGATATTTATGAAAATATCCAAATTTGGACAGAAAATAGACGACTATATAAACAAGAAACCTGACTCTATGATATACGAGATATTTATGAAAATATCTAAATTTCGACAGAAAAATAGACGATTATAAAAACAAGAAACCTGAATATGATACATGAGATATTTATGAAAACATCTAAATTTCGACAGAAAAATAGACGACTATAAAAACAAAACCTGACTATGATATATGAGATATTTATGAAAATTTCTAAATTTTGACAGAAAAATAGACGATTATAAAAACAAGATTTCATATTTATGAAAATCTCTAAATTTCGACAGAAAAATAGACGACTATAAAAACAAGAAACCTGACTCTATGATGTATGAGATAGAAAATATGTGAATTTCGACAGAAAAATAGACGACTATAAAAACAAGAAATCTAACTATGATATATGAGATATTTATGAAAATATCCAAATTTCGACAAAATAGACGACTATATAAACAAGAAACCTGACTCTATGATATATGAGATATTTATGAAAATATCTAAATTTCGACAGAAAAATAGACGATTATAAAAACATGAAACCTGACTCTATGATACATGAGATATATTTATGAAAATATCTGAATTTCGACAGAAAAATAGACGACTATAAAAACAAGAAACCTGACTCTATGATATATGAGATATTTATGAAAATATTAAAATTTCTATAGAAAAATAGACGACTGTAAAAATAAGAAACCTAACTCTGTGATATTTGAGTTATTTACAAAAATATCTAAATTTCGACAAAAAATAGACGACTATATAAACAAGAAACCTGACTCTATGATATATGAGATATTTATGAAAATATCTAAATTTCGACAGAAAAATAGACGATTATAAATACGAGAAACCTGACTCTACGATATATGAGATATTTATGAAAATATCTAAATTTCAACAGAAAAATAGATGATCATAAAAAGAAGAAACCTGACTCTATGATATATGAGATATTCATGAAAATATATAAATTTCTACAGAAAATAGACGATTATAAAAACGAGAAACCTGACTCTATGATGCATTAGAAATTTCTGAAAATATCTAAATTTCGACAGAAAAATAGACGATTGTAAAAACAAGAAACCTGACTCTAAGATATATAAGATATTAATGAAAATTAATTAAAAAAAACTTTCCGAAAAATAAGTTTTTCAAAGAAAAGTAAAGGCCATTTTAAACTGAAGCTCAGGAGATACAAATACCTGTTAAAATTCAAACTCAAAACGACCAGAAATTACTATTAAAGAATAAATGAACCCAAAACGAATAGTAATTAAATAAACAATCATAGCAAAAAAAAATACAACAAGTAATAATATAAATGAATAAATAGATCTGAAAGTGAGTAATGCTTAGATTGAATATGAAAATCAAGCTTAAAACGAAAGCAAATATTTGGCTATTAAAGTATAAATGAAACTTAAAACGAACAGAAATTAAATAAACAATCAATGCGAACAAACATACAATACATATTAATGTAAATGAATAAATAAATCTTAAAACGAGTGAAACTTAAATTGAATATGCAAATCAAGTTTGAATCGAATTAAATAACTACAAACAAGAGTTTGGGTATCGTCTCACTGCAGAAGCCTAAAACCTACTGCGTCATTGGCACTTTACTGAAGACAATTCTTCGAAATATTTTCACTTTTTTAACTTTAAGAAATCAAAAATTAATTAAGATTTTAGGGAATAAATATCAGCATATGTATATTAAATTGACAATGCAAATTTTTTTCAGTAAACTCATTTGAATTTTTTTTCAGTAAAGTACAAATTATATTCTGGCTTTTAGAAAGCATAGGGGTTTTGAACCCTACTCAAATTAATTTATGCTCGTTTCGAGTTTGACTCTAATATTTATTTTAATTTTTGTTCGTTTTGGGTTTCATTTATTTATTGATACTGATTTGGGGTAGATGTATGCTGGGTAGATTATATGATAGTCCGGACGCCAGGTGTTGAAAATGTGAACCATACCACGACGGAATGGGGCTGCTACGAGAATTAGCCTACCCTCCACCCCCCTAAATTGACCATGCGGATTAAGAAAATACCAATGGCACTTGCTTGCGAGTAGTGGAACACTCCAAGACTTGACATTTTATTATATTTTGTTGTTTCATGCAAGAAAATGCATGTTCCATAAAGTTTGAGGTGCAGTTTTCCGCTCAAATAGAAATGCCTAGAAGCCATAGAATGTTTTCATAACAAACTAACACGATTAGTTACAAAAAATGGCAGAGTTAAAAAAAATGGCAAAACTATACGAGTCTTGAACAGTCTTGGAAAGTATAAACAAAATCAAATTGAATATTAGATATATAATGATATTAATTGTTGAAAGATCCATCAGTTCAAGATTTTTTTTCACTGTAACTTTTATTTTCATTTTCAATGCTGTAAGAACTGGAAAATAATAAATTTGTAATATACGAGTAATTCGTTTTCAGTGAAGCACCAATGACGCAGAAGGCTTTAGGTTTTTACAGTTAAAGAAGGGGGCAGTATCCAAATTTTTCTTGTAGTGAAACTATATTTGTCTTGACCAATCTTGAAAAGAACTAATAAATTAAACTGAATATTTGATGCATAATGATAGTAATTGCTAAAAGCTCATTAGTTCAAATTTTACTGTAATTTTAATATTTATTTTCAATATAAAGTACAAAAGAAAACATTTTGTAATATAATTCGTTTTCAGTAAAGCGCCAATGACGCAGTAGGTTTTAGGCTTCTGCAGTGAGACGATACCCAAACTCTTGTTTGTGGTTATTTTAATTCGATTCAAACTTGATTTGCATATTCAATTTAAGTTTCACTCATTTTAAGATTTATTTATTCATTTACATTAATGTATATTGTATATTTGTTCGCATTGTTTGTTTATTTAATTTCTGTTCGTTTAAGTTTCATTTATACTTTAATAGCAAAATATTTGTTTTCGTTTTTAGCTTGATTTTCATATTCAATCTAAGCATTACTCGCTTTAAGATATTATTACTTGTTGTATGTTTTTCGCTATGATTGTTTATTTAATTTCTGTTCGTTTTAGGTTTCATTTATTCTTTAATAGTAATTTCTGGTCGTTTTGAGTTTGAATTTTAACAGGTATTTGTATCTCCTGAGCTTAAGTTTAAAACGGCCTTTACTTTTCTTTGAAAAACTTATTTTTCGGAAAGTTTTTTTTAATTAATTTTTGTTCGTTTTTGATTACAAAAAGTTTCAAGTTTTTATGGCATGGAGGGGGGGGGGGGTTGCTTACTGTCCGATTATTCTTGACTTTAAAAAACGGATCTAGAACTTTCAATTTAAATCGAATGAGGCTTTTTTCAAAGTCTATACGATTACCTCTTTGATAAAAACCTTATATATGAACAATAGACAGCTTGCATAACTTGTGGACAGCGATTGACAACAATGAATGGATTGAAAAAATAGCTCCAATAAGGGGGTTTAGACCATTTCACTTGCTGAAACAAAGGGATCACGACTGTTTGGAATTGACCTTAATAGGAATTTGTGTGCCAAAGCAATTTTACATCTATCACAGAGTATGTATTTTAACCTTATAATTGGATAATTACAATAGATTTCCTATGTGTTCTTCCCATACGAAACCCCTTCCCATAAGTTATAAACCCCCCTTAATAAGTTATGCCCCAGGGCATTACTTACAACGCCTACCCCTGGGCCCTGGTGGGCTGTGTCGACACCGGAGTTTTTTGTTATCAGAACTTTGAACTATCTTAACAAAATGTCTATCTCAAAATTTTTATCTGATGCATTTAGGGAGTGGAGGAGGGAGAGGGGCTAGTTGCCCTTCAATCTCTTTTTGACTCTTAAAAAGTGAACAAGAACTTTCTATTTTCAATCAAACGAGCCCTCTCTAAAGTTTATACGAGCATCCCTTCCATAAGAAATAATATGAAGGATTCGGAGAATCCTTAAATTACAACCCTTGCCCTGAGGGCTTTGGGGGAGTTGTGATCCTCAAAGACCTAATTTCCAGAACTTAAAACTACGTTTAATAAAATGGCTGTCTTAAAATTTTGATTGGATGTGTTTGGGGAAAGATGGGCGTGAGAGGGGGGTTAGTTGCCCTCAAATCACTTTCGACTATTACAAAGGGCACTAGCTCTCGGAATTTCCAATCGAATGAGCCTTTTCTGAAGTTTCTAAGACACCGCCTTCTATAAAACCTTATATGCCCCCAGGGCATAACTTGAAACCCTTGCCCTGAGGGTTGTGGGGGAGTGTCCTCCTCAAAAACATATTTTCTATCTGGAAATCAACTACACTGAACAAAATGGCTATCTCAAAAGTTTGATTGGATGTGTTTTGGGGAAATGATGGGCGTGGCGGGGGGGGGGGCTAGTTGCCCTCCAATCACTTTTGACTATTAAAAAGGGCACTATCCCTTTGAATTTCCAATCGAATGAGCCTTTTTTGAAGTTTCTATGACAACACCTTCCATAAAAACCTTATATGCCCCCAGGGCATACCTTACAACCCTTGCCCTGAAGGTTCTGGGGGAGTGTCCTCCTCAAAAACATATTTTCTATCTGGATATCAACTACGCTGAACAAAATGGCTATCTCAAAACTTTGATTGGATGTGTTTGGGGAAACGATGGGCGTGGGGGGGGGGGTAGTTGCACTCCAATCACTTTCGACTATTAAAAGGGCACTAGCCCTTGAATTTCCAATCGAATGAGCCTGTTTTGAAGTTTCTACGACAAACGCCTTCTATAAAAACCTTATATGCCCCCCAGGGCATAACTTAAAATCCTTGCCCTGAGGGTTGTGGGGGAGTATCCTCCTCAAGTATATATTTTCTATCAGGAAATCAACTACGCTGAACAAAATGGCTATCTCAAAATTTTGATTGGATGTGTTTGGGGGAATGATGGACGTGGGGGGCGAGTTGCCCTCCAATCATTTTCGACTATTAAAAAGGGCACTAGCCCTTTAATTTCCAATCGATTGAGTCTGTTTTGAAGTTTCTACGACAACGCCTTCTATAAAAACCCTTATATGCCCCCAGGGCATAACTTAAAACCCTTGCCCTGAGGGTTGTGGGGGAGTGTCCTCCTCAAAAATATATTTTCTATCTGGAAATCAACTACGCTGAACAAAATGGCTATCTCAAAATTTTGATTGGATGTTTTTGGGGGAATGATGGGCCGTGGGGAGGGCTAGTTGCCCTCCAATCATTTTCGACTACTAGAAAGGGAACTAGAACTCTCGATTTCCAATCGAATGAGCCCCCTTTGAAGTTTCTACGACGACCCCTTCCGTATGAAGTGCCTCTGGGAAAAAAAAATAATAATAAAACATTGGAGCCGTATGGCCTTTACTATAGGCAACGCTACAGCGTTTGCCTCTGATATCTAAATTGTGACAGAAAAAAATAGACGACTATAAAAATAAGAAACCTGACTATGATATATGAGATATTTATGAAAATTTCTAAATTTCGACAGAAAAATAGACGATTATAAAAACAAAATTTCATATTTATGAAAATATCTAAATTTTGACAGAAAAACAGACGACTAAAAATACAAGAAACCTGACTCTATGATATATGAGATATTTATGAAAATATCTAAATTTCGACAGAAAATAGACGACTATATAAACAAGAAACCGGGACTCTATGATATATGACATATTTATGAAAATATCTAAATTTCGACAGAAAAATAGACTATTATAAAAACAAGAAACCTGACTTTATGATACATGAGATATTTATCAAAATATCTAAATTTCGACAGAAAAATTGACGACTATAAAAACAAGAAACCTGACTCTATGATATATGAGATATTTATGAAAATATTAAAATTTCGAAAGAAAAATAGACGACTATAAAAACAAGAAACCTAACTCTATGATACATGAGATATTTATGAAAATATCTAAATTTCGACAGAAAAATAGACGATTATAAAAACAAGAAAACCTGACTCTCTGAAACATGAGATATTTATGAAAATATCTAGTTTTCGACAGAATAAACACGATTATGAAAACAAGAAACCTAACTCTATTATATATGAGATATTTATGAAAATATCTAAATTTCGAGAGAAAATAGACGACTATAAAAACAAGAAACCTGACTATGATACATGACATATTTATGAAAATATCTAAATTCCAACAGAAAAATAGACGATTATAAGCACAAGAAACCTGACTCAATGTTATATGAGATATTTATGGAAATATCTAAATTTCGAGAGAAAAATAGACGACTATAAAAACAAAAAACCTGACTCTATGATACATGAGATATTTATGAGAAATATCTAAATTTCAACAGAAAAATAGACGATTATAAAAACAAGAAACCTGACTCTATGATATATTTAAAAAATTTATGACAACATCTAAATTTCGACAGAAAAATAGACAATTATAAAAACAAGAAACCTGACTCTATGATATATGAGATATTTATGAAAATATCTAAATTTCGACATAAAAATAGACGACTATAAAAACAAGAAACCTGACTATGATATATGAGATATTTATGAAAATATCTAAATTTCGACAAAAAAATAGACGATTATAAAAACAAGAAACCTGGCTCTATAATATATGAGATATTTATGAAAATATCTAAATTTCGACATAAAAAATAGACGACTATAAAAACAAGAAACCTGACTCTATGATATGTGAGATATTTATGAAAACATCTAAATTTCGACAGAAAAAATAGGCGACTATAAAAACAAGAAACCTGAATCTATGATATATGAGATATTTATGAAAATATCTAAATTTCGACAGAAAAATAGACGACTATAAAAACAAGAAACCTGACTCTTAATTTCAATTTCAACGACAGCATTTTATTTTTTTTTACAAAATTATCTGTAAAATGAAGTTAAGCAGCAAATTAGCTTGCAATGTTCCAAAATCATCACAGAATAAAAATAAGATCATTCCTAAAATCATCACTAAAAAGAAGAAAAACTCTCAGTAGTGAAAGTTCTTTAAATCAGAGACTGTAGTACTATATGAAACCTAACAAAACAGGAGTGGTGTCAATTCATGAGAATTGTAGAGATGTAGAATGGAGGTATCTACCTCCATCCTACATCTCTACATCTACATCTCTACTTCTACACCATTTCTACAACTACGGAAGGGTCAAATTTGTCGTTTCTTTCAATTCACGAGAATTTAGGGATGGAGGTATATACCTCCATCCTACATCTCTACATCTACATCTCTACATCTACACCATTTATACATCTACGGAAGGGTCAAATTTGTCGTTTCTTTCAATTCATGAGAATTTAGGGATGGAGGTAAATACCTCCATCCTACATCTCTACATCTACACCATTTCTACATCTACGGAAGGGTCAAATTTGTCGTTTCTTTCAATTCATGAGAATGTAGGAATACAGCAATCAATTTGATAAAGTGACATTAAATGGCTGAGGTTAAAATCAAATCGAAAATCAAATGATGAATTAACAAAAAAAAAACGGAAGTGACACAGCACAAGGCAAAAAGAAAACTTTTTTAAGAATACGAAACTATATTTTCTGTAAAATATATCTTTATATTTTAAAAATGTAGAATATATTTTCTACGGAAGGGTCAAATTTTTCGTTTCTTTCAATTTTTCAGTGAAAACACCCAGAAAAATGTATTTTCTAAAATCTCGGAGGAAGTGGGAAATATAGGAGACAGAGGCCTCCTCCCAGCCGATGCTACTGGTCAACTGTGAAAAAAAGAGTTATTTTTGGCTACCCCAGACTTTACTTACAGGTTCAAAGCATCCAAATCTCAAAAAACAGGACAAAATTACACTTTGGATAACACGACTTAATAATATTTGTAAAGTGCTTCAAATATGGCAGGAACAAATCGTCTCCTAATGCCAATTTTTTGTAAACTAACAATTTTTTTTTAATTTTTTTGTTGCTATTTTATATTTATTGTTATTTTTTTATTGTTATTTTTGAAAAAGACTTGAAATACTACACAGGGCAGCAGGAAGTTGGCCATGTAGCTTCAAAAATTGAAAGAAGCACAACACAGAAATTAAAGAGATCTCAAGTCAAGCAAGGGTTTAAGTAGGGAACGATTAGTGTCCTGTATAAGAGTCCTTGCTTAATCATATAGTTTTGAAAGTGCCTTCAGTCACAGGAGAAACAAAACAAAATGAAACAAAATCATCCATTAAACATTTTTAAATTAATACACTTGCGTCACCATCCTAATCAATACCAAAAAAATATCCAAGCTAGGCAGGAGAGTAGTACATGATTCTACCTACTCAAATAACAGCAGACCCAATGTGGAGATATCAACTCCAAGGAAAACCAGGGAAAACTTAAGTATTAACAAGAAATTCTCTAATATACTTTTTGAAGAAACCAAAAGAGTGGCAGCTCCGTGCAGACTGTGGGAGAGCGTTCCATATCATGTTACAAGCTATCAAATGGTTAAAGTCAGACCGAATTGATGGAATATAAGTATCTGTAAATTATTGGAAGTGCTAAAAAAAAAAATTATAAATAAGGAAAAAATAAGGAAATAAGGAAAAAATAAAAAAATAAATTATTAGGAATTTTATTCTGTTCTTCACATCTCTGGTCTTTATCCTATACTTAAGAAATCAGATGTCACCGATTTTCCTATTTCCACAACTGTAATTATCTCCTGTAATTATCAACTGTATGTTTATCTCCTTTATCTTTTTTTTGGCTTGGCCCCTTATCTTTTATCTTTTATCCTTTATCTTTTTTTGGCTTAGACCCTTATCTTATATCTTTTATCCTTTATCTTTTTTTTGGCTTAGCCCCTTATCTTTTATCCTTTTTTTTGGCTTAGCTCCTTATCTTTTATCCTTCATATTTGTTGGCTTAGCCCTTATCTTTTATCTTTTCTTAGCTTAGCCCGTTATCTTTTTATCTTTTATCCTTTATATGTTTTGGCTTAGCCCCTTATCTTTTATCTTTTATCCTTTATATTTTTTTTTTTGGCTTAGCCCCATATAATAGCCCCTCTACTCTAACGAATCATTCAATGATTCGTTAACTCAGAATAAATTAGAGATAAATGACGTTGTCGATGTGTGCGGTTAACATACAATTATCGTTATTACTATTTATTCCCTCCCCATATTCAGGTAAAGCATAACTTTCAAGACCCAAATATACACTGAAAAACTATTGAATAAATTAGGAATTATTTCAGCCAACTTAAATTTATCTGCGACAGACCCCCGGCGATCCTACCCCCTATATATTGAATTCAACTTAAAACAGGCTCTAATTCCTCACCTCATCCAAACATGATCCTTGTACATCATAATTGCTACCCTGCAATGGATTGATACCAGTGGCAATCACTTGTATATCTTTTAAGCATCCACGCAAGTGGCGTTCAAGTATATTTCTTGGCAGATAAGTAGAAGCGGCAAAATCGGGAGGTGAACCAGCAATAAAAAGCTGAGCTTCTTCTAGGTCTAGGTCCATCGGTGCCTCTCGTTTAGTCCATGGTGCTGCAGATATTTCCTCATCATTTACGATAAGCAGTGCTATAAATGAAAGTTAAATAAAAAACTTAACTTCTTTACAATAAAACTTAATTATGCTATATATATATACATATATATATATATATTATATATATATATATATATATATATATATATATATATATATATATATATATATATATATATATATATATATATATATATGTATATATATATTATAAGGCACGGCATCTATATTATAGTATAGGCTGGGTATAAAAGGTTGGAGCTGTACTGGTGTTGTGAGATGGTTTTGGGTCTCAGTTACGTCATACGCTCCTTCCTCTGTCCTTATCTCTGAAAGGAAAATCCTGCTTGCATGCCCTCATAGTGGCATCGGGGTGGACCTTTCACGAGTTTCCTTAATCAAAACCTGACTGCAAACGACGCTGCGTGGTGACCTTAAGGAGTGGCACCTCTCGAGGAAATTAGAGCCTAGTAAACAACACAGCTTTTGCAGTGGATTGCACAAGGTTATCTTTTTTTGGCTAACCATATAGGGCTAAAAAAAAGTAGATCATTTTCAAACGGGATGGGAGAAGGTCGCGAGGAAGGACTTAATATAAATTGGAACTTCTTGGGAGCGTAAAGAGGGACGCTCTGGACAGATAGGGATGGCGGTGGACCGTGCATAGCTGTGTTGCCTCAGGCGGTAGTAGCAGTAGTAGTAGTAGTATATACTATGAACCCATGGCACAGCAAATACCGTGTCGTCATTTACGAAAAAACAGCGCTGTAGATAAAAGTTATAAAAATAATAATAAATAACAAATATTAGAATATATAGAGAAGAAAAAGAATATGAAGAAAATGTGAGCTCATGGTGCTGCAGGTTGACATTTAATATGCTTCGACATTTAATACCAATCATTACGGGAAATAAAAGGCAAAAAGAAGAATAATATAGAAAAATTTAATATATAGATTATAAGGATGATTTAGAATAGGCCATAAGTTTATTATAGACTTGAAGTTTATTATATAATAGACAAGACAATGCAAGCCTTGCTGCAAATGAGATAAAAAAAACTAATAACGTATAACAGAACAGACAAAGAACACACAAATATGTATAATAGAAGAATATGGAATAGAATATATAGAATAGAATTTAGAATAGAATAATATAGAATATAACTTCTGGTAATAGATATGGCGTTTTTTTTCACATTTAAAAAAAAGTTTGGAAGAGTAGGCATATAAGTCTGCAAACCAAGATTAGAATATTAGAAACTACAGTGATGACAGTAGTCAAATATGGCTCTGAAGCATGAGTGGTTCGAAAAGCGGATGAAGATTTGCTAGATGTTTTCCAGAGAAATTGCTTAAGGATTGTTCTGGGTGCTCGGCTGACTGACCGTATTTCAAACAATTACGGCCTGTTCTTTACGGCCAACCGTCTAAGGCTAAACGGAAAGCAGGTCGACCTCATCTGAGGTTGGGAGGATATCATAAAAAAAGATTTAAATGAAATGGGAACTTCGTGGGAGGGTGTAAAAAGGGAGGCTTTGAATAGATTGGGATGGAGGAGGAGCGTGCGTATCTGTGTTGACCTCACACGGCTTGGTGCTGCGGTGAGTTGTTAGTAGTAGTAGTAGAAGTAACAGATATGCTTCCTCATCATTTGCGAAAAGTAGAACCACAAATCAAAGGAAAATAATAAAAGTAATAAAGTAGAACAGAATTCAAGAAATAAATATAAAATAACATAAAACACAATAGGAAAGGATAGAATATATTTTATTCGCTAAGTTACCTCGAAGCATAATTATATTAAATACACAGTAGCAGTGTAAAAGGCAGAACTGCAACAAAACAGAAATGGTATAACGAAATATTTACATTTAGGCACTATTAAAGGAGAGAAATTTAAAACTCAAGACTCTGAATGAACCCTCATAATGAACCCTCCCAGATAAATTTAGCCACTGAACCGGAAACTATTTATAACCCGGAAGGAACTATTTTGTTCTATATAAATATCATTGTTTTTAATTGTAGTACTTTAGTTTAGCTGTTGATGACGAACACTATGTATGTGATCAAAATATCCAGAGACTTTATAACTGTTTTCACTGTCTAATAAAAGGATTAATCCCTATTGAATTTTATTTGTTCGTAATAGAAAGGCAGTAAGGTCTTAAAAATTTCCAACCAAAATTGAAAGAATTAGAACACCCAAAACGAAACGACACGGAGAACCTACAAAAATAACACAGATGGAGATAAGGAAACTACTCTACTTTCCACATGAAGAAAATACCCATTTCTTACCCAAAGGAAATGAAAACAAAAAGAGAAGTTTTTGGCTTTCTAAAAGGCTTTTCTAGGTAAAGATTATAGAAAATAATATGGTAATGTGGAATCAAAATTGAAAAAAAAAAATAATATCTGCCATCTACCGTCACCCTTAAGTTTTAAATTCGTATAGTATCTTTTGGGCATTTTTTAAGTTAACTATCACATTAAAGGAGTTTTTGGCGTGAGTAGTTGGTTGTACTTTTTACTACATTTTACCTAACTGGCCTGTAAGTTTTACGACGGACAACACTGGATTGGGTAAACCATGCTCCATACAAAACCACCAGATAGACTAGATTAATTACTCGAATGAGCCATATAGTACCTTTAGGTAAAAAATACACAAAAGAAAACTGGCTTGTTTCTCTTGATGCTTGAATTATGTAGTTTTGACAAGTTTTTTTTTATTTGCAGGAAATAAATTACAGCTGGGGGCAAACTGAGGTCTGGGAGTGGGGGCAAAATTATCTTAGTTTTGACAAGTTTTTTTTTTTGCAGGAAATAAATTACAGCTGGGGGCAAACTGAGGTCTGGGAGTGGGGGCAAAATGAGGTCTGGAGGGGGTAGTTGTCCCCCGCCACATATCAAATTACGCCACTGATTCTAAGGTTCTTTTATTGGAGGTCAGGTGGTAAATTTTTCCTTAGGTTTAGTTTTCACCTATTTATATCCTCCCTCCCTTCAAGAAAAAGGCCAATGTGGACCGTTCCCACAACAATAACATAATAGGTGTCTTAGAAAACAAACATGATATAAGTTAAGAGATGTACCGATAAAAAGTTTTTTTTTTTAACTAGAACTAATTTATGATTTAGCAAACATTGTATAATTAGCAGTCCAAACACGTGTTTGACAACACTGTTGCCAGCTACTAGATTCCAAAACAGTGTCATTGTCTTCCACGGAAACAAAATCTCCTCCAGATCAATTTAAAAATAATGACCCATAAATATTCTTTTCTGCATTCCCCCCCCCCGCCTCATCAAAAAAATCCTTTATAAAAACAATGAACTTTATACATCTTACCTATATAAGAGAGAAAACTTGTCTGGATCAAAACTCCAAGTGACTAGGAGTGCCAATTGGGCGAGTGAGCGGAAAGGAGGGGCAACCGCCTCCCACCTAGATTTAAAAAACTCTTTTTTCGGCATTTTCACTGAATAACAAAATGCCTTCACCATTTTTTTATCTTCGTTAAAGAAGAGTTGAAGAAAAATCCTTGTCCCTACCCCAACATTTTCGTGAATTGGCACCATTCATTGCCACTGCAGTGCACCGTTTTGTACGGGAAAGTTAGAATTCAAATCAAGTTGTATCTTAATTGATTAGAATTTGATTTAGATCAAAAGCATAATTTAATTGAATTAAAATTTTGATTTAAAAACTAAAAATGCAACAGTATGTTATAACTCAAGACATAAAACTCAAGACTCAAGATAAACTCAAGACTCAAGACATAAATATAGTTGAACAATGCAAATATAAAATGTGTAACGGTTACCTTATCAGCGAATGTAGCTTTTAGTAAAATACATAAAGTAAATAAATTTCTATGATTTAAGTAGGGATATTAGATGGCGCTAAGTAGTTTTAATTCTCAATGGTCAAATCAAGTTCTCAGTCTCATCAATTTTTCAAGGCCTCTACCTAGGTTAAGCGTAATTGTACTACTGGTAACCATATTTCACTGATGCAATATAAAGGAGAAAATAACCGATAAATAACTTACCCTTTTCTACTCCTCTATATCGTACCCGGGTTGCCTCAATTTTTACCCATTTTCCTGAGTTATACTTCCCTGTCGTTTGCAGTGTCAGCGCATGCTTCATTCCAAAATAAACGTTTAACCTTACAGTGCCATCTCTTAAATCTACCATTAGGTATTGATCAGTGGTGTTGCTATAGGCTAAGAAGAGAATGCTATCGGTATCAAACGTTCGAACTGATAGGGTTACTGAATATTGACGAGGATCGTAATGTGGCACTTGTGGCACTTCTGCGTAACCATTCCCGCCAAAATGGAAAGCAGATTCGTCTCTTATCTCCTCAGCTCTAAAGAACGAAAAAAAAGCATTAGCAAATTAGTACCGAGGACTATGAAAATGAAATCTCGCTGTTTGAATCAGTTAAGTGGAAATTTACACAACCATGAAAATATTAAAAAATTAAGAAAAGTCAGGGATTCTATTTTTATTAGGAAAGATGCAGTTTTTGGGTTGCAGCGGGCACCCAATTTAAAAAGAAGAAACGTGTGTGAAAATTCAGCAAAAAAATAAAAACTAAAACCATATGGCACCCAACAGCTTAAGTAGGTGCAGCTTTCTTTAGAAAATCAACAGAAAATTTCTCTTTGAAAATTAGTGCAACTGAATTTTAGAAAATTTCAAATTTCTAGAAAAAGTCGAAAATGAAATTTAGAAAATTTATCTTTGAAAATCAACACATTTTTAATGTTTCAGTTTTTCAAACGAAAAACGTTGGGAAATTTAACTAATCGGTTTAGTTTATTTATTTTCAAGGTTCAATTTGGCAACACTGATGAAAATGAGGTATTTTAACCAAACATAACCATTTCCACCAAAATGGAAAGAAGATTCAGCTCCAAAAAGATAAAACAGAGCAAATCAGCTCCAAAAAATGAATAAAAGCAAAGTCAAATACCAAGGACAGTGAAAATGAAACCTGACGGTTTTAACCGATTAAGTGGAAACTTACACAGCCAGAAAAACCTTAAAAAATGAAAAAAAAAAACGGAAATTCTATTCTAATAGAAGACAAGATGCACTTATGAAGTTTCTGGTAATACCGGGTGCCCAATTTAAAAGAAGAAGCGTGTGTGAAAAATCAGCAAAAAAAACTAAAACTGTATGACACCAAAAAGCTTAAAAAAGCGCAGATTTCTTTTGAAGGTGTATTCTCTTTCAAAATCAACAGGTTTCTAATGTTTCAGTTTTTCAAACGAAAAGCATTATCAAATTTAACTAATCAGTTTAGGTATTTATCTTCGCGGTTCAACTTGGCAACACTGACGAAAATGAGATATTTCAACCAAATGTTACCATTTGCACCAAAATGGAAAGCAGATTAAGCTCCAAGTAAAAAAAGGCAAACTCAAATACCAAGGACAGTAAAATGAAACCTAACTGTTTGAACCGGTGAAGTGGAAACTTACAAAGCCAGGAAAGCCTTAAAAAATTAACAAAAATCGGGATTTCTATTTTTAATAGAAAAGATGCATTTATGCAGTTTTTGGTAGTAGCGGGCTTCCAATTTAAAAGGTAGAAAGGTGCGTGAAAAATCAGCAAAAAAACTAAAACCATTTGGCACCCAACAGCTTAAGTAGGGGTAGCTTTTCTTTTTCAGGTGTATTCTCTTTAAAAATCAACAGATTTTTAATGTTTCAGTTTTTCAGATGAAAAGCATTGTCAAATTTAACTAATCAGTTTAAGTATTTATCTTCACGGTTCAACTTGGCAACACTGATGAAAATGAGGCATTTAAACCAAAGGTAATCATTTCCACCAGAATGGAAAGCAGATTCAGCTCCAAAAAATGAATAAGCATAGCAGGTCCAAAAAAGGGAAAAAAAAAGTAGTAAATTAAAATACAAAGCACAGTGAAAATGAAACCTGACTGTTTGAACCGATTAATTGGAAACTTACACAATCATGAACACCTCAAAAACTTTTATAAAAGTTGGGAATTATATTTTTAATAGAAAAGATTTCCACAGCTACAATTTTTGGTAGTAGCGGGCACCTAATTTAAAAAAAAAATAAGGAACGTGTGTGAATCATTCCCTTGAAAATGTAGTTTTCTTTGGAAATCAACAGATTTTCAATGTTTCAATTTTTACAGACGAATGGCGTTGTCAAATTTAACTAATCAGCTTAGGTATTTGTCTTTTCGGTTCAACTTGACAACACTGACAATACTGCCCTAAAAACTCAACTCTAAGAAAAAAAACAATTACAAAACAATTTAACAATTAATCATTGACCAAACTTAATAATCTCCCCCAAAATTGAAAGCACATTCATCTTTTATCTACTCAGTTCAAAAAAATCCAAACATTATTTTTGTTACATACCGAGCAAAATATTCTTTTGGACTATAGACTTGTAGACCTTTCATCAAACGTCCAATTTCTGAGAAACCTCCGCTCCCTCCGCCCCCTCTCCCTCTAGTCCTTTATTTTGTGTGCTCTTTTCCCTATTCTATAAGTACTCGCTGAAATTGTTCTGGGAAAAGAGGGAGGGGACATCTGAAAAATTCTCAAGGAGCACTACGTTTTAGTTATCTTTGTGAAAATATTCATTCATATCCATTATATTTATATTTTTATATTTTTTAGATAGTTATTTTAGATAGTTATATTTTTAGATAGTCATTTATTTTTAGATAGTTATATTTATATTAATGTTTTACTTTTTTTTTATTTTTTTATATTTTTTTATATTTTTTTTTATATTTTATTTTAAATTTTTATATATATTTTTTTTTTACATTATATTTTTAGATACTTAGACATGGGGAAATTTCCTAGGAAGAGTCCGGTGAATTCTACTTTCAATCAGACATACTCGGTAGAAGTCACAAAGCAACGGTGTTTGGTAGTTTTCAAATTTACCATTTTCTGTTAGAACTAAAGTTTGGGCTGTAGAATTTTCCAAAGTAAGAATAGATTAAAAAAGAACAGAAAAATTACCCTTCGATGCATGGTCTACAGTTTTTGGAAGTGTAGAAATTCCACAGACCAACAGGCTGGTTGTTCAAAGATAGTTGATACAAGCATCCTGGAATTCCACGCGCTGAAGAAATATTATATTCTTCTGGTATTCCACCAATCCAGAGACGATCACCTATTTGAAAATATGTATTTTAGAACTGCTAATAATTTCATCTTTCTTATTAAGTTTTATTGACAGGAGGGTGGCGGCCTACAAAAACGTAGCATGTTCTGTCGTAAAGCATACTTTCTGAGGTATTTTTCACCTTGGCAACATTCTCAGATGCTCCTGACAGGTCTGAAATTTGCGCCACTGAGTGTGAGAGGACGGATTTTTAGGACCTTGCAACTCTACAGCGATTCTTCAGTAATATTTAGCCTTTACTGCGGCTACCAGAATTTACGGCACCCGAAAAATAAATAATTTGTGGGCGAATATCTATTTCACTCTTCTTTCGGATTTAAAGAGAGAAAGGTTGAGATGGCTAGGACGCGTTCTGTGGATGAAGGATGAAAGATTGGCAAAGATTGTCATTTTCGGCCAACCCTCTTGGGCTAAGACGAAAGCAGGTCGCCCATGCTTGGGGTAGGAAGATGTCGTAAGAAAAGATTTAAGGGAAATTGGAACTCCCTGGGAGGGTGTAAAGAGGAAGGCTTTGAACAGATTGGGATGAGAGGAGCGAGCGAGCGTAGCTGTGTCTTCCTCAGGCGGCTTGGTGCTGCAGTGAGTTGTTAGTAGTAGTAGTAGTAGTTTTGGTTGCCTTAATTCAAATAATATCAATAAGGGCGAATAATCAATTCGTTTCTGTTTCAGACCCTTGGAGACTCATCAATCGAATAGGTTTCAATCGAATAGGTTTAGAGCTTATCGAATAGGTTTCAGCTGGTTTAGATGGTTTGAAAGAACCATCTTCTTTAAATTCTTTTTGAAAGCGAGCAACAGCGGCGATTCACTTACTAAAACAATTAGTGACTCAGCTTAAAAAAAAAATTATACCTCGCCTTTTCTCAAATTAAATTAAAAACCAAACAACACGAGTTCAACTCGTGAAAGTTAATAATTATATTTTTTAACTTCTAGTTAATTTATTAATTCATTAGTTGAGTTAATTTAAATCTAATTTATTAATTCAATCATATAAGGATTATTTGAGACTTGACTTAGGGTGCTAAACTATGAAAAGCTATACACAGGATTAGTATTTGAAATATATAATATGAGCTAGAGCACAAAAACCTAGTAAGTTTGACACAATGCTATACGTGATATCTCAATATACCCCTCCCAGAGGCGTCCTGAGGCTCATTTTATTGGAGGGGGGCAATCTTCGTAAATTTTACTGAATCGCTACCTGATGCGGCGAAAATTTTACCGAATGCCAAAAACGTTGGGGGGGGGCACCCCTCTCCACCTCCCCCCCCCCCCTTCAGGAAACCTCTGACCCCTCCCCCCTAAACCCTATTAATAACCCCCGTAGCTAGTAAACATCTTATGGCACGTTTTAACCCTGTCGAAGGCAAAGATTATTCAACTACAGCCTATATATTATATTTATAGCCTATAATATTATTCCGATAAGATTTAATTTTTCTAAGTAGGATTAGTACTATCCAAAAGTGGTATTGGCCAAGGTAGTCCTTCATGGATTGGATCACTTCTCCCTCCCCCTCCAGAAAAAAAACTATAGCCAGTCTAAAAATTGGCCTCTTTTCTTTTCTTTATTTTATTCCATTCTCTGTGGTGTTAGTGCACAATTAACATGCAAAACTATTAACTAAATCTGTTAAAATTACCACCTACCACTACCAATTACCACCATTGTACCACCTAGAATTACAAACAAACAGATTTAAAAGTTTTACCGCATAAAAATCTTTAAATTTGAACAGTTGTTGCAGACCAGATTTAATTTTAGGCCCTTTCCAACAGCCAATTACCCAAATACAACACAACGTTAAGGCCTACAACACAACGTTAAAGCCTAGCCATCCTTAAACGTCAACAAACCTGTCTGGAAATCAGATCTTGTGAAAGCTGGCGATGAAGACCCAGTTACCGGTCAAGTATAACTTCGTTATCAAATGCCTTAACTGATCTGACACTCAATCGTCCCACAGAGCCAATTCGTTCAGCTTCAATTTTATACCATTTTGAATCATCTGACAGATCTTCAGTTGACGTTCTAAGCTCCATCGGTGAGTTATTGATCCTTCTGATCCACCAGACGACCAGATAAAACGGATACGTCGATTCACCATTTCGAGAAGCAAGAAGTCCGACTGGAAAAAAATTTGCTTAAAAAAAGAACAGTTTGGATACTAATGGTTCATTTACACATAGCGGAAACTCATGCAGAAATCCGCCCGTATCTTTTCGAACGATGGCCCAGAAAACGCTACGTTTTAAGGCAAAGTTTTCAAATAAATGCATCAGCGTGACTCTCCTCTGAAAGCTGTTGAGCAATAGAGAAAATGACACCATTTTTCTTGGTTTTCTTATAGCCTGGGTGAGCAGTATCATACAACATGGGGTAGCCTTGAACCAATGTTATGGTTCAAGCAAGGTAACAATAATATGGCTTATTTTTCCTTTTATCTTGTCAGGATAGCAGCCAACTGTACGATTGTAAGAAGTTGTTTAGGGATGCATTCGAAAAAAAAAATTACTTTTTCAGTTTCTACATTTCTTATATTCTCAGACTAACAACACTAGAACAAAGTGCCATACGACATAAAAATGGCAATTTCGGATTTTTCTTTTCAACAGGATTAGAAAGCCTACTCCGTCCTAGCCAAGTGGTTGACACGCTGAACTTATATTCCTAACTTGGATTATTAAGTTTTTGATGATCCAAAGTCATTGTTTTGTTCATTTAAAAACCTTGCCAAGAATCCGCCCCGATTTGACCAAAACGTTGCAGAAAGCTAGAGTTTTTCGAGCACTAAAATGGAAGGAATCACCGCAATGTGTAAATGCACTATAATATATGTTAAAAACACTTAATAACACTTAGAACTTTGTAGGTTTTAGTGATTTAGCTTTATGTCCTATAAATCTGACTTTTTCTCGCTATTTTTTATAATGTATCACTCTTGGTTTTTGGTTCTATGAACTTAGGATTATCATCATATAAACTTTTTGTTCATAAACTTTGGCACTGAAATGTCATCGAGTTCATCGTAATCGAGTTCGTCTACACGTTATCGAGTTCCTTCACGTTATCGTCAAGTTCGAGTTCCTTCACGTTATCGTATGCCTCCAGTCATACGATACTAGGGGGTACTGATAATTTGTGGCCAAGCATCAAGACATCACACGTGCAAGACATCACTTGGAATACCAAATGCAGGTATTCCAAGTGGCATTGGTCTATTCAATTAATTTATTGAGTGGCATTGGTCTATTCAAAACAGATAAAAGAAGTATTCTTTGAATGAAGGAACTTGGTTTATTATTTACGTTTGTTTTGTGAAAGAGGTATGATAAGCGAGAGGATTTATTTTTTTAATGAATGAATAATCGGTTGAGAGTCGTGAGGTTGAGAGGGTTACAGCCATCTGAGGCAGGGTTGAGAGGGTTAAAGCCGTCTTCTATTATGTGCTTTGTTATTTTTACCCTTGGCGGCTGTTGTAAGTGATGTTAATTTTTATGTTATGGAAGTTTGTAAGTAAATCAGTTAAAGCTGTAATGATATAGTATAATAAGTATAATAAGTATATAAATAAGTATAATAAGTAAAGCATAAAGTTGCCTGGTACTCCGTATATAAGTCATCGTGAACATAAACTTTGGCCCACTTCTATGAGAAGCTTCACCGGTTCCAATTTCTGCTGCCAGAAAACTGAGACAAAAAACATAAAAAAAACTAAGAACTACAAAGTTGACAACTAAAAACTTACAAAACTTAAATTATAACTTACAAAAAAAAAAAACCGTTTTATGAAAACAGCAAAATTTAACTCACAAAACTAAAAAATATAAACAATTAATTTAAAAATTTAATTAATTAAATTAAATTAAATTATGTAACAGCAAAATTTAACTCACAAAACTAAAAAATATAAACAATTTAATTTAAAAATTTAATTAAATTAAATTAATTTATGTAACAGCAAAATTTAACTCACAAAATTAAAAAATTAACAATTTAATTAAAAAAAAAACTTAATTAATTATATTAAATTAATTTATGTAAAAGCAAAATTTAACTCACAAAATTTAAAAATGTACAAATTTTTTAAAAAAAAAAAATTATATTTTTTTTTTTTGAGAAAGTTGGTTTTTCTTAAGAAACCAATTGATGCGTCAAAGTAATCAGTTAGGGTGATGCTTGAACGGCACTTGACTAAGTTCATAATTCTCTCCGACTCTCACTCTACCTCTCCTTTGTCTACCCCTCATCTCTCTCCCACTCTCCCTGAAGTTAAAACTCTCTCCGTTCATTCCTGAAAGGAAACGAATATACAGAAATAACAACACTTCGTAATATTGGGACAATACATAAAATGTGCCAGGTACAAAAACGTACTTCAAAAATCTATCCCACCCATAAACTGTTTTGTAGCCCCCTCACATTGATTAGAATAATTACCTGACTACTACTAGGTAGATAAGCAAGCATTGCGTTTTTTCCTTTCCTGTGATGGCGTATGTTAATGACAAAGATGAGGTGGTGCCTGGCCTCAATTCAGGCAAATAGGACCGTATACACCTTTTGTCCTTAGCTGCATTAGTCACTGATACTTTGACGCCAGTTGCTTCTTGCTTTGCCTTTTTGATTTTTCTTTTCAATTCGTCCAAATCAAGCGCAAACTTATCCTGAATGATTTTCGTCTCTTTGATTTTCTTTTTGAAGTAATCATTTGAGTTTCGAGTAATTCATAGTTCCGTTTGGCCTCGTTAATGTTTCTTGAAATCTCTTCAGCACTCTGAGATGGTCTTATTCCCTTTTTTATTCTAGCAATTCTTTCGCGTAGAAGTGAAATTTTTTCACGAGTTTTGTCTACTTTGTCTTCGATAGTTGAAGCATCTGTGGCCACTTCCATTGCTTTGTCAAATATATCAAGGGCCCCCATTTGGTCTGAAAATATCAAAATACAAAGATCAGAAAGTAAAATACAGTAAATAAAGTAAAAGTAAAAAAAGTATGGTTATAAGACCAAACTGGCATAACAAACGAAAAACGAAGAAAATAAAAAAATCTTTTATCTATTCTTTTATGGTTTATTATTATTTTTTTTTTTTGTTTTTTTTTTTTTTTTCAATTCTTCTTTGTGTCTAAACTGTGAAAGAAAATCAGCAATGGAAGTGGTCACTTCCATTGCTTTGTCTGATATATCAAGGGCCCCCATTTGGTCTGAAAATATCAAAATACAAAGATCAGAAATTAAAATACAGTGAATAAAGTGAAAGTGAGAAAAAGTGTGGTTATAAGACCTCACTGCCATGACAAAAGAAAAACGAAGTTAATAAAAATAAATATTTTGTCTATTTTTTTATGATTTTTATTATTTTTTTGGGTTTTTTTTTCGTTTCTTCTTTGTGTCTAAAATGTGAAAGAAAATCATCAATGGAAGTGGTCATTTCCATTGCTTTGTCGGATATATCGAGGGCCTTCATTTGGTTCGTAAACATCCTAACACAAGTCATAGGCAGCGCGCTAGCACTGCATAAATAAAGAACGGTGTGGGCACAATGTTTTTTGTTTTTTTTTCTCCATACCCGGGCACTTCGAATCGAAGGAGTTGTCGTAGACTCTTCGAAAAGGGTTCATTCGACTGGAAATTGGAGTGGCTAGTGCCCTTTTTAATAGTAAAAAGTGATTGGAGGGCAACTAGCCCCCCCCCCACGCCCATCCTTTTCCTAAACACATCCAATCAAATTTCGAGATAGCCATTTTGTTCAGCGTAGTTGATTTCCAGATAGAAAATATGCTTTTGAGGAGGAAACTTCCCCACAACTCTCAGGGCAAGGGTTTTAAGTTATGCCCTGAGGGCATATAAGAACGATTTTGGCATAATGTACTATTTATTATTTTTTCCTTTAGAGCAGGGAACTTCATATGGAAGAAGTCGTCGTAGAAACTTCAAAAGAGGCTCATTCGATTGTAAATTGAGAGTTCTAGTGCTCTTTTTAATAGTCGAAAGTGATTGGAGGGCAACTACTCCCCCCCCCCCAACGCCCATCATTCCCCCAAAAACATCCAATCAAAATTTTTAGATAGCCATTTTGTTCAGCGTAGTTGATTTCCAGATAGAAAATATGTTTTGAGGAGGACGCTCCCCCACAACCCTCAGGGTAAGGGTTTCAAGTTGTGCCCTGGGGGATATAAGGTTTTTATAGAAGGCGTTGTCGTAGAAACTTCAAAACAGGTTCATTCAATTGGAAATTCGAAGGGCTAGTACCCTTTTTAATAGTTGAAAGTGATTGGAGGGCAACTAGCCCCACCCCCACGCCCGTCATTTCCCCAAACACATCCAATCAAATTTTGAGATAGCCATTTGTTCAGCGTAGGTGATTTCCAGATAGAAAATATGTTTTTGAGGAGGACACTCCTCCAGAGCCCTCAGGGCAAGGGTTTTAAGTTATGCCCTGGGGCATATAAGGTTTTTTATAGAAGGCGTTGTCGTAGAAACTTCAAAACAGGCTCATTCGATTGGAAATTCAAAGGGCTAGTGCCCTTTTTAAAAGTCAAAAGTGATTGGAGAGCAACTAGCCCCCCCCCCCCACGCCCATCTTTCCCCCAAACACATCCAATAAAAATTTTGAGATAGCAATTTTGTTCAGCATAGTTGATTTCCAGATAGAAAATAAATTTTTGAGGAGGACACTCTCCCACAACCCTCAGGGCAAGGGTTTTAAGTTATGCCCTGGGGGCATATAAGGCTTATATAGAAAGTTTTTGTATAAATCATAGGCAGCGCGATCGCACTGCCTAAGTAAAGAACGGGGACACTCGAGAACGAGACAAGAAACAGAGACTAAGTAAAGAGGAGGACACTCCCCACAACCCTCAGGGAAAGGGTTTTAATTTATACCCTGGGTGCATATAATAACGATGTTGGCACAATCTATTATTTATTAATTTTTTCCTTTAGAGCAGGGCACTTCGTATCGAAGAAGTTGTCGTAGAAACTTCAAAAAGCGCTCATTCAATTGGAAATTGGAATGGCTTGTGCCCTTTTTTTAATAATTCGACAGTGATTGGAGGGCGACTAACACCCCTTTCACACCCACCATTTCCCGAAACACATCCAATCAAAATTTTGAGATAGCCATTTTGTTCAGCGTAGCTGATTTCCAGATAGAAATTATGTTCTTGAGGGCAGTCCCGAACAGCCCTTAGGGCAAGGGTTGTAAGTTATGCCCTGGGGGCATATAAGTTTTTTTTATAGAATACGTTGTCATAGAAAATTAAAAAAGGCTCATTCGATTGGAAATTCAAAGGGCTAGTGCCCTTTTTAATAGTCGAAAGTGATTAGAGGGCAACTAACCCGCCTCTCACGCCCACCTTTTCCCCAAGCACATCTAATCAAAACTTTGAGATAGCCATTTTATTCAACATAATTTTAAATTCTGGACATTAGGTCTTTGAGGATGAAAACCCCGCCCCCCCCCAAAGCCCTGAGGGCAAGGGTTGTAAATTATGCCCTGGGGGGCATATAAGGTTTTTATTGAAAGCGTAGAAACTTCAAATGGGCTTATTCAATTGGAAATTGAAAGGGCTAGTGCCTTTTTGAATAGTTGAAAGTGATTGGAGGGCGACTAACGCCCCTTTCACGGCCACCATTTTCCCAAACACATCCAATAAAGATTTTGAGATAGCGATTTTGTTCTACGCAGTTCAAAGTTCAGGAAATGATACCTTTGAGCAGGACACTCCCCCCACAGTCTTCAGGGCAAGGGTTATAAGTTATACCCTGGGGGTATTTTTAAAAGTGTGTATGTTGTTAAAAAGTGCTGAAAATTTGTCTCCGGCATACACATAGAAGGTCAAACTGTAAAGTCTTAAAAAACGAAAAGATTTAAAGTATTATTTTGTTTTTCCCTGAAAAGACAATGTCAATATAAAACGAACAGAAATTAATTAAAAAAAAATTTTCCAGAAAATAAGTTTTTCAAGGAAAAAGTAAAGAACTCCATTAAACAAAAAATGAGCAAAAATAATATCAAATAATCTACCAAGCGTGAAACAACCACAAATCAGCATCAATAAATAAATGAAACCCAAAACGAGCAGAAATTACAATAAATAACCGAGTCAAACTTAAGACGAGCAGAAATGAACATAAGTTTGGCGCCAAACCCCTATGCCTTCCCAAGGCCAGATCAAAATTTGCACTTTACTGAAAAAATACAAATGAATGTGCATTGTCAGTTTAATATACATATACTGATATTTAGCAATCAAAGTGTTAATATTATTTGATTTATTAAGTTATAAAAGTAAGAACATTTATATTTTTCAGTATTTATGTATAAAACAACTAGTGTAACACCATATTGTATGTATAAAACAACTTTTATATGATGCATGACATCTCTGCAGTACCATCAAATATGTTTGTTACAAAATTAAGGCTCTTAAGTATAGTCAGCCAAAGAGTGCACGTCCTGCTCATGACTCGTCAGAATTCACATATAGCAGAAATATAGCAGAACCCCTGCACCCCACGTTGGGATTAACGGGACTATAACAACGGGATGATAAATTTCTCACAAAAAAAAATTATAAATAGTCCAAAAAATTAAAAATTCCACAAAGTCTGGATACATACGAATCTTAAAAATTTACCGAAACTCTAAAAAACGGAATTTTAATATAAGAAGATACATCAAAGAATTAGCTTATTATGCTGCTTGCAAATATATGATATTCATCAAGTTTAGTATTACCCATCAAAAACAACGAGCCTGAGAAAATTTGCCTGATTTTTGGAACAGGAAAAAACACCCCTAGAGTTCAAAGAATCTTAATGAAAATCACGCCACCATATTCAACATACCAGAGAACCCACTGTAGAAGTTTCAAGCTCATATATAAAAAAAATATCAAATAACATATAGATTTGTATGTATCCGGACTTTGTGGATACCCCTTTTACAGCATAACAGTTATTTTGGAAAAAAAATTACCAATCTGTAACTGGTCGATTTCCTCATTGACTCGTTGATTCGTCCGTTTTCCTTTGTCTAAAATATCCTGAATTTCATCCAGAATTTCATGGTCTCCTCTGAATTGCATCTTATTCAGTCTGAACGAGGATTGCAGGTTCTTTGCTTCTTTGATTAGCTCTTCACTGCTAAATTTAGACTCAGATGCTTTTTGAACAACAGAAGCTGCATCTACGCCAGGATTTACCTGAAATTTTTTCATTATTTTAGTAATTATTTAATTACTTACTTAGTTTTACCATAAGATATATTTTAAAACATTTTTAAATGTAATTTAAATATTAATGTTAAATACTATGTTATAAGTATATGTATATATATATACACACACACACATATATAATATATATATATATATATATATATATATATATATATATATATATATATATATATATATATATATATATATATATATATATATATATATATATATATATGTATATATATATGTATATATATATGTACATATATATATATATATATATATATATATATATATATATATATATATATATATATATATAATATATATATATATATATATATATATATATATATATATATATATATATATATATATATATATATATATATATATATATATACTTGGGAATATAATGTTTTTGTAGATTTAAGGTGCTATAGCTTGGTTTTGGAACATAGACGTATGCTTATTGATGCTGATTTTGCTCTATTTTGGACTTGATTTTTGGACTGTCGGATTGGTTATACTGTTTTGTCCTGGGGAACTGGATGGATGAGTAGGGTCTAGACCTTGTTCAAGTGCTCATTTATTTCAGTTACTAAAGTAGGAAGACAGTTTTTTTTTTTTTTTTTTTTTTTTTTTTTTTTTTTTTTTTTTTTTTGCCAGGTGATTACCGTAATACACTATATATATATATATATATATATATATATATATATATTATATATATATATATATATATATATATATATATATATATATATATATATATATATATATATATATATATATATATATATACATATACATATACATATACATATATATATATATATATATATATATATATATACATATATATATATATATATATATATATATATATATATATATATATATATATATATATATATATATATATATATATATATATATATATATATATATATATATATATATATATATATATATATATATATATATATATATATATATATATATAATTGTATTACAAAGATTTTATATTATAAAATTAAATATTATAAACAATACTAAATGTGACTATATTAAAATTGCTCTGTGATTTTCTTAAAATTGTATAATTTTTTATAGAATTTAAAATTTATAGAATTAATAGTAACATTTTGTAAAATATTGTGCATATTTTTAACTTGGATGTTTGTTTTTATTATTTAAATATTTTTAGGTTATTGTAAATAGGCACTGGATACAGACCGTTCTGACCAATGTGGTCTAAAAATTCGTCGTTGTTTTTGAAATATATGCAAAGAAAGACAGTCTTAGGCAAATTTAATTCGAGGTTTTCGTCAAAATCCTAACATGGTCGATATACTGTTAATAATTTTGAGTTTTCTGTAGAGTTAATATGATCTCTGTTAATGATGTAGAATGACCCCTTCCCTGAAAAGTCGGGAGGGTTGGCAATTTAGCCAAGTTGTACTACCAAATAGGCTATTGCCCAGAGCCTATTCGACATTTTTAAATGAAGTGATTTTCTTCCAAAAACGTCTAAAATAATCTTAAATTTTATGATACCAAATAGTTCACTTTGCTTAAAAAAATCCTCTCTTAAGTAAGGAAACCCGGGAATCTGAAATTTCAACGAAAGGAGTGGCGCTAATTTCGGCCACTTTTTTGACACATTAATTAAAGATAATTTACATTAAATATTTTTTTTTTTTTTTTACCATTTTAGATAAGCACTTCAATTTAAATAAATTATGTTCAGTCTCTGATAAAATACACACCATTTACGGGGTTAAAAAATGTTTCTTGACCCGGCACCCCCAAACTGCGTTAATTCAACCCACGACTTAGAGATAGGGACGACGTGAATGATAAAAAAAACTGCAACGTATACTCTGTTGTGTGGATCAGAAAACTATAAACTATATTATGAAAAATACTCACTTGGTAGCGTGGCTTCATGTACCCGTTGTATAGCATTACACTGTTGTTTTTAGAGATCAAATTTACCGATATTAGACAATTATACACGTTGATTAATTATAAGTTGCTCGGGTTGTATATGAATAGTTGCGAAGGGTACATCCAAAATGTTTTTAACCTACTTTAACATATTTTAACCTTATATTAACCTTTTTTAACCTATTATTTCCAATAAAGGTGAAAATATGAAATACATTATAAACGAACGTAGGCTGGAATGAAACGTAAGCTATAATGAATTCACTGTCTGAAGAAAAACACTCCGTTATGCAAACACTCCGTTATGCACCATCATACACCATCAGTAATAAGCACTGCCAGGAAATTTTACAAGGGGATTACTACCATGAGCTGTCTGTTACCATGTTTGTACCAAGATTTAAATGGAAACATTCGTCGTTTTCACTGTCTTATATATTTTTTTAAAGTGTTCTTGTTTCCTATGGAGAGCTGTTGCTCACTGGTTCCCTCCGCCAACGTCCATGGCATCTCTGGTATTGTTTCTCTGAGTGTTCTACAGAATTTCTGAGAGATTTGATCCGAAAATCAAAATAGAATATATATTAACATAATCAATATCAATATAGTATTAATAAACTAATATAATCAATATAATATAACCAATTATAATTAATAGAAATAATATAATCACTATAAATTTAGCAGCCAAGCTTTCAATTTTTTGGTTTATTTCCTCTTTATTATTCATTAGTCTATTTATTCTTTTTGAATATAGTAGGCAAAAATAAATTATTATTAATACACCACTGCAACAAACTTATACCAATAGGCTGAAGGCTGAAGCACTGGCAACACACCTCTTCCACCTCACCCATCCCAAAATACAATTAAAATAAGAATATAGCCTATATTCAACCTATTTGTCCAGCAAAAGCGAAAATATGTGACATGTTCTCTGAAAATGCAATAATTCTAAAAAATAAGATCGAGGGTGACAAGATTGTTTTAAAAAACTTACCTCCGTTAATACAGCCTCGGTGGCAATGTTTGCAGCTACCGCAGCATTCCTTGCCTCCGTAATTGCCTTGACAATATTTTCGTAGCCCCGAGCTGCTCTCAACGGCTCATCAGCCACTCCTCGTGTTGTATTAAATTGGTCAAAAAGAGCCCGTGCTCTATAATCTAGATCATATGCATACCTTTTGGCTTCATCTACAAATCTTCTAATCGCACTGGTTTCACCTCGTTCATTCCTTATTTTCCAGTTTACTTGGTTAGATTTATCAGATACTAAAATATTTATGTTTCTTACATGAGAGAGGTGCTCACGAGCCTCATTAAAGATATTTGAAGCTAGTTGAGTTTTATTAGCTGCATCTCGAGACTCTTCCTGGCACATTGAACTCTTAATAACTAAGTTTGTTGAATTTATAAAGTCATACAAGGTCAAACTTGCTTCAGTAAGTATTTGGGCGTCTCTGGTTACACTTATAGAATTTGTGCAGTATTTATCTAAATCCGCTAATCGACTGATTAAAATATCATGCCGCCCAGACACTTCTTCAACTACATGTACTTTCATCAACATATTCAGCACTATATCCAACAGCCCTGTACTTTTTTCAAGTTCGCTTCTTACAACAGAGTCACATATCTGATTAAAACCCTTTATTTCCACTAGATGGCGTTCTGCTTCATTAAACGCCCCATCTACATTATAAGAAGATGGTGCTTCACCAATGATGTAATTTTTTAGATATGCTACGGTGTTTTCAACATCCATTTTTGTGTCATGCACCGTATTTAGTAGGTCTGTGCCGGCTCTGTTAGCAGCTAGCCCTTCATAGGGCAAATTTTTTGTACCAAGTAAAGTACCCGTTGAACGGAGGGCTAGAAGGTCTAATTCTGTTCTGAAGTCCGGGCCGTCTAAAAGAAAAATACTCCGATCTCGTTGCAGTCTCATGTCCAAAAGTTCCTGAGTGATTTTGAGGCTATTTGTCTCAAAAGAATTTACCTTGTCCCATGGTAAGGGTACAACATGGCTGATATTCAATGTCTGAAGGGTGGCAGTAAGGGCTTGAAAGTCGTCAAGAAGCAAACCGGTGCAGTCATCATTGCAAGCTGAAAATAGACAAAATTAAGTGTGAATTAAAAGGAGCACCGCCGGGTGAATACAGTAGTTTTCAAATTCAAAAATATCACACAATAGTCATTCGGAGCACAATTTTTTAAATAACACCTCAAACAATACCTAAAAAAAATTGTGCATAAAAAACTCCCTTGGCAGAGTCTAGTTTGAGACCACAGATATTTTTAATTTCACAAAAAAAAAGAAATAAATAAATAAAAATCAAGAGCCACATAAAAGTCCCGTGGGTGGCTGTATCTTCTAACCACCTATTAAAATAATTATTCAATAAATATTAACACAAAAACTAATTTATTACTTTTTCACAAAAAAAGAAAAACTTTATTAATCTTCATTTTTTTTTTTTTTTATTTCTCGTCATAGCCTACTACCAGCTTCTCCCACCCCACCTTCCCACCCAGATTCCATTCTGGAAAAAAAACGTGAATCTGGAGGGAGAGTTTGGTGTCTGTGATTTTATATACAATGTATTTTTTTTTTCATTTAATTAGCTCATCATTTAGTTCATCTATCTTTTGCGTTTTTCACAAATGTATGTACAATTTTATTCATCTTCTTTTACACATTAAGCCTAGTAAAAAAGCTGGGAAATCCGAAGTGGCTTTCCTTGGCTGTTTTCTGATTTGAAAAGTGGCTAATTTGCTGGGAATTGCATACTTTTGGTTACTCTGAGAAGGAAAGTTTGGTCTAAAATATTAAGGTATTTACGATTTTTTTTCTATTATTTGCTGTATTTTTCATTCCT
Source organism: Artemia sinica (assembly GCA_027921565.1). NCBI lineage: Eukaryota > Metazoa > Arthropoda > Branchiopoda > Anostraca > Artemiidae > Artemia > Artemia sinica. Next base: position 55,335,674 of record CM051272.1, read on the forward strand.
TCTTTTTTTACGTTCTTCTCAAATCTACGCCCTCTTCAATTCATATTCTAGCCTAGTAACCACGAGGGCGTGGAAAGAATCGCACGTTTCATAATTGATTTTTTTTGTATGCTTCGCCACCAAGGTTACTATTCCTATTTTAAAAGAAGATAGCACTTAAAAAAAAAAAACAAAAAACAAAGGAGTTTGGCAAAAAAAGAAGCAGGGATAAGTAATTGTTATAGCAATTATTTTACTGTGTATAGTGATTTAATTTTTTTAAATGAAATTAAAGAGTGACATTAAAACTTAAGACAGACAGAAGCGATTCCGTACATGTGCCCCCTTCTCAGTCCCCCACTCTTTACGCTAAAGTTTGACTTTTTTTTCCCGATTCTGAAAAAACGACTCCTCAAATCTAAGAGCCGTTGAATTTCAATATTGTCTTTTAAACTCATTAAAACTTTACCAATGAGACCCAAATCAATCTGTTTTTTAGTGTTTCGGTTACTATTAATCCTGGTCGTTACTTGCAGGTCATTACCAAAATTTAGAAAAGTCATTGAAATACGTCAACTCGTCAAACTGGTGGAGAGATTTTTTATTAGGAGAAGATTGTCAAAATCTAGTTGTTATTCAAAACCTATAAAATTTCTTAAGGGATTTCAATAGGGACTTCCTAATATTGTTTTTTTCAAACTAAAAAAAAAAACGAAAAAAGTTACAACTTTATAGGGTTGATGGTGTATTTTGTGGTAAAGAAGGGAAAAAAAACCCATCAATTCAAAAGAAAAAATGAATTGCCGAAAGGTTATTAATAATTAAGAGAAAGAGGGTCTTAAGAAGCCCGAGTGTTCAAAAGGGTGGGGGGGGGGAGAGAACACACTAAGGTTAAATATCGATGCAAGTTCGTATACCCTTGTACATTCACAGATGAAAAATACCCAGAATGTGCTTACATTTACATTCAGATCCCAGTATGACGTGTCTTAGTGCACATTTAGTACAATGCCTGCCAGTTATACCGGGACGACATTGACAATTACCAGTTCTAGGATCGCACATCTGGCTTTATGCTACCAAAAGGATCACAACTGCACGGCTCACAAGATCCTTCAATGGCATCACCAAAATAGCCTGGGGCACAGAGTTCACATCGAGAGCCAGTATACCTAAAAAGGAGAATAGTTATATCAGAAAGTAATTGCTACAGTCTAGAACCGAAAAAGCAAAGAACAAATTTACTTCTTCCAAACGAAAGCGTATGTAGCACCTCTTCTTTTCCCCACTTTAAACTAATTGAGTTTTTATTTAACAACGCTATTTAGCAGACGTTGCCCATTAGTAGCAACAATTAACTTAGTGTGGTTGGATCAGAAAGTAAAAAGGGTGAAATATAATGAAAAACAGAAATCCAAGTCCCCTCACTCCCCTCCTAGAAAAAAAAACCGTTTCTAAAAGTTTCAACTCAATCCAATCGGAGCTATTCAACTAAAATTCAAGAACCTACTACCACCCAGGAGGGGCGCGCACGTTACTACACTGTGGGCGCGTTTCAAATGCAACTGTGATTAATAATAATTACTTATTATTACTTATTTATTATTACTTACGTTCTTGTACGATATTAATTACGTTCTTGTAAGATGTACGATTATTTATTATTACTTACGTTCCAAAATTCCAGACAATAAAGAGGTCAATTCTTTGTATCATAAGCGCAGAAAGAATTAAAGTGTTACCACCTTTTGCCGATTATGAACATGAAAGTGACTTAATTTGTGTTTTTGGGCCATTTTAGGATGAAGCCATTTTATAACCTAACAAATGACTAACTATAATTAATTATGATTGCCTTTTGGAACCGACCCTGGGTAAGTGTATTTCTTCATTTTACCCTCAGGATCGTGACTATAGTTATATTTTAATTTCGTACCACTATAATATAGTTATATAAATATAAGTATGTTTACAATATAAATATAATAAATAAATATATAAGTATAGCTACGGTTATACTTAATCATGCCAATTATGACGCTTAACAATATTTCCAAGCCATGTCTATATATTCCAAGCCATTCATAGCTAATATCTGCCAAAACGGCCATCCAGCTAAGGCTAAATGGAAAGCAAGACGTCCTTGAATGGAGTGGGAGGAGGGTTTTAGGAAAAATTTAAAGGAAAAGGAACTTCAGGAAAAGAGCCAAATCCATAATTTTTATTCGAGGGGGGGGGGGGGGGGGCTTTAAAAAAGCATCAAAAATTAGCTAATATGCATTTTTGTCACGCTTCTATGAATCGGACAAAATGTCGGGGGAAGGAGAGGTTCTAACCCGGTACCCCACTGGATACGGCCTTGCTTCAGGAGCGAGAATAAAGAAAGAAGCTCTGAACAGAGTGGGTTAAAAGTGTGTAGCGTGCACTATTGTGTTGCCTTCAAATGGCATCGTGCTGCGATGAATTGTTAGTTGAACATCATTTGAGTTGTGAGGATATTACATATTGCATTGCTGGATGGCATGCTTTATACACGATAGCAGGCAAACTATATTTGCGAATACGACTACTGCTACTGGCAACTCATCATAGTAATACCGTAAGTTGCCTGATAGTAACTCAGCTCAACCTGAAGACTCAATCTTAATATCTCAAAAAGGATATCTACTGATCACACATAGGTTTTTAGTCTATAATTATGGCCGCTAACCACATTTGACGTATCTAACGAAAACCCATTTTTTCGCATGTAATGTGTTTTGATTTTAGACGGGTGATGTAGAATTTTCTATGTACGGTCAGAACTTTGTAAGTCAAATTTTGCTCTTTTTAACAAAATATTAATGAATAAGAAATATATTTACAGTGAATTCCTAAAAGTTAAAAAACAATAACAAAATAGGTACGCACTTAAAAATAGGTACGCACTACGCACTATCCAAGATAACGCACTTAACATCCCCCCCTTAAAACAAATTTCTGAGAAAAGCTCTGAAGATATATTGATTAAATTGTAAATCTAGTAGCAAGACTCACCCATGGGCACATTCACAATCATGTTCAAAAGGAGATCTGAAATTGGTAGGACAGTGGATAGCATGGTTCTTTTCCCTTGAAGGGCAAGAACAAGACCGACAAGCGCCTATTGATGGATCTCCATAAAACCAACAGCACACTCCTCACAATGAGAGCCACCTGTATTATCTCTACAGTCCTGAAAAAAGATTGGGATATAAGCTTAACCCTTAACCGAAGTTCTGACAGAAGATGCAGGGGTACCTATTGCGGGAATTTGAAAATAGGAATTTGAAAAAAGGGAATATGTAAATTTTTCATTTTGAAAAAAGAAAAAAAAACTGTGTTACTGTAAAAAAATTACTGTACACACTTTTTCGATGTCTTGTTTAGTAAAATTATTTTTTAGTTCTTTCATTTTGTCTTGTTTAGGGAAAAAAACCTACTATTGATTACTTAGGAATATAATTTTATTTTATTTCTTATGCAACATTTTTGTTCGAAAATCCACCAGTCTTCCTTGTGGCTTATTTTTTTGGGCCAAAAAAAATTTGATTTTAAAATTAATCTTTATCTATACAGGTATCTAGTTTCGACTGTTTGGTACTTTATTTTATAGGATTTTCTTTTTTAAGGTCTACCACGGGAAAATTAAATATTCCGTAAAATTTACTTTAAATAGGTGTGAAATCCTTACTAAAACAGTCACTAGAAATTAAAATAGAAAGCTAGACTAACTTAAACCGAGACTGAAAGAAAAAAATGCATGTTGGAATTAAAACAATCTTTAAATAACATTTAAAAAACCGTAAATTCTGGATGACACTTTCAATATGAGGCACCAATTAATAACAGTTTAATCTAAGGAGTATGAAGTGTTTACTCTTCAACAGGTGTAGTGAATTAGGCTACACCAGGCCACATTGGGTGTCTCTGGAGGCCGTGGTTCAAGCATGTCCTAAAACAAGGGCTTTTTCCTCGAGGCATCAGGGGAATAAACTGACAAGGAAAATGGAAAGGAAATTAAATTTAAGAAATGAATCTCTTTTCAATTTTAGAATTGTGTATATCACTCAATAATATGTGCATAATTGACAAAGTCTACTAATTACTTATGTATAGCAATTGTTTAAATTAGAGGATAAGGGCTATCTAGGCAATTTTGTATTGACATACTCCTCCCCTCATCTCTCTCCTAAGAGGGAAAACAGTTTTATCATCGCCTAAAGATGAGAGACATTAAAACATCAAGTGCCAGCGAATCTGATTTCTTTGTAAAACCTTTGCAACAATAACATCAGTTGATGTTGCCTTTCACTTGAACATACCCTTTTCGCTCATTTTTTTTTTTTTTTTTTTTTTGTTTTTCGTGTGTTCGACAAGTTCGAAATTTCTGTAGATGACATGTCAGTATTTTCGTGATCTTTATTGAACCCGAACAAAGAATTTTACCAACTTCATTTTTTTTACCGAGTGACCAAAAACATCGGGGGGGGGGGGGGAGGGTACCAAATAATTATCATTATGAATATATATAACAATTTCGAACACACGAAAAAAAAAAGCGAAAAAAGGTATGTAGTTTTTGGTTATTAGATTGTCTGGTGGAGGAGACGGATTGCGAAATACATGGAGGAGAGGGATTTCGAAATACATGGAGGAGAGGGATTGCGAAATACATGGAGGAGGACGGATTGCGAAATACATGGAGGAGAGGATTTGCGAAATCCATGGAGAAGAGGAATTGCGAAATACATGGAGGAGAGGGATTGCAAAATACATGGAGGAGAGGGATTGCGAAATACATGGAGGAGAGGGATTGCGAAATACTTGGAGGAGAGGGATTGCGAAATACTTGGAGGATAGGGATTGCGAAATACATGGAGGAGAGGGATTACGAAAATGCATGGAGGAGAGGGATTGCGAAATACATGGAGGAGAGGGATTTCTGTGGCTCTTAAAGCCCTACAAATCCTTAATTGAAGAAAAGGTTTGGCTCTCAGAGCTACTCCAGAATACCAAGTAAAATAAAAAAAAACAATAAATTTAGAACCTTCTCCGGGCAAGCAAAAGTCAAAAAAATCGAAAGAGGGTTAATTTTTCAAATTACCCGTGGCTCTTAAAACCCTAAAAATCCTTCACGGAAGAAAAGATTTGGCTCTCAGAGCAACTCCAGGCTGCCAAGTGAGAATATAATAAAATGTAAGAACATTTCTCTGAGCAAGGGAAAGGCAAAAGAATCAAAAGAGGGTGGATTGAATGACGCACTTGTTAAAAAGGTATTAGTAGAAGAGTTGGTACCAAGGAAAGCATTACGATTCATAAAAGGGCTTGCAAAAATTGCTTTTCCCCGAGCCACAGAAAGTAGCAAGGGTTAAAGAATTGTTTGAGTGCTATCATAAACCGGCAAACGCTGCTAGTATTATTATTCCCAAGGTAAACAGTGAAATTTAGGCTAATCTGACGATGTGAGCAGATTAATTTAACTCTTTCATTCAACAGACGGTACAGGAAGTAAAAACAACTTTAGAAACATTCAATTTATTATGTACAATTATTATGCCATTTAATTTATTATATACAATTTATTATACACAATTTATTATACACTTTAATTTATTATACAATTTAATTTATTATATACAATTTATTATACAATTTAACTTATTATATACAATTTATCATAAGGTAATTTTAAATCGGTCTTTCGACTCTAGCTCTTTAAACAGTAAAATTAGAAACATGGAATTGCGCAGAAAGACTTTAGGAATTTTTAGTGGGTACGTTTTCAACACTATTGAAATATTTCAAAGAAATCATTGCACTGTCATAGCGTGTGAACTCTCACCAAAGCTGGATAAATATGACGGAAACCCATAACGGCCGTTCTGAGAATTTTTTCACTAGGTTATCTATAAGTAAGTTTTAAATCCGTAGCTTATTTACCCCCCCCCCATATCTCTCTCTCTCTCCTTCATATCTCTTTATGTCTCTTAGCACTTGGATTCTCTTAGCATCCCTTATGGGATCTAAATTAATATCCCTTATTAGAGACACGTTTTACTGTAGATCATACTCGATCTTGAAGTGGATCTAAAAGTGGCAAATAAAGAAATAGTCTTACTAGGCAATAGCCAGTTTCTCTATCACAAGATTCAGCACGGCCGTTACATTCGCAGCGCCTCACCTCCCCAACCAAGTCAATTATAATACTGCTGGTTTCGTAGCCAGGCTTGTAGTATCGGTAAAAACCAATGCTTGGATTCTGAAAAAAAAATACATATATAAAATAAAAACATATAATTAAATAAAAAGTAAATAAAAACATAAAATTATTAAGTAAACAAATTTCTACTCTATTTACACTAAAACTTAAATTTGCATAACAAAAAACTCGAAAATGAAAATCACCCCGAGAGAAAATGTGTACCCTTAAAAATTATGTCGACGGGGGTGCGGGCTGAAATAAAAAACATTATTTCTAAGGTCTTATGTAAACACTTTCCAAAAGGAGGTTCATTTTCAAGGCGAGTAAGGTCTATTGAATAATTTTTCGTTCCTGGGGAGGACCTCCTCCAACCATTTACCTTCTCCAGGTAAGCATCTGTAGGTTCATCTTTTGTTTAAATTAAAAGTTTTCTACAGTAGAGGGGGGGGGGGAGATGGAGGAATTACCACCTCAACATCCATATTGCACACTTAGTCCAAATATTTTCGATTGGAGGGATGTTAGGGGATTGTATCCCCTCATTCTTTTAATCTGAAGAAATTTCCACAAAAATTTGGGGAAACTTGGCGGTTAAGAAAAGGCATAGGAAATGGTCCACTTGACTTATTTAAAAGAATAACTGATCCCCGTCCCACGCCAGAGCCGGTGTATAACCACGCAATAATGAATAAAATCTGTTCCAAGTTACATGTTAATTTCCCCGCAAACCATTATCCTTATTAAAAAAACAAGAACAAAAAACCCCTTGTCCTGCTGCAATAACAACAAATCAATCAATCTTTCATCCCTTAGTTCTATGGCAATCTACCTTAGTTCTGCCTTAGGAATGATGTATAGATGGATGGATGATGGATAGACCTATCTATCAACAAGTGAAATGACATCCTTTTTATACAATCCTAAAAAGGATCCATGCCAGATTTGCCTCTCACTCACTCAGACTATCAGTCTTATAGCTTTTTCTACAATTAGCCATGGCTTGATACCCGCAACTACTTGATTCTGCCCGGACTGTTAATATTAATGATATGTTAATATCATAGATTGTATAGACTATGTACTAACTGTACAGACTAGTGTATAGACTGTATGGACTGTGTACTCATTTTGTATAGATTGTTTAGATTTAGATAATTGGGGATGAATGCCCCACTGCGTGGCGATGAGGTCTCTCAAAATGGGACACGATGTACTTAACTGTTGGATAATCCTAGGCCAAATGGTTACTTACTTGTGCTAGCAGCAGGACCACGCGTTACTCCGGCTCACCTAGCCTCTGAAATTAAGATGTTCCGTGGGAATTCTCAGGCCAATTCAGGCTGATTAACTGTCTCAGAATGAATAATTTTTGGGCCCTAGTCAGCCAAAATTGACAATTCGCAGCACGCAATGGAGTAAATTGGTGCTGTAAATGACATGATATATTTTGGTTACTTAAAAGGGCACGAGAGCTTGAATTTTTTTTTCAAAGGAGCCCTCTCCCGATATTTAACGACCACAGTGTCGATAAATTCACCCACAAGGGGAAAAGGAGCTAATGATCTCTTCCCCTCCAAAAGTTGGCACATCTCCGCAACGCCGCGTAGCTGTTAGTAAGACTACATATGCGTTATACTCATTTTGCAGAAACTGACTGTACATGTGTGTAGAGACAAATAAAAAACTAGGAAGAAAATTAGATGGCATTTGGATACCTCTTCGTCGATTGGTTGTGTCTCAGAATTTCCGTTCAATCAAACGTTGTCCTAGTTGGCCAAAATAATCAGTTTGTCCCAAAAATTGGGGAATTGCCACTTTTCTATGGCATGATCTCTTCTGGCTAACTTAAATAGGGCACTAGAGCTTCGAATTTCGTTCGAATGAGCCATTTCCTGATATTTTATTACCACTAGCTTATAACAGCCTCCTGGGAACAACAGCAATAACAAACTAATTAACATGCATCCGCAAAAACCACCTTTTTGCCGCAAACGTAATCTTTTGTGGTTTTGTGCATAGAAACTAGAAACCTCTGGCGAAAGGTAATTGTAGATTCTAAATTTGATGGCATAGTTTCTATCGAGATTATTCCGCCCTTTTCTGGGGCTTTTGCTTCTTGAACTAAAATTATACAAATATTCTTATGCTAATAACTTTGGATGGGAGACTTTAAACTTAAAATACCAAGAACACCAAAATAAACACATTTTTTGTCCTCTGGAGCCATCATAGGCCTATTCACACCTGAAAAATACAATTTTTTAATATTTGGCTATTTCAAAATTATGGAGTTTTTAGGTCACTACCAGATTTTCGTCAGTGCTACCACGTTGAACCGTGAAAATAAGTAACTAAAAACTAGTTAGTAAAGTTTGACAATACCTTTCACCCGTAAAAAATCAAAACATTAACAATCTATTAATTACAAAAGACAAATTAAAGTAAAATGAAACTTCAAATGAAGTTTCAATGAAAATTTGAATAATAAATGCCCAAAAGGAAAATTCAGCATTTCGGGAGAATAGGTTTTAAGTCCCCCTCCCCCTGTATACCTGGTCTTACTACTCTGGGTCTTACCTAATAATGGGGGCTAGGGGGTCTAACATTGCACCTGTTAGGATGGTTTCATTCCAAAGTATCAAAAATTCAAGCCTCCAAAGTACCACTAAGAAATGCACCAATGTGTCGGGGTATCAATTTCTTTCGTGCGCTATACTTAACCTAAGGTTTAAGGGAAAATATGGCATCTCAATTTTTGGAATTTGGGATACTCAAATTTCAAAGAGATCCTCGAAAAATGTTTTTCTAAGAATATAGATGGTAATCCTAAAATGTGTAACTATGTAGACCACAATTTGTGAACGATTCTAATATTAACAAGATGGCGAACGTTTTATGTAGCTTCTGCTTTAAAATGGGCTATTTGAACAATTTTACGCCCTTGACCAGGAGGCTTCAGGCAAAGGGGTGTCCAGAATCATAATCTTAGCCCTCCATTTGTAATTAGTGTACTCAAAAAAAAAATATAATCTGCCTCCCTCCCCGAATCTTAAAACAGATTTTGCTATTTCAGCTCATTACCTGGCATGAAGTATCGTTATACTCGGAAGGGCAGAAGCATAACTCGACACCACGGGCTAAGGGTGTTGTTGCTAGTTCCTCTGATGGAATGGCGACATCTAAGCTTACGTCTCTCAATCTAGAAAAAAAAATTATATGGTAGCAGTGCATTTTTTGAACGTTAATATATTTACAGAAAAGGGAAGAGACAATATTTGAAGGGGGAAAACAGACAAAAAAAATATGAAAAATGTAGGAATTGGTAAAATCATACAGAGATCTAAAGATTTTTGGCAGGGGACCCAGTAAGCCTATTTTCTATTCTGCTAGTATATTTGCAACCCTAAACAACCGAATGTGTATCACAAATAACTATCCTGTACAACTATGGCCCCTTTAGGGAATTTGATACAGAACAATAATAATCTTTATTCGTTCCCTTTATCACACTGCAATAAAATGGGTATCGTCAAACAAAAGCACGAAAAAAGAAAAGCACAAAAAGAATAAACGCCAAAAAACACAAATGATGAACCATCACCTCGACTTCGGGACACTGTTGTTGTAATACCTGACGTAGTAAGGCACAAAGGAGTTTTAAAAATCTTGTCGTCGAGTGTGTAGGCGGGCATTCTAACAGTTTTTTCCCTCTTTCAGAGTTTCCAGCCTATTTTTGTGTGCGTGGGTCTCTGAAGTTAACGGAGGCAGGATATCTCGGTGTGTTGAGGACTTCAGGATGTCAGTTCCAAACTTTACAGCATTTCATGCCTCCTTTCATCCAGTGTATGGAGCCTGAGTTCGCTCAAACTTTGTTTATAGTTTTTGTAATTTGGCCCAAGAATTATTTTGCAGGCTCTCTTCTGAATTGTTTACAGTTGGTTTCTGTGTTTCTCAGTAAGCGACAGGTGCCAAAGAGGAGAGCCATACATTATTACGGGCATGACATAAGTCTTATAGCCCGAAATAAGGAGTTGCTCTGTCATTCTAAACCTTCTGAGATTTTCGAAAGATTTTAGAAAACCAGCTGCTTTTGCTGTGATCTGGCTGATTGTATCTTCGAACGAGAGATCGTCACTTAATGTGATGTCAAGTATTTTTACTGATTTCTTTGTTTGGAGAGGTGCGGATTGGTCTATACTCTTCTTCTTCAGAAAGTTGACTCCCATTACACAGCTTTTCTCGAGCCTTAGCTGGAGATTCACTTGATCAGCTTGATGTTCAAGCTCTGCAACTAGGGGTATGAGTTGACTGGGTGTTTGTACAGAAAGTGCAGCAGGCTTAGCGAATAGATCATCTGCAAATTTATACCTCTGTTTGTGTTGCTTCATCAGTCGGTTGAGGATTATCACAAATAAGATGGGACCTAACTTGCTTCCTTGGGTCGCTCCTCACGTGACGTTTTGGAAGTTGGATGTTTCCCTGTTTTTTAGTTGTACGCACTGTTGACGACCAGAAAGGAAGCTTTCGATGGTACATAAGAGAAACTGTGAGACTTCCAGGGCACCGGCTTCGTTGATTACAGACTCATGATCAAGCAGATCAAAACCTTTCACGAAATCAGAAATGACGATTTCAGCAAGGGTCTCAGAATTTTCTAGGTGTTCTAGTGGATCATAAGGTAATCTGACCAGATAATGTGTTGTGCTGTGTCCTCGACCAAAGCCGAAGTACATAGGATCGATTTTGTGTTCTACTTCTGCTAGTAGCCGGTGTAAAATAAAATCTTCGAAAGACTTTGGAAATGATGGTTGTCTTTGAAGTTGGCCTGTGATCGATGGTGAGTTTGGTGATGTTTTCTTTGGAACTGGTGTGATAAATGCCTTCTTCAACTTATATGGGAAAATACCTTCCAGTAGGTATTGTCTATACATCACAGCCAATGGCATAGCCAGTAAGGCGGGGGTATGCACATATTAACCTTATAGGAATTTCACCAGGGTATGAGGCTTTCTTAATGTCTAGGTTTTCGAGTTTTTCTTGGACCTGAGAAACTGTGATGATAGAGATGGTTTCGATATACCATTCTGTGGCAATGTCTGTGAGGAGGCTGTTGGCGGCAAATATTTGAAAAGTCAACATTAATTGTTTCTGCGGTTATATTCTCTCCTTGCTGGTCCCTCAGGGTGGATTTAGACTTCTGCTGTCCGATTGGCTTCCGTAAAGTTTTGTGGAATTTCCTTGGGTCACTGGCTGACAACTTAGCAAAATTTGGTTTCCATACAGACGCCTATCTTGCTTTAGTAGTCGGAAGGCTATATTTCTCTTCCGTTTATATTCGTCAGAGTGTGGCTTTGTCAAGCAGTTCGTGGTAACGAACTGTAAGTAAGGAGCGACCCGGCTCAATGGTAACCAAAACTCTTAAAACGGAATTTTGATACCAATAGATACATCAAAAGAATAAGATTAATGCTGATTTAAAATATATAAGTTTCATCAAGTTTTATCTTTACGCGCCTGAGAAAATTCGGCTGATTTTAGAAAAAAGGGGGAAAGACCCTCTAAAAGTTATAGAATCTTAATGAAAATCACATCATCATATTCAGCGTATCAGAGAAACCTACTGTAGAGGTTTCAAGCACCTATGTACAAAAATGTGGAATTTTGCATTTTTTGCCAGAAGAAAGATCACGGATGCGTGTTTATTTTTTATTTTTTTTTATTAATTTTTTTTTCAGGGGTGATTGTATTGACCAGTGGTCCTAGAATATCGTGAGAGGGCTCATTGGAACGGAAATTTAAAAGTTCTAGCGCCCTTTTTAAGTGACCAAAAAATGGAGGGCAACTAGGCCCCCTTCCACGCTCATTTTTCCCAAAGTCAGACGCTCAAAATTTTGAGATATCCATTTTGTTCAGCATGGTCGAAAATATGACAAAAAAGTCTTTAAGTCCTTTATTAGTCTACTTATTAGTGAATACAAAACAAATAGAAAGAGCCTCGCCTCCCTCTTCTTTTGAACCAATAGTAATTCCGGATCTGTAACGGGTATTTTTTCGGTACTAAGATGAGTAAAAAAAAAACTGTGCTCTATTTCAGTGTTACTAACTATATACCTTATTTTCGTTTTGCTCTTCTCTGTGTGAGTAAGTTAGTGATTTTTTTCTCTGAGTTAGTGACTCGTCACAAGTCACTGCTGTGTCTTCCTCCTTTTTTACAGGCCAAAAGCTTTTGGGTGAACAGCATAATGCAGAACTCTTCTTGGGGTTAGTGATGCCCGTGGAAAAAATTTACTACAGCGCTCCCCTCCCGACTCAAATATAAGCAAAAAAGCAGAATCAAAGTGAAAAATTTGATCAAAGTGGGCAAGCCCCTAGCCATGGCAGCTGCCCCGGTTGTCCCCTTCTTTGAAGGACTCTGGTATAGTGTAATATTGTAAGTACATTTCATGATGAATAAATATTGTTTTATCTCATCCATCACACTATTGCTCAATGGGTTTCAATGATAGGTAGTCCCCTCGGAGAATTTGCAAATGAACCATATGCTTTTAAGATAGTCAGCCGACCTTGAGACTCACAAAACTATGTTTAAAGTATTGAATGCTCTAAAAAATGAAACTTGTTACTGTTGTCTACCGACCAAAACAAGCCAATACAAAAAGTATGGCAGGCTTAAAATGATAGTTACGCTCCAAACTTAGAAACATGGGAATATCTGATAGATGAACACCTATCTATGAATGATGAAAGGCTGAACATTAGAAATAAAAATAAACTAGAGAATGTTTCAAGTATTAAATATTAAGCTAAGAGCACAGGGGGAGGGTGGGTCTGATAGCTTTTATATTGTATGGCAAGGGTGAATGGGGCCAAATGTATCATTGCTCTTGCCCCAATAATATGTTGTTTTTTAAACAGGGGTGGAGGCAGTAAACTTTGATGCCAGGGCCTCAACCAGGAGTGTATGAAAATCATTAAATTAAATTCCTCTTTGAATACCCTATGTCTAGTAAAAAATACTGTACCATCTCTTGTTAATTAGAAGCTTCACGTTAATTTAGATTACCATCATGACAGCCATTAGTGCTACCAATTAGTGACATCATTGGTCACCACTTAGGTTACCATTAGTTTTATCACCAATCACAAATTTTTTCCACTCTGTGGACAATTAAATGACGATTTCAGCAGTTTCAATTTGAACAACAATCAGACGACTATCTTCTTAAAAGACGAGCACGTTTTAAGACAGACTATTAGCCACCCAATCGTTCAATGCCATTAGTGCTGGTATCGTTATATTCCTATTTTACGTTTGTTGCTATTGTATTTAATGATATTATCGCAATCAGCTCCTAGACTATAAACTTTTACTGATTGTTATTCACCAAACATTTCCATTAATACTATGACGTCTTTGTTAGTGCACAGCGGTGTAGCCGAAACTATAGGGCCGTTCTTTTACGCATAGGACCGTTCTTTTACTCATCTATGTGCTAAGATCTTACATCTTTGACAAAGAACAGTTAAAAGTGAAATCTTAGCACTAAGATCTTACATCTTATGGCGTTCTTTTGCAAACGTCTTTCATCATTCTGCTCTGCTCAGCAGTCTGAGAACAATGATGAGTAGACCATCAAGTTCTCTCATCATTGTTCTATATGGCAGAAAGATGGCGTCTTTCACACTTTTTGTTTACATCAGTGAGCTGTAAGATATTAGAACAAAGATGAATTAAAAGAATGGATATCTTTGCAGAAAGATGTGAGATCTTAGATGTTAGATCTTAGTGCAAAAGAACGGGCCTTAAATTTAAAAAAGGTTCTGCCATCATTAGGGGTGTTGTATGGTAGAAGACACCTTTTAAATATAGACATACTAAGATTCGTAATCGCTCCATGATAATATTGAACAATAATTTTTAAAATACATATTCTTTCGCAGTTCGACATTTTTCATTCAGACATATTCAATCACATGTCTGAGTTTTAAATGTTCTGCCAAAATAAATGTAGTTGGGCGTGTTCCACCAGCATACCAATACGCTTTTAATTACTATGAGGCGTTACTGACTCCCAGCACTTATATTTTATAACCCAAACAGATGCCAAAAACTAATCTGTTGTTATTTTTAAATGACTTTCGCAATTATCTTTCCATTTTCATGAAATAAATCAAATGGCCCAGCCACTAATTAAAAAAAAGAAAGAACAGAAGTTTGGTTAAGTATTTAAAACATAGTAAGTTTGAATAAGAAACCAGTTGTAAACCTATATATTATGTTACATTTAATTAAAATTGGCATTAAGAGACAAAGGCACCAAAAGTATTATTTTTTCCTCTGGAAAAGACTGGAAATGGTTGCCTCAAAACACACACAATTCCCCCTATCTTGGATAAGTTTTTGAAATGTGTATTTACTTCATGAATGCAGGGAGAACCTGTCGTGACTGGGGAAGATATTTCAGTATCTCTAGCTGAAACCCCTCCTCAAGGGTTATAACTTATTAAGCTACATATAACGAACCCCTCCCCTCTTATCTACTTATGCTATTTGATGTAACCATAGTACATACATTGCCCTTCTGCTGTCAGGTGATTCAGTTGCTCTTATGAAGATGCTCTGAAGGTTCTGCAATGTTGCCATCAATATTTCTCGTGTAACAGCATGCTGTCGGTGGTTCTTAAGACGCCATAAACTTTCATGAAACCTGAAAAATAACAAAAGATGTTACTTGTGACCACAGTTTAATTTTTTTTTTTTTTTATGCTTAATGTGTAAATCTATTATTTAGTTAAATAAAAAAAACAAGTTTTTCGGCTAAAAGTAAGGAGCAGTAAAACAAAATAAATCCCTCACTCCTGACGCTAAAACCTTAAAGTTCTTCAAAAATACTTCTCATTGAAAAAAAATACTTCTCATTCAAATTCAACGACCGTTGTTTTTGAGCAGTCTTCCTTAAAAAAAAAAGTGACAAATCTTAAGCGCACAACTTAAGCGCAACTCAAACTTAAGCGCACAGAGCGAGAAGGCAGCAGCCCCTCTCATATACAGAATAATTTCTTTATATATATATATATATATATATATAAATATATATATATATATATATATATATACATATATATATATATATATATATATATATATATATATATTATATATATATATATATATATATATATATATATATATATATATTATATATATATATATATATATATATATATATATATATATATATATATATATATATTATATATATATATATATATATGGTTTTAACTACTCTTTCGTTTATGGGGAATTTTTTCTGTTGTTAGTTCTTGACTAATTTTATAGGAAAAGAGAAGAAGACTAAAATCGATAAATTAGTCAGCCCAACCTACCATCTTAGTATTTAATTCTAATTACAATGTTATTTAGTAGACAGCAATAAATTTCATTAATTAGACACTTGTTCACATTAATCGACACTAAAGTGCCGACAGAGACTAGAAAATAAGACTATTACCATTGCCAACTACTTGAGTTTATCTACTTAGGTTCTCAGGAGATAAATTTTTTAACGGCTTGACTTTTAATATAGGATTCTTTAGCAGACAAGTTCCCAATAAATAAAATCTGAGTCACTTTAGATTAATAAAATTGTCAAGGCCCTATCTATGATTTTTGTTTGGGGGCAGGGGGGGGGGAAGGTTCGGGAAGCGGTTTACAAAAAATTAAAAACGCATCAAAAATTTGTTTAAAGGCATTTCTCTTAAGTTTTTAAAAGAGAGAAAAAAATTTCAAGCCCCTACCCTCCCCTGGATAAGGCCTTTAAAACTGCTCTTACAAACTTAATAGAGAGGTAACCATGTTAGGCACATATAAAGAAATAAATAAATATATATTACAATAATACTGATTTGTTTACAGAAAAAGCAAACAGAAAGAGAAACAAAATAAAAGACATCAGAATATCTTATGAGAAGTCGTAAAAATGTGGAGATATCAGGGAGGGATAAA